>BLKM01000257.1:311347-356049 GCA_013340265.1 Coptotermes formosanus | reverse complement strand
TACGACAATGAACTTGATTGATTTGTGAAAAATACACAACTTTCATCAACTGAATTATTTGAAAATTAAAGATGCTTTCACCTCGACCAAAAACTATTACGCATAAGAGCAAAACAACATGAACTCCTATCCTCCAATGATATATATTTCCAACATATATCTTTGGTTTCAGAAGGCATAAATCAAGCAAATAATACCTTGAAATTTAAGGTAAGTACAATAGCCAGGCGACATTTTATTAAAAAATTGTTAATCTTTCTCTTCTCAACGCTGAAATTATTTGAAGTAGTAATTATACTTAGGAAATTTTGAGTGTCTTCTTTAGAAAAAACACTTTTTAAAAAGGTAACTTCAAGAAACGTAGCTAGAAAAAAGATTAAAATTCATAACAAACTTACATAAATCTTAAACTTACGTCGCAGTTGTGCGAAAATCTGTTCCAATTTCGTGGGAGATTCTTATATAAACAAAACCAAAGGAAATTGTAAAACGCTTAACGACGTAAACCTCTATCCTACAATGAAATACAGAATCAACTTATTTTTTGAGGCCTGAGAAGATTAAAAATGAAAGAAATGCATTGAGTTGTAACTATATTTACCATTCCTTTAAGCTTCTCAGGCCTTAAAAAATATGTTGATTCCGAATTTCATTGTACGATAGATGTTTACGTAGTTATCCGCTTTAAATCACTTGTGGTATTGTTGAATAAGGACCATTATCCTAGAAATTGGAAGAGATTTTTGCTCACGTGCGATGTAAGTTCAAGATTTATGAAAGTTCGTAATGAATTGTAATCTTTCTTCAAGCTCCGTATCATAATGCAAACTTTTTAGTAATTGTTTCATTAAAAGGAGACACCTAAAAGTTTCGTAAGTATATTACCACATCAAAAAATTTAAGCGTTGAGAAGGGAAAGATTAAGAATTTTTAAAGGAAATGTTGCATTCCTAGTATACTCACCTTATATTTCAAAGTATTATTTTCTTCATTTTTTACTCCTGAAACCAAAGATTAATTCATGTTGTTTTGGTGGTGTACGTATTAGTTTTCGGTCGAAGAGTAATCGTCTTATTTTTCAAATAATTCAGTTGTGGAAAATATTGTATTTTTCAGATATCAATCAAATTCATTGCCGTACATTGATTACAGCATCTGTATGTATCAAAATAAAATGTTTCATTTGTTCTAAAAAATCTCTTCAGTTTCTTATAAATAAATGCCTTTCAGCGGCTGAGAATGAATATTTATACAGTACAAAATATTAGAAAATAACATGTACAAATATCACTTTTCAGACTCAAAACACACTCTCCAGCTGCATGTGTGTAGTGGAAATTAAAATATCCCTCTTGTCGTTCGTTTCATACCATTCGTATAAAAGTAGTCCCCAATACCCGCTCTGAACATGTAACTTGGACAAGATTTTGGCCGTACTAAGGTGCATGTTAGAGATTTGGGTTTGTTACTTACTTATTTTAATCTTACATTAATGTATGTTCAATGTATTCTGCTATTAATACACATTATTTCATTAAACGGAGCAACCAAATTTAATGTTAAGTATATTTACCACTCAATTAAATGTCAAGTATAGATTTCATTCTATAGTTGCAAGGAGAAAGCTTAACGAAATTTTAAGGTTTTATTAGTGGTAACTATTCTTACAATTCATTTCAATGTATTAATTTCATGTGTTCAAGTTTCTTAGATCTTCAAAAATATGTTGAACCTGTATTTAGATGCAGGATGGAGTTTTACGTCTTTATTTGCTTCAGTTTCGCCAACGGTTATGAATCAACATAGCAGCCTCTCACTCTACTTCCTTGCAAGAGTTTTTTGCCCAACCGTGATGTAAGATAGAGATTCATGTAGCTTTATCATGAACTTTATTCTTCCTTCAAACAAAGTTTAGTCACTTCTATTCTTCTTACGAACTGTTTTATCACAAGAAGACACCATCCTTATAGGTAAGCATAATTACCACATCAAAAAATCATACTTGACACTAGTTTTAGCTTGAGAATAGAAACTTAACGAAATTTGAGGAGTCTGTGTTACCACTCATACTATACTTACCATTCATTTCTAAGCATTATTTTAATCCTTTAAGCTTCTCAGATCTTAAAAAATATGTTGATTCCGAATTTAATTGTAAGTTAGATGTTTACGTAGTTATGCGCTTCAAATCACCTGTGGTATTGTTGAATAAGAAGCACCATCCTAGAAATTGTAAGTGATTTTTGCCCAACTGCGATGTATGTTTAAGATTTATGAAATTTCGTAATGAAATTTAATCTTCCTTCAAGCTGCGTATCATCATGCAAACCTTTTAAAAATTGTTTCATTAAAAAGAGACACCTGAAAGTTTCGTCAGTATACCACTTCAAAAAATTTCAGAGTTGAGAAGAGAAAGATTAACAATTTTTAAAGAAAATGTTGTATTCCTATTATTCTTACCTTATATTTCAGAGTATTATTTTATTAATTTTTTACTTCTGAGACCAAAGTTATATGTTTGGTTTAGTTCAAGTTGTTTTGGTGGTGTACGTATTAGTTTTCGTTCGAAGAGTAATCATCTTTAATTTGCAAATAATTCAGTTGAGAAAAGAATTGTAGTTTACAAAAATCAATCAAATTCATCGTCGTACATCGATTACAGCATTGTTATGATTCAAAATAAAATGTTACCTAACATGAACATTTGTACGAAACAATTTGATCAGTTTCTTAGAAATAATTGCTTTTCCGCGTCTAAGAATGAATATTTTTACAGTACAAAATATTAGAAAAATACATGTACAAATATCACTTTTTAGACTGAAAAACACACTCTCCAGCTGCATATGTAGAGTGGATGTGAAACATATCCAATTTGTTGTTCAACGTTGTTTACCAGTCATATAAAAGGAGTCTCCAATACCCGCTCTGAACACGTAACTTGGGCAAGATTTTGGCCGAAATAAGATGCATGTTAGAGATTTGGGTTTGTTATTTATGAATTTTAATCTTACGTTAATGTGAGTTCATTGTATTCTACTATTAATACACATTATTTCATTAAACGGCGCAACCAAATTTAATGCTAAGTACATTTACCACCCAATTAAATGTCAACTATCGAATTCATTCTATAGTTGCAAGGAGAGAGCTTAACGAATTTTTAAGGGTTTATTAGTGGTAACTATTCTTACAATTCATTTCAATATATTAAATTTCATGTGTTGAAGTTTCTTAGACCTTCAAATTTATGTTGAACCCGTATTTTAAATGTAGGATAGAGTTTTACGTCTTTATTTGCTTCAGTTTCGTCAACGGATATGAATCAACATAGCAGCCCCTCACTCTACTTTCTTGCAAGAGTTTTTTGCCCTTCCGTGATTTAAGATAGAGATTCATGTAGCTTTAACATGAATTCTAATCTTCCTTCAAGCAAAGTTTATTCCATTGTACCATTCTTATGCACTTTTTTTATCAAAAGAAAACACCATCCTCATTGGTAAGCATAATTACCACATCTAAAAATCTTTCTTGACTCCAGTTTTAGCTTTGAGAATTGAAAACTAAAAGGAATTTGAGGATTGTATTGAGTTTTAACTCTATTTACCAAGGATTATTTTCATTCCTTTAAGCTTCTCAGACCTTAAAAAAAATGTTGATTCCGAATTTCATTGTAAGATAGATGCTTACGTAGTTATCCGCTTTAAATCACCTGTGGTATCGTTGAAAAAGAAGCACCATCCTAGGGATTGGAAGTGATTTTTGCCCACCTGCAATGTATGTTTAAGATTTATGAAAGTTCGTAATGAATTTTAATCTTCCTTCAAGCTACGTATCATCATGCAAACTTTTTAGAAGTTGTTTCATTAAATAGAGACACCTGAAATTTCGTAAGTATACTAGCACATCAAAAAATTTCAGCGTTTAGAAGAGAAAGATTAACAATTTTTAAAGAAAATGTTGCATTCCTATTATTCTTACCTTACATTTCAGAGTACTATTTTATTAATTTTTTACTTCTGAGACCAAAGTTAAATGTTTGGTTTAGTTCATGTTGTTTTGGAGGTATACGTATTATTTTTCCGTCGAAGAGTAATCATCTTTAATTTCCATATAATTCAGTTGAGAAAAGTATTGTAGTTTTCAAAAATCAATCAAATTCGTTGTCGTAAATTGATTACATCATTGTTATGATTCAAAATAAAATGTTACATAACGTGTACATTTGTACGAAACAATTTCATCAGTTTCTTAGAAATAATTGCTTTTCAGCGACTGAGAATGAATATTTTTACAGTAAAAATTATTAGATAATTACATGTACAAATATCACTTTTTAGACTGAAAAACACACTCTCCAACTGCATATGTAGAGTGGATGTGAAACATATCCAATTTGTTGTTCAACGTTGTTTACCAGTCATATAAAAGGAGTCTCCAATACCCGCTCTGAACACGTATCTTCGAAGAGATTTTGGCCGAAATAAGGTGCATGTTACAGATTTGGGTTTGTTATTTATGAATTTTAATCTTACATTAATGTAAGTTCAATCAATTCTACTCTTCATACACATTATTTCATTAAAGGAACCACCAAATTTAATGCTAAGTATATTTACCACCCAATACTTTGTCATTTGGCATGAATTTTAGTGTTGCAGGAAGAAAGCTTAACGAATTTTTAAGAGGTTATTGAGTGGTAACTAATCTTACCATTCATTTCAATTGATTATTTTTATGTGTTCAAGCTTGTTAGACCGCCGAAAATATGTCAACACTGTATTTTAAATGTTGGATAGAGTTTTACGTCTTTTTTGCTTCAGTTTCACCAACTGATAATTGTCAGCCTCCCACTCTGCATACTTAAAGAGTTTTTTGGCCATCCGTGATTTAAGATAGAGATTCATGTAGCTTTAACATGAATTTTAATCTTCCTTCAAGCAAAGTTTAGTCAATTGTACCCTTCTTATGCACTTTTTTATCAAAATAAAACACCATCCTTATTGGTAAGCGTAATTACCACATCTAAAAATCTTTCTTGACTCCAGCTTTAGCTTTGAGAATTGAAAACTAAAAGAAATTTGAGGTTTGTATTGAGTGGTAACTATATTTACCATTCCTTTAAGCTTCTCAGACCTTAAAAAATATGTTGATTCCGAATTTCATTGTAAGATAGATATTTACGTAGTTATCCGCTTTAAAACACCTTTGGCATTGTTGAATTAGAAGCATGATCCTCGAAATTGGAAGTGATTTTTGCCCAACTGCGATGTATGTTTAAGATTTATGAAAGTTCGTAATGAATTTTAATCTTCCTTCAAGCTACGTATCATCATGCAAACTTTTTAAAAATTGTTTCATTAAAAAGAGACACCTGAAAATTTCGTAAGTATAATACCACATCAAAAAATTGAAGCGTTGAGAAGAGAAAGATTAACAATTTTTAAAGGGAAATTTTGCATTCCTAGTATACGTTCAATATATTTCAAAGTATTATTTTCTTCATTTTTTACTTCTGAGACCAAAGATATATGTTTGGATTAGTTCTGTTGTTTTAGTGGTATACGTATTAGTTTTCGGTCGAAGAGTAATCATCTTTATTTTTCAAATAATTCAGTTGGGGAAAATATTGTATTTTTCAGAAATCAATTAAATTCATTTCCGTACATTGATTATAGCATTGGTAGGTATCAAAATAAAATGTTGCCTAACCTTTACATTGGTACGAAACAATTTCATTAGTTTCTTAGAAATAATTGCTTTTCAGCTTCTGAGAATGATTATTTTTACAGTACAAATTATTAGAAAATTACATGTACAAATAAGCTTTCTATTATGTACCATAAAATACACCTGAAGAATGATTATTTGTGTTGGTTAGTATACTTACCATTATTTTTGTAGATCCCTTTTAAGAAACAGTGATTAATAAGAATTAAATTGACTGAACCTTCTACGAATGAAGTTTAGAATTCAGTTTAAATAAAGAAATATGAAAATTAGATTCCAATTGGAAAAAATTTCTCCCAAAGTGTTTGTTGATCATGTAAGGCAAGATTAGTATGTACTGAAAGTTTAATTTGAAACAAAAAGTGGATTCCTTTCAGTTCGAGCCTCTTATTAAAGGAAGAGTGAGTGTCTTAGAACATAAGATCTCATCTTTTTATGTACATAACAGATTTGATTTTACAGATAAATATTCACATTAATACGCAGATGAACAATTATCTTGCACAAAATAAAGAATTCATTTGCACAACACACAATTGATTTAAACGTTTTATTTGTACGTAATGATTTTATAATAAATTTTCCATCATATTTTTAAAGGTTAGTCAACTATTCATAATTTTGGTCAATTTTAATTTTGTGAAATATAAGTACCTAAATCATTGGCGAGAATAAAATACGTATTAATATGTACGAAAGAAAAACTCCTTCCGACAGGGAAAGACTTTGTCAAAAAATTTGTTACCGGCTGCAGAGCCTAAATTCATCACAATTATTCTTCCAATAGAATGGTAAGTTATGTTAACATCAAATATTTTGTCCAAATGCCGTTAATCGTTCCTTCAAGAATCTAAATATTCATATAGAAACGGAATTTTGTGGTGGTAATTATAATTACCAAAAATTATTTTGGTTCGCGTTTTCATGAAATTGTGTGTAATAATGCTATAATTGACTGAACCTACCTTAAAGGAAGGATACATTTGATTTAAATTAAAATAAATCTGAAGTTAACATGTCTGTTGGGGAAATTCTCTCTCAATGAATGTCTTGACGGTTTATATCTGGATTTGTATATATTGAAATACAAAGTGGAATTCTTTCCTGTACTACCCATTATATAAAGTTAGAGAGATTGTTTTAGGGCCAAAATCTGAAGTTTGTATATGGAAATAACAGATATATTAGTACAGATAAAATATTCATTTTCAGAAGCTGAAAGGTAATTATTTCCCACAAACTAAAGACTACGGTTCGTACAAACACAAGACTTATTTACAATGCTTTATTCGTACTAACCGATGCTTTAATCAATATTACAAAATGAAATTCAAAGGTTAGTGGAATTGAATAACTTACTTCAGCTTTAATTTTGTGAAAATTAAGTACGCAAAATTTTTTCGAGAATGGATCATGCTCACATTGAGAAGAAACCTCTTTCAAATATGAATTTCAGTGTCAACATACATATTCCAGTCTCACAAACTTAAAGACATCTAAATTGTGCTTTTTGATTGAATTGTAAGGGAAGTTATCACCAAACATTATCACCAAAATTGTTAAGCTTTCTATAATGAACAAGAAAATTCACGTGAAGAATGATTATTTGGGTTGATAACTATACTTACCATTCTTTAACGTACATCCTTTTCATGAAACAGTGTTTAATAAAATTAGAATTGGCTGAAACAACCACGAAGGAAGTTTAGAATTCAATTTAAATAAAAAATATGTGAAATTATATGCCAATTGTACAACAGTCTCTCCCAAACAATTTGTTGAAAATATAAGGCGGGATTATTATGTACAGAAGGATTATTTTGAAACATAAATTGGAATTCTTTTCTGTTCGGGTCTCTTTATAAAGGTGGAGCGAATGTGTTAGAGCATAAGATCTCATATTTTTTTGTCTATAACAGATATGGTTTTACAGCTAAATATTCACTTACATACTCAGCTGAACAATTACTATGCACAAAATAAAGGTTTCATTCGCACAAGCACAAACACATTTAAAATGTTTTATTTGTACGTACCGAAGTTTTAATAAATTTTCCATCACGATTTTAAGGTTGGTCAACAATTCATAATTACCTGAACCTACAATAAAGGAAAATTAGAATTAAATTTAAATAAAAAAGATAAGAAAATTAAATGGCATTTGGACTAAAATTCCTCCCAAACAATTTGTTGATCAGGCGGGATTTATATATATTGAAAGAATATTTTGAAACTTAAATTCGATTTGCTTTCTGTTCGAGCCTTTTCATACAGCAAGATTAAGTGTTTTAGAATATAAAATCTCATCTTTTTCTTGTATATAAGGGATATTACTGTAGACCTAAGTATTCTCATTCATACGCAAGTGTACAATTATTTTGCTCAAATTGAGCCTTCATTCACGCAAACACAGAACTGATTTAAAATGTTTTATTCGTACCTACCGATGTTTAAATCAATTTTCCACCATGATTTTAAAGGTTGGTCAACTATTCATAATTGTTGTCAAATTTAATTTTGTGATATTTAGGTACCCCAAAACAAATTAGAAAGAATGTAATACGTATCAATATGTACGAACGGAAACCCCCATCCAACACGGAAACAATTTTTTAAAAAATTGTTACGGCTTCGACAGCCTAAATTCATCAAAATTATTCTTCCAAAAGAATGGTAAGTTATGTTACCAAGAAATATTTTTGTCCAAGTGTCGTTAACCATCCCTTCAAGAACACAAAAATTCATACAGAAAAGGAACATTGTGGTGGTAATTATACTTACCATCAATTTGTGGCGCACTTTTTGATGAAATTGTATGTAATAATGCTAGAATTGGCCGAACCTACCTTAAACATAGGATGCAATTAAATTTATTTTAAAATAAATCTGAAGGCACCATGACACCTGGGAAAATTCTCTCCGAATTAATGTCTTGATTGTGTAAATCTGGATTTGTATATATTGAAACACAAAGTGGATTTCTTTCCTGTCCTACCCATTATACACAGCTAAAGAAGTTGTTTTCGGGCCAAAATCTGTTTGTTTTAGAAAATAATAGATAAATTTTTCAAGATAAAATATTCATTTTCAAACGCTGAACGGAAATTATTTCTCACAATCAAAAGACTTCACTTCATACAAACACAAGACTTATTTGCAGTGTTTTATTTGTAATAACCGATGCTTTAATCAATGTCAGACAATGAAAATGAAAGGTTAGTGATACTGAATAACTTCAGCTTAAATTTTGTGAAAATTAAGTACGCAAAAGCTTTTGCGAGAATGGATTACTCATGCTCACATTGAAATTTAAACCTCTTCAAAAAATGAAATACTGTGACAACATACGTGTTCCAGTCTCGCAAACTTAAAGACATCCAAATTCTGCTTGTTGATTGAATTGTAAGAGTAGTTATGACCAATTATTATCTAAAAAATTGTTAAATTTTCTATAATGAAGAATAAAATTCACTTGGGGAACGATTATTTTCTTTAGTAATTATACTTACATTTATTTTGCGAAGATTCTTTTCATGAAATAGTGTTTAATAACATTACAATTATCTGAACCTAACTTAAAGGAAGTTTAGATATCAATTTAAATAAAAGAATATGAAAATTTCATGGCATTTGGAAAAAATTCTCTCCCAAACAATTTGTTGATCATGTTAAGCGGGAAAAATATGTATTTTAAGATTATTTTGAAACATAAATTGAATTTCTGTTCGAGGCTCTTCATACAGCAAGAGTGAGTGTTTTAGAACATAAAATCTCATCTTTTTAGTTACATAACAGATATGACTGTAGAGCAAAATATTCTCATTCATACGCAAATTAACAATTATTTTGCTCAAATTGAGCCTTCAGTCGCGCAATACAAAACTGATTTAAAATGTTATATTCGTAACTACCTTATTTTTAATCAATTTTACACCAAGATTTTAAGGTTAGTCAACTATTAATAATTATTGTCAAATTTCATTTTGTAATATTTAAGTACCCTAAAATATTGGCGAGAATGAGATATGTGTTAATAAGTACGAAAGAAAAACTCCATCCGACACGGAATGAATTTGTCAAAAAAATTGTTTCGGTCCCGAGAGGCTAAATTCATCAAAATTATTCCTTCAGTAGAACGGTAACTTTTGTTACAATCAAATATTTTGTCCAAAATCCGTTAGTCATTCCTTCAAGAACACAAAAATTCATATACAAACGGAACTTTGTGCTGTTAATTATACTTACCATCAATCTATGGAGCACTTTTTCCTGAAATTGTGTGTAATAATGCTGGAATTGACGGAACCTACCTTAAAGGAAGAATAAAATTGAATTTAAATTGAAATAAATCAGAAGTTTGCATGACTGTTGGGGAAATTCTCTCCCAATTGATATCTTGACTGTGTAAATCAGGATTTGTATATTTTGAAACACAAAGCGGATTTCTTTCCTGTACTACACATTATATATATCTAGAGAGATTGTTTTAGGGCCAAAATTTGATATTTGTTTATGAAAACAATAGATATATTTGTAAAGATAAAATATCCTTTTTCACACTCTGAACAGCAATTATTCTTCACAAACTAAAGAATTCAATTCGTACAACCACAAGACTTATTTAAAATGTTTTATTCGTACTAACCGACGCTTTCATGAATGTTAGACAATGAAAATGAAATTTAGTGATATTGAATAACTTACTTCAGGTTTAATTTTGTGAAAATTAAGTACGCAAAATCTTTAGCGAGAATGGATTACTCATGCTCACATTAAGATGGAAACCTCTTTCAAAAATGAAGTACTGTGTCAAGTCTGTGTTCCAGACTCACAAGCTTAAAGACATCTAAATTATGCTTTTTGATTGAATGGGAAGGAGTAGTTATCACCTAATATCATCCCCAGAAATTGTTAAGTTTTCTATAATGAAGAAGAAAATTCACGTGGGGAATGATTATTTACTGTGGTAATTATAACTACCATTATTTTGTGTAGATTCTATTCATGAAATAGTGTTTAATAAGATTAGAATTATCTGAAAATACCATAAAGGAAGTTTAGAAATCAATTTAAATAAAAGAATATGAAAATTATATTGCATTTGGAAAACATTCTCTCCCAAACAATTTGTTCATCATGTAAGGCCGGATAAGTATGTACTGAAAAAGTATTTCGAAACGTAAGTGGATTTCCTTTCGGTTCGAGACTCTTCATACAGCAAGAGTGAGCGCTTTAGAGCAAAAAACCTCATCTCTTTATGTACATAACAGATATGATTGTAGAGCTAAATATTCACATTCATACACAGCTGAACAATTATTTTGCACAAAATAAAGTCTTCATTCACCCAAACACAAAACTGATTTAAAATGTTTTATTTGTACCTACCGAAGTTTTAATCAATTTTTCACCTTCATTTTATAGTTTAGACAACTATTCATAATTGTCGTCAAATTTAATTTTGTGAAATTTAAGTACCATAAATCATTGGTGACAATGAAATAAGTATTAATATGTAGAACGAAAAACTCCATCCGACACGGAAAGTATTTGTCAAAAAATTTATTATGGTCTCGAGAGCCTAAATTGATCACAACTATTCATCCAATAGAATGGTAAGTTATATTACCAGTAAATATTATGTCCAAATCCCGTTAATCATTCCTTCAAGAACACAAAATTCATATAGAAAAGGAATTTTGTCGTGGTTATTATACTTACCGTCAATATGTGGCGCAATTTTTCATGAAATTGTGTATAATGATGCTAGAATTGACAGAACCTAACTTAAAGGAACAATAAAATTCAATTTAAATTAAAATAAATCTGAAGTTTACATGACTGTTGGTGTAATTCTCTCCCAATCAATGCCTTGACCGCGTAGATTTGGATTTGTATATATTGAAAAACAAAGTTTATTTCTTTCCTGTACTAGATATTATATATATTTAGAGAGATTGTTTTAGGGCCGAAATTAGATGCTTTTTTATGAAAATAATAGATATATTTGTAAAGATAATATATTCATTTTCAGACGCTGAACCGAAATTATTTCTCACAAAATAAGACTACTTTTCGTACAAACAAAAGACTTATTTAAAATGTTTTATTCATACGAACCCATGCTTTAATCAATGTCAGACAATGAAAATGAAGGATTAGTGATATTGAATCACTTAGATCCCCTTTAATTTTGTGAAAATTAACCACGCAAAAACTTTTGCTAAAATGGATTACTCATGCACATATTGAGTGGTAAACCTCTTTCAAATATCAAGTATTGTGTCAAAATACGTGTTCCAGTCTGACAAACTTAAAGATATCTAAATTGTGCTTTTTGAAAAAATGTTAAGCTTTCTATAGTGACAAGAAATTTCGCGTGGGAATAATTATTTGCTGTGGTAATTATACTTACCACTATTTTGTGTAGATCCTTTTCATGAAATAATATTTAATAATATTAGATTTATCTGAATCTACCAAAACGGAAGTCTAGAAATCAAATAAAATAAAATAATATGAAAATTGCATGGGATTTGGAAAACATTCTATCCCAAACAATATGTTGATCACATAAGGCGGCATTATTTTGTAGTGAAAAATTACTTTGAAACATAAAGTGGATTTGCTTTCTGTTCGAGCCTCTTCATACAGCAAGAGTGAGTGTTTTAGAACATAAAATCTCATATTGCTATGTACATAACCGATATGATTGTAGAGCTAGATATTCACATTCATACGAAGATGAACAATTATATTCCACAAAATAAAGATTTCATTCGCACAAAAACAACACTGATTTAAAATGTTTTATTTGGACCTACCGATGTTTTAATGAATTTTCCACCATGATTTTAAAGATTAGTCAACTATTCATAATTGTCGTCAAATTTAATTTTGTGAAATATATGTACCTTAAAACATACTTATTAATATGTACGAACGAAAAACTCCATCCGACACGGAAATAATTTTTCAAAAAATTTGTTACGGCCTCGAGAACCTTAATTCATCAAAATTATCCTTTCAATAGAAGGGTAAGTTATGTTACCATCAAATATTTTGTCCAAGCAGCGTTAATCATTTCTTCAAGAACACAAAACTTCATATAGAATCGGAACTTTGTGGTGTTAATTATACTTACCATTAATCTGTGGCGCACTTTTTCATGAAATTGTGTGTAATAATGCTGGAATTGACGGAACCTATCTTAAAGGAAGAATACAATTCAATTAATTTAAAATAAATCTTAAGTTTACATGACTGTTGGGGAAATTCTCTCCCAATTGATATCTTGAGCGTGTAAATTAGGATTTGTATATATTGAAACACAAAGCTGATTTCGTTCCTGTTCTACCCATTATAAACAGCTAGAGGATTGTTTTAGGGCAAAATTTGATGTTTGTTTATGAAAAAAATAGATATACTTGAAAAGATAAAATATACTTTTTCAGATTCTGAACAGCAATTATTCCTCACAAACTAAAGAATTCAATTCGTACAACCACAAGACTTATTTAAATTGTCTTATTCGTACTAACCAACGCTTTCATGAATGTTAGACAATGAAAATGAAATTTAGTGATATTGAATAAATTACTTCAGGTTTAATTTTGTGAAAATTAAGTACGCAAAATCTTTTGCGAGGATGGATTCCTCATGCTCACATTGAGATATAAACCTCTTTCAAAAATGAAGTACTGTGTCAACATACGTGTTCCAGTCTCACAAGCTTAAAGACATTTAATTGTGCTTTTTGATTGAATACCATTGGTGAGAAAGAAATAGTATTAACATGTAAGAACGAAAACTCCATCCGGCAAGGAAATACTTTTCCAAAAAATTTGTTAAGTTCTCGACAGACTAAATACATCTAAATTAATCTTCCAATAGAATGGTAAATTATGTTACCATCAAATATTTTGTCCAAGTGTCGTTAATCATTCCTTCAAGAACACAAAAATTCATATAGAAACGGAACTTTGTGGTGGTAATTATAATTGTCATCAATTTTTGGCCCACTTTTTCATGAAATTGTGTGTAATAATGCTTGAATTGACTGCACCTACATTAAATTTAGAATAAAATTCTATTTAAATTAAAATAAATCTGAATGCTCTGTGACTGTTGGGGAAATTCTCTCCGAATCAATGTCTTGACGGTGTAAATCTGGATTTCTATATATTGAAACACAAAGTGATTTCTTTCCTGTACTACCCATTATATACAGCTAGAGAGATTATTTTAGGGCCAAAATCTGATGTTTGTTTATGAAAATAATAGACAAATTTTTCGAGAAAAAATATTCATTTTCTGACGCTAAACCGAAATTATTTCTCACAAATTAAAGACTTCATTTCGTACAAACACAAGACTTATTTGAAATGTTTTATTCGTACTAACCGATGCTTTAATCAATATTAGACAATGAAAGTGAAAGTTTAGTAATACTGTAAAACTTTCTTCAGCTTTAATTATGTGAAAATTAAGTACGCAAAATCTTTTGCGAGGATGCTCACATTGAGATGTAAACCTCTTTCAAAAATGAAGTACTGTGTCAACATACGTGTCCCAATCTCACAAACTTAAAACATCTAATTTGTGGTTTTGGACTGAATGGTTAAAGTAGATATCGCCAAACATTATCCTCAAAAATTGTTAAGTTTTGTATAATGAACAAGAAAATTCATGTGGAAAATGATTATTTACTTTGGTAATTATGCATATCTTAATTTTTGTAGATCCTTTTCATGAAACAGTTTTTAATAAGTTTAGAATTAACTGAACCTACCATAAGGAAATTTAGAATTAAATTTAAATAAAAAAGTATGAAAATTACATGGCATTTGGACAAAAATCTCTCCCATACAATTTGTTGATCATGTAAGGCGGGATTTGTATGTACTGAAAAATTATTTTGAAATATAAATTCGATTTTCTTTCTGTTCGAAACTTTCATAGAGCAAATTTGTGTTTTAGAACACAAAATCTCATCTTTTCATGTATATAACGTATATTACTGTAGAGCTAAGTATTCTCATTCATACGCAAATGTACAATTATTTGGCTCAAAATGAGCCTTCATTCGCTCAACCACAAAACTGATTTAAAATGTTTCATTCGTACCTACAGATATTTTAATCAATTTTCCACCACGATTTTAAAGGTTGTTCAACTATTCATAATTGTCGTCAAATCTAATTTTGTGGTATTTAAGTACCCTACAACATTGGCGAGAATGAAACACGTATTAATATATACGAAAGAAAACTCCATCCGACACGGAAAGACTTTGTCAAAAAATTTGTTACGGCCTCGAGAACCTAAATTCATCAAAATTATTCCAACAATAGAATGGTAAGTTATGTTACCATAAATATTTCGTCCAAATGTCGTTAATCATCCCTTCAAGAACACACAAATTCATATAGAAAAGGAACTTTGTGGTGGTAATTTTACTTACCATCAATTTGTGGCGCACTTTTTCATGAAATTGTGTGTAATAATGCTAGAATTGACAGAACCAACGTTAAAGTTAGAATAAAATTCAATTTAAATTAAAATAAATCTGAAGGCTACATGACTGTTGCGGAAATTCTCTCCCAATTAATGTCTTGACCGTGTAAATCTGGATTTCTATATATTGAAATACAAAGTGGATATCCTTCCTGTACTACCAATTATATACAGCTAGAGAGATTGTCTTAGGGCCAAAATCTGAAGTTTGTTTATGCAAATAACAGATATGTTTGTACAGATATATTATCCATTTTCAGAGGCTGTACCGCGATTATTTCTCACAAACAAATGATTTCAATTCGTACAAACACAATACGTATTACAATGTTTTATTCGTATTAACCCATGCTTTATTCAATTTTAGACAATGAAAATGAAAGTTTAGTGATATTGAATAACTTACTTCAGCTTAAATTTTATGAAAATAAAGTACGCAAAATCTTTTGCGAGAATGGATTATCTATGCTCAAATTGAGATGAAAACCTCTTTCAAATATGAAGTACTGTGTCAACATACGTGTTCCAGTCTCACAAACTTAAAAACATCCAAATTGTGCTTTTTGATAGAATGGTAAAATTAGATATCACCAAATATTATCCTCAAAAATTGTTAAGCTTTCTATAATGAACAAGAAAATTCATGTGTGGAATGATTATTCGCTGAGGTATCATTATTTGTGTAGATCCTTTTCATGAAAGAGTGTTTAATAAGATTAGAATTAACTGAACCTAACATAAAGGGAGTTTAGAATTCAATTTAAATAAAAAATATGAAAATTACATGGCATTTGGACAAAAATCTCTCACAAACAATTTGTTGATCATGTAAGGCGGGATTTGTATGTACTGAAAGATTATTTTGAAACATAAATTTGATTTGCTTTCTGTTCGACCTTTTTCATACAGCAAGATTGAGTGCTTTACAGCATTAAATCTCATCTTTTTATGTTCGTAACAGATATGATTGTAGAGCTAAATATTCTCATTCATACGCAGATGAACAATTATATTGCTCAAATTAAGACTTCATTCGCGCAATCACAAAACTAAATTAAAATGCTTTATTTGTACGTACCCATGTGTTAATCAATTTTCCTCCATGATTTTAAAGGTTATTCAATTATTCATAATTGTCTTCAAATTTAATTTTGTTAAATTTAAGTGCCCTGAAACATTGGCGAAAATGAAATACGTATTAATATGTACGAAAGAAAAACTCCATCCTACATGGGAAGACTTTGTCAAAACATTTGTTACGGTTCGAGATCCAAAATTCATGTAAATTAATCTTCAAATAGAATGGTAAGTTATGTTACCATCAAATACTTTTTCCAAATGCCGTTAATCATTCCTTCAAAAACACAAAAATTTATATAGAAAAGGATCTTTGTGGTGGTAATAATAATTACCATCAATTTGTGGCGCACTTTTTCATGAAATTTTGTGTAGTAATGCTACAGATGACTGAACCTACCTTAAAGGAAGAATACAATTTAATTTAAATAAAAATAAATTTGATGATTACATATCTGTAGGGGCAATCCTCTCCCAATCAATATCTTGACTGTGTAAATCTGGAATTTTATATATTGAAACACAAAGTGGATTTCTTTCCTGTACTACATATTATATACAGTTAGAGAGATTGTTTTAGGGGCAAAACCTGATGTTTGTTTATGAAAATAATAGATATATTTGTAAAGATAAAATATTCATTTTCAGACGCTGAACCGCAATTATTTCTCACAAACTAAAGACTTCACTTCGTGCAAACACAAGACTTATTTAAAATGTTTTATTCGTACTACCCCATGCTTAGTCAATGTTAGACAATAAAAATGAAAGTTTAGTGATATTGAATAACTTACTTCAGATTTAATTTTGTGAATATTATGTATGCAATTTCTTTTGGAATAGTGGATTACTCATTATCACATTCAGATGTAAACCTCTTTCAAAAATGAAATACTGTGTCAATATGCGTGTTCCAGTCTCACAAACTTAAAAACATCTAAATTGTTCTTTTTGATTGAATGGTAAGAGTATATATCAACAAAATTTATCCTCAAAAATTGTTAAGTTTTCTATAATGAAGAAGAAAATTCACGTGGGGAATGATTATTTGCTGTGGTAATTATACATATCATTATTTTGTGTATATCCTTTTCATGAAATAATGTTTAATAAGTTTAGAATTACCTCAACCCACAATAATGGAAATTTAGAATAAAAATTAAATAAAAAATATGAAAATTACATGGCATTTGGACAAAAATCCCTCCCAAGCAATTTGTTGATCATGTAAGGCGGGATTTGTATGTACTGAAAGAATATTTTGAAACATAAATTCGATTTGCTTTCTGTTCGTGTGTTTTCATAAAGCAAGACAGAGTGCTTTAGAACATAAAATATCAACTTTTTATGTATAAAAGGGGGATTACTGTAGAGCTAAGTATTCTCATTCATACGCAGATGTACAATTATTTGGCTCAAATTGATCCTTCACTTCGCGCAAACACAAAACTGATTTAAAATGTTTTATTCGTACCTTCCGATATTTTGATCAATTTTCCACCATGATTTTAAAGGTTGGACAACTATTCATAATTGTCTCCAAATTTAATTTTGTGATATTTAAGTACCGTAAAACATTGGAGAGAATGAAATACGTATTAATACGTACGAAAGAAAACCTCCATCCGTCACAGAAAGACTTTGTCAAAAAATTTGTTACGGTCTCGAGAGGCTAAATTCATCAAAATTATTCTTCCAATAGAATGTTAAGTAATGTTACCATCAAATTTGTTGTCCAGATGCCGTTAATCATTCCTTCAAGAACACAAAAAATCATATAGAAAGAAATCTTTGTGGTCGTAATTATACTTACCATCAATTTGTGGCGCACTTTTTCATGAAATTGTGTGTAATAATGCTAGAATTGACTGAACCTACCTTAAAGGAAGAATACAATTCAATTTAAATTAAAATAAATCTGAAGGTTACGTGACTGTTGGGGACATTCTCTCCCAATTAATGTCTTGAACGTTTAAGTCTGGATTTGTATATATATAGCAACACAAAGTGGATTTCTTTCCTGTACTACCCATCATATACAGGTAGAGAGATTGTTTCAGGGTCAAATCTGATGTTTGTTTTGCAAACAACATATATGTTTGTACAGACAAAATATTCATTTTCAGACGCTGAACCGCAGTTATTTCTCACAAACAAAAGACTTCACTTCTTACAAACACAAGACTTATTTAACGTGTTTTATTCTTACTAACCGATGCTTTAATCAATTATACACAATGAAATTGAAAGGTTAGTGAAACTGAATAACTTACTTCATATTTAATTTTGTGAAAATTAAGTACGCAATATCTTTTGCGAGAATGGATTTCTCATGATAACATTGAGAGGAAGAAATCTTTCAAAAATAAAGTACACTGTCAACATGCGTGTTCCAGTCTCACAAACTTAAAGATACCTAAATTGTGCTTTTTGATTGAATGGTACGAGTAGTTATCACAAAATATTATCCTCAAAAATTGTTAAGCTTTCTATAGGGAACACGAAAATTCACGTGAAGAATGATTATTTGGGGTGGTAATTATACTTACCCATAATTTGTGCAGATCCCTTTTCATGAAATAGTGTTTAATGAGATTAGAATTGACTGAACGTACCACAAAGTAAGTTTAGAATTCAATTTTGAAAAATATGAAAATAAAATGGCAATTGGACAAAAATCTCTCCCAAACAATTTGTTCATCATGAAAGCGGGATTAGTATGTACTGAAAGATTATTTTGAAGCAGAAAGTGGATTTCTTTCTGTTCGTGCTTCTTCATACAGCAAGAGTGAGTGTTTTAGAGCATAAAATCTCATCTTCTTATGTACATTACAGGTATGATTGTAGAGCTAAATGTTCACATTCATACGCAGATGAAAAATTATTTTCCACAAACTAAAGACTTCATTCGAACAAACACAAAACTGATTTAATATGTTTTATTCTTACCTACCGATGTTTTAATCAATGTTCCACAAAGATTTTGAAAGCTTAGTGAACTATACATAATTCTCGTCAACTTTAAGTTCGTGAAATTTAAGTACGCTAAAAAATTAGCGAGAATGAAGTACATTTTAATATGCAGGAAAATAAACGTCTATCCGACACTAAAAGACATTGTCAACAAATTTGTTACACACTCGAGAGCCTAAATTCATCAAAATTATTCTTCCATTAGAATGGTTAGTTATGTTAGCATCAAATATTTTGTCCAAATGCCGTTAATCATTCCTTCAAGAACACAAAAATTCATAAAAAACAGAACTTTTGTTGTGGTAATTATACTTGTCATTAATTTCTGCCGCTCCTTTTCATGAAATTGTGTGTAATAATTCTAGAATTGACTGATCCTGGTTTAAAGGAAGATTACAATTCAATTCAAAATTAAATCAAATCTGAAGTTTACATGACTGTTGGGGAAAATTTACTCCCAATCAATGTCTTGATCGTGTAAGTCGGGATTTGTATTTATTGAAGGTATCTTTTGAAACATAAAGTGAATTTCTTTCCTGTTCTACCCTTTTTATACAGCTAGTGTGAGTGTTTTAGAGCGAAACTTGATGTTTGTTTATGCGAATAACAGATATGTTTGTACAGCTAACACATGCATTTTCAGACGCTGACCCGCAATTATGTGTCATAAACTAAAGACTTCACTTCGTACAAACACAAGACATATTTAACATGTTTTATTCGTAATAACCGATGCTTTAATCAATGTTAAACAATGAGTTTGAAAGGTTAGTGAAATATAAATAAATTACTTCAGTTTTAATTTTGTGAAAATTAATTACGCAAAATCTTTTACGAGAATGGATTACTCATACTCACATTGCCAGGTTAACCTCTTTCCAAAAATAAAGTCATTGTCAACATACGTTTCCAGTCTCACCACCTTAAATTCATTTAATTATGCTTTCAATTGAATGTCAGTTTAGTTATCACAAAACATAATACTCTATTTTTTTTTGCTTTCTCTCAGGAACACGAAAATTCTCGTGAAGAATGTTTGTGTTGGCAATTATACTTTCCTTTAATTTGTGTTGATCCTTTTTATAAAATCGTGTTTAATAAGATGAGAATTGATTGAACCTACCTTAAAGATATATTACAATATAATTTAAATAAAAAACTATAAAAATTAAATTACTATTGGACAAAAATCTCTCCCAAACAATTTGTAAATCATGTAATTCGGGATTAGTATGTCTTGAAAGAATCTTTTGAAACATAAAGTTGATATCTTTTCTATTCGACACTTTACATACAGCAAGAGTGAATGTTTTAGAGCATAAAATCTGATGTTTTTTTATGTAAATAACAGATATTTTTGTAGAGCTAAATATTTAAATTCATACGCTGATAAGCAATTACTTTGCACAATCTAAAGACTTCATTCGCACAAACACAAAACTTATTTAAAATGTTTTATTCGTACCTACCTTTACTTTAATCAACGTTCCACAAAGATTTTGAATCCTTGGTGAAATATACATAATTCTCGTCAGCTTTATTTCTGTAAAAATTAAGTACGCTTAGAAATTGGCGAGAATGATGTTCGTATTATTATGTAGGAACGTAAAACATGTTCCGACACGAAAAGATATTGTCAACAATTTTTTAAGGCATCGAGAGCATAAATTCATCAAAATTATTCTTTCTATAGAATGGTAAGCAATGCTACCACCAAATATTTTGTCCAAGTATCGTCAATTTATTTATGAGTAACACTAAAATTCATATAGAAACTTATCTTTATCTTTTTGTGGCGCTTCTTTTCGTGAAATTGTGTGTAATAATGTTAGAATTGAATGAACCTAAATTAAAGGAAGATTACAATTCAATTTAAATTAAAATAAAATCTGAAGTTTATCTAACTCTTCGACAATAGTCTCACCCAACCAATGAGTTGAACGTGTAAGTCGGGATTTGTATATATTGAAAGTATCTTTTGAAAGATAAATTAGATTTCTTCTCTGTTCTACCCATTATATACAGCTAGAGGGATTGTTTTAGATCCAATATCTGATGCTTGTTTATGTAAATAACAGAATTGACTGTACAGATATAATATTCATTTTCAGACGTTGAAAGGCAATTATTTCTCACAAACTAAAGACTTCACTTCGTACAAACCAATGTGTTCAAAAAGCAAGTCGGGATTAGTATACATTGAAAGAATGTTTTGAAACTTCTATATATAGTAAGAGGGTGTGTTTTAGATCCAAAATCTGATGTATGTTTAGGTAAATAGAGATATGATTGTACAGCTAAAATATTCATTTTCAGATGCAATTATTTCTCTCAAGCTTAAGACTTCATTCGGACAAACACAAAACTTATATAAGATGTTTTATTAGTATTTACAGACGCTTTAATAAATGTTCCACAATGTTTTTGAAAGGTTAATGAAATATACATAATTCTCGTCAACTTTAATTTTTTGAAAATTAAGTGCGTTAAAACATTGGAAAGAATGTGACAAGTAATAACTTATACGGACGTAAACCTCAATCCGACACGGAAAGACATTGTCAACAATTTTGTTACAATCTCGAGAGTCTAAAATCATCACAAGTATTATTTCAATAGAATGGTAAGTAATGTTACCACCAAATATTTTGTACGAATATCGTTAATCTATCCTTCACGAACAAAAAAATTCATATAAAAGCAGACCTTTTGTGGCGATAATTATACTTACCATCAATCTGTGGTGCAGCTTTTCATGAAATTGTGTGTAATAATGCTAGAATTGACTTAACGTACCTTAAAGGAAGATTGCAATTCAACTTAAATTAAAATAAATCTGATGATTACATGACTTCTGGGAAAAGTCTCTCCCAAGCTATGCGTCGAAGGTGTAAGTCGGGGTTAGTATATATAGTGTAAATATCTTTTGAAACATAAAGTGGATTTCTTTTCTGTTCTACCCTTTATGTAAGTAAGAGGGAGGTTTAGGGCCTAAAATCTCATGTTTTTATGTAAATAACAGATATGATTTTACAGCTAACATAGTCATTTTCAGACTCTGAAATGCAATTATTTCTCACAAACCAAAGACTTTAATTCGTACTAACACAAAACTTATTTAACATATTTTATTCTTACTTACCGTAGTTTTAATCAATGTTAAACAAAGAATTTGATAGTTTAGTGCATTTAAACAACTTACATCAAATTTATTACGTGAAAACTAAGTACGCAAATTCGTACACGAGCTCAAGTACTCATACGCACGTTGTGAGTTAATCTTCTATCCGAAAACATATTACATTGTCAGCATATTTGTTCCGGTCTAGGAAGTCTAATATCATCATAATTATGCTTTCAATTGAATCAATTGAAAGTATAGTTACCACCACACATTTTCTTCAAAAATTGTTAATTTTTCTATCAGAAACACCAAAATTCGCGTAAAGAGTGACTTTTGGGGAGGTAATTATACTTACCATTAATTTGATGATTTCCTTTTAATGATACAGTGTGTAATAATGTTAGAATTGACAGAATCTACTTCAAAGGAAGATTACAATTTATTGCAAATTCACATAAATCTGAACATTGCATGAAAATTTGATTAAATTCTATCCCAACCAATGCGTTGAAAGTGTAACTCGTGATTAGTATACATAGAAGAGATCTTTAGAACTCAAGGTTGATTTTTTCTCTTCTACTCTTCCCAGACATCAAGAGGGAGTGTTTTTTAAAATGAAACACGAGGTTTGGTTAGGTAAATAACAGATGTGATTGGGCAGCTAAAATATTCACTTTCAGACGCTGAAACGCTATTATTTCTCACAAGCTAAAGACTTCACTTCGGGCAAACACAAAAGTTTTTTAACATGTTTTATTCGTACTAATCGATGTTTTAATCAATGTTACACAATGAATTTGATAGGTTAGTGAAATAAAAATAACTTCATTTTCAATTTTGTGAATATTAAGTAAGCAACATCTTATGCGAGAATACATTACTCACACTCACACTGCGAAATAACAATTATCCAAAAACAAAATACAGTGTCAACATATTTGTTCCTGTCTCACAAGCTAAAAAACATCAAAATTATGCTTTAAATTGATTTGTTAGTATAGTTACAACTAAAAATTACTTTCAAATATTGTTAAGCTTTCTATCTGGAACACCAAAATTCACGTAAAGGATGATTGATTGTGGTGGTAATTATACTTACCCTTAATTTGGGTAGCTCCTTTTAATGTAATAGTGTTTAATAAGGTTAGAAATGACTGAACCTACTAAAAGGAAGATTGCAATTCAATTTAAATTAAAATAAATCTGAAAATTACATGAAGATTGGGCAAAAATATGTTGAACATATAAGTCGGGATCAGTATACATTGAAAGAAACTTTTGAAATATATAGTATATTTTTTTCTGTTCTACTCTTTACATACAGCAAGAGTGAGTGTTTTAGAGCCTAAAATTGATGTTTCTTTATGTAAATAACAGAGAAGGTTTTACAGCTAAAATATTCATTTTCAGACGCTGAAACGCAATTATTTCTCACAAACTAAAGGCTTCAATTCGTAAAACCGAAAAACTTATTTAATATATTTTATTCGTACTTACCGTAGCTTTAATATATCTTAAAAAAGAATTAGATAGTTTAGCGGATACGTACTTCAACCTTGATTTTGTGAAAATAAGTACGCAAAATCGTAGGCGACCTTGTAGCACTCATAAGCGTATTGCGAGCTAAACTTCTATCCGAAAATAAATAACATTGTCAACACACTTGTTCCGGTCTCAGAAGTCTAATATTATCAGAATTATGCTTTTGATTGAATGGCAAGTATATTTACCACCAAATATTTTCATCAAAAATTGTTAAGGTTTATATCAGGAACATCAAAATTCAAGCATTGCACAATTTTTTGGGCTGATAATTATACTTACCCTTAATTTGAGGAGCTGCTTTTAAAAGGAGGTTGTAATATTGTTAGAATTGTCCGAACCTACCTTAAAGGAAGATTACAATTCATTGAAAATTCACATAAATTTGAAATTTAGAACACAATTTGGCAAAAATTTCTTCAACTAGTGTGTTGAATGTGTAACTCGGAAATAGTATATATAAAAATGATCTTTTGAAATTCAAGGCTGAATTTTTTTTCTCTTCTACACTTAACACACATCAAGACGGAGGGTTTTTTACCCTGAAATATGATGTTTGATTTGGTAAATAACAGATATGATTTTGCAACTAACATATTCACTTTCAAATACTGAAACCCCATTATTTCTCACAAACTAAAGACAAACACAAACACAAAAGTTTTTTAACTTGTTTTATTCGTACTTACCGATGTTTTAATCACTGAAACGCAATTATATCTCACAGAATAAAGACTTCATTCGTACATACAAAAAAATTATGTATCATGTTTTATTCGTACTTACCGTAGCTTTAATCAATGTTAAACAAAGACTTGATAGCTTAGTGATATATAAATAACTTACTTCAACCTTAATTTTGTGAAAATTAAGTACGCAGAATCGTAGGCGAACTAGAGGTACTCAAACGCACATTGTGATTTATACTTCTATCCGAAAATAAAATACATTTTCAACATATTTTTTCCAGTCTCAGAAGTCTAATATCATCAAATTACGCTTTCAATGGTAAGTTAAGTATAATTACCACCAAACATTTTCTTCAAAATTTGTTAAGGTTTCTACCAGTAACACCAAAATTCGTGTAAATAATGATTTTTTGAGGTGGTAATTATACTTACCTTTAATTTGAGGTCCCCCGTTTAATGAAAGATTGTGTTAGAATTGACTGAACCTACCTTAAAGGAAGATTAAAATTCATTGTAAATTCACATAAATTTGAAATTTACAACATATTTGGGCAAAAATCTCTTCCAACTAATGTGTTGAATGCGTAACTCGGGATTAGTACATATGGAAAAGATCTTTGGAACTCAATGTTGAGTTGTTTCTCTTCTACTCTTCACAGACTTCAAGAGTGAGTGCTTTTATACCTGAAACACGATGTTTGATTAGGCAAATAACAGATATGATTGTGCAGCTAAAATATTCACTTTCAGACTCTGAAACATCATTATTTCTCACATACTAAAGAATTGAATTCGTACAAACACAAAAATATTTAACATGTTTCATTCGTACTTACCAAAGTTTTAATAAATTTTACACAATGAATTTGATAGGTTAGTGAAATATAAATACCTTACTTCAACTTCAATTTTGTGAAAATTAAGTACGCAAAACCTTATGCGAAAATGTATTACTCACACTCACATTGCAAAGTAAACATTTAACCAAAAAACGAAATGGAGTGTCAACATATTTGTTTCTGTCTCACCAGCCTAAAATCATCAAAATTATTTTTTCAATAGAAGGGTTCGTATGGTTACAAACAAATATTTTAACAAATGTCGTTAATATTTCTCTCAGAACACTAAAATTCATATAAAGAGAAATATTTATGTGGTGGTAATTAAACTTAACATTAATTTGTGGCGCTCCTTTTCATGAAATAGTGTGTAATAATGTCAGAATTGACTGAACCTAACATAGACGAAGATTACAAATCAATTTAAATTCAAATAAATCTGAAAATTACATGATTATTGGGCAAAAGTCTTTCCCAACAAATGTCGTGATTAGTATATATTGAAAGTTTGTTTTGAAGCACAAAGTTGACTTCTTTTCTATTCTACTCTTTACATTCAGGAACGGGGTATTTTAGAGTCTAAAATCTGTTGTTTGTTTATGTAAATAACAGATACGATTGTACAGCAAAAATATTCATTTTCAGACGATGAAAAGCAATTATTTCACACAAACAAAAGGTTCACTTGGTACAAACACCAAGTTTATCTAACATGTTTTATTCGTACTTACCGATGGTTTAATCAATGTTGCACAATGAATTTGATAGTTTAGTGAAATATACATACCTTTCGTCAACTTTTTGTGAAAATTAAGTACGCGTAGTCCTAGGCCAGAATGCATTACTCATACTCACATCGCGAGTTAAACCTTTATCCGAAATTAAATTACAGTGACAACATTTTTCTTTCTGTCTCCCAAGCCTAAAATCATCTCAATTTTGCTTTCCATTGAATGGTAATTATAGTTACCACCTAACATTATCTTCAAAAATTGTTAAACTTTCTATCAGAAACTCAAAAATTCACGTAAAGAATGATTATTTGGGGTGGTCATTATACTTACCATTAATTTGATTAGCTCCTTTTCATGAAAGTGTTAGATAAGTTTAGATTAGACTGAACCTACCTTAAAGGAAGATCACAATTTCCTGTAAATTCACATAAATCTGAAATCTGCAACACAATTGGGAAAAATCTCGTCCAACCAATGTGTTGAAGGTGTAAGACCGGATTAGTATATATTGACAAGATCTTTTGAAACATAAAGTGTATTTCTTTCTTTTCTACGCTTTACATACAGCAACAGGGAGTGTTTTCGAACTTAAAATCTGATTATTGTTTATGTACATAACGGATATGATTTACAGCTAAAATATTCACTTTCAGACGCTGAAGCGCAATTATTTCTCACAAACTAAAGACTTCATTTCAGACAAACACAAAACTTTTTTTAACATGTGTCATTCGTAATTACCGATACTGTAATCAATGTTACACAATGAATTTGATAGGTTAGTGATATATAAATAACTTTCTTCATCTTTAATTTTGTGAAAATTAAGTACGCTAAATCGTGGTGTGCTTGTAGTACTCATACGCAATACGCGAATAAACGTTAGGAAATATAACCGCACCATTAAAACTTATAAGAAAGATTTTTTGATTTGGCAATTATACTTACACCCATTTGGGAAGCTTCTTTTGATGAAAGAGTGTGAAAGTATTAGAAATGTTTGAACTTACATTAAAGGTAGATTAAAATTCATGTTAAACACCCACAACCTTCGAACATACATAGTAGTTGGGCAAAAGTCTCTTTGAAGTAATGTGTTGAATGTGTAAGAGAAATAGTTGTTTCATACATATGGTAAGAAACATTAGCTCACAAAGTGGACCTTTTCCTTTCCACGTTACGCAAGCACCAATAAGGAATGTTTTTAACCCTAAAACGCAATGAGTACTTAGGACAAATATAATATGTGGGTAAACAGATATATTTAAGTTTTCAGACGCAGAAACGCAACTATTCCTCACAAACTAATTTCTTCAATTCGTAAAACACAAGACGTATATAATATGTGTTACGCATGCCTACCAATCCCATAGTCAATGTCAAACAATGGTTTTGTATGCTGTTATAAATTCTTTGCCATTCGCCAGCTTTAATTTTATGAAAGCAGAGAAACTTCTTTCGTTGGTGAGATAGAAAAAGGCATGCGAATGTAACCTTCGGAATCACATTCAAAGACAGTGGCAGAAGACGGTGGCAGAAGGCAAAAATCATCAAAATTATGCACCCAAGCTAATCGTCACTATACTTAACACCTACAATTGTCTTGAAAAATCGTAACGCAGTACAAAAGCAACACTAAAATTCAAGTCAAGGATAATTTTTCAAGTGGTAATTATACTTACCACAAATTTGAGATGTTTGTTTTGATGAAACAATGAGTAAAAATGTTAGAATTGATGGAACTTACTTTAAATGTGGATTAGAATTCATGCTAAACACAAAAAGTTCAATCACGAACCAGCTTTTTCCAACCAGGATTACAGGTGCCCCTTATTAGTTTGCAAATGGAGCAGTTCATTGGAAGACCACAGGAAGCACATAACGACAAGGTATCAAATTCCTGAATGTACGCAAACTGACAGAAGTACAGGTTCCTTGTACAAATACAGACCCCTTTCGTTGCACAAGTGTATAACGTACATGGACCAATTATTCATACATAATTCTCTAGTAAAAAACGAGCTTCTCTACACAACTATTCTCCACGTTGGTACGAAGGAAAAGACTTCCGATTTTCGTTTTCATGGAAGAATTAATGCACCCTACAAAACTGGGCATATTTTGATTATTCAGTGGTTCATTACGAGGACGGGATAGACCACACTATTAATTCTAGCCCATGTATCAGCCTACAACCAAAAATATTTCAGCAGTCTCTCGGGAAGAACCAGTTGAAGTTAATGTTCATATGATTCAAAATATATGTGGCTCAGTGCTAAATTTACGGTAAAATTTATAGTGAAACTGGTCTAACTTTTTGTATGAAATTGGACAGACACTGACAAACTTTAATCGAGTGAAGGAGTTTGTTTTCTGAGGTAATGAATTTTTTTTTTTAATTTTTAATATCGGATGGACCATGATCAACTTTTCTGATGTTTATGTAATGATGTTGTGCATTATGTTTTGAATTTTGTTGTTTAACTTGTTTTGTTTTTATGGTTTGTGTAAGTTTAATTTGGGTTTTGTGAAAATTTAGGGCTTTGAACTGGTTTAGGCGATTTTGGTTTCGTTAATGAAATAGAGATGATGCAGGGAAGCATCGTAGTATAAGAAGGGGGTTGTAGTGTATTGTTTGGTGTAACCACTCAAAATTTATTTTAATTTAACATGAACGCGTTTCAAGCACTCCTGCTAGAACTGTAGTGCCCAGTGTGCTTTGAAAATTTCCAGCCATCCGTACTGATGTGGGTAAACGTGCACAGTGAATGTGGTGAGTGCAAAGGTCGCCTCCCAAACTGTCTTCTATGTAGAGGTGCCTACTTGAACACACTAAATATAATTGCAGAAAAATTGATGAACACCATAGAAAAATATGTAAATCATTGCCGCTTCTGCAAAAATGGGTGCAATTTTACATCTTTTAATGATATCAGATTCATCCTTTTTTCATTGTTGCACAAAAGTCATGAGAAAATTATAGGTGTGTACAGTAAAGTTTCGTTGATACAGCCGTTTGTTTAGTGGAAATTTCGCTCTAGTAGCATATTTTACTCTAGAGTCTGTTGCGACTTCCCCATCTCTCTATTTTCCCAATATTCTAACTTCAGTAATTAACATATGCAATGGCGTGGCCGGCGATGATCCGGTCACTTCCACTAGCTTAGGTAGTGCCTCCCCCTCCAAAGGCGCTACCAGTAACGTAGCGTTGCACGGCTCCTGATGTGTCTGACTTGACTCTACACATTAGTAGCGCTGCCACAATTTAGTTTTCCTATTGAAGCAGATTACTGACAACTACTAACCCATACGTGATTCTTCAATCATGACTTACTCAATGCTCCGTATTTAATGATAACTTAACGCTTCACGGTTACCACCTGTGGGAATGCTGATCAAAATTTATACAATACCTTTTTCGGTTTCCCCCTTAACAGTCTACCTGTATCTCCATCTAAATCACTCACGGGATATTACTAAAATGGTAATCACAAAATCTTTACCCTAAAGATTACCAACTCTCTCAAATTTACCAAACAAAGTTACTAATTTTCTATAACTCGTCAATCTGCTGGTGAAGGCACTTAGGTCACAAAATATCTTCACAGTTCGCACACTTACGTCTCAGAGGATCACAAAGCGAGTATTGGTTATATCTTCTACGCAAATAATAGCAATATATTCTCAAGTGAACTTCTACATAGAACACATAAAAAAACACAAACACATAAGCAGATTCTCTACTTCCTGCCTATCTAGGGTGTTCCCTAACAACGCGTACGCTGGATCATTCTGTCTACTCTTCATTCAGTTTCACTAATATTCGGAATGTGGAAAAACACTAAAAAACATCCTCACACTTATTTAACACTTATTGAACAGGAAGATGAGAACTATGAGGCTCATCTTGGTAAATCTTTCCGGAGCACAAATTTTACATCTTGCCTAATGAAAGTTGACAACCAAAAGGTACTGCGCGTCGGTGCGAACAGTCCACACGCGCTTACAAACTTATTCCATTAGCGCTTTTCAACTCGCCTAGAAATAGCTAACGCAAACTCAACAAGTACTTGCCGTTGCTAACCGGATATAACATGATACAACCTTCCTGTTGCTTGCACGTGTAACCACTCCCTAACTTCTACCGAAAAGAAATTTCAAAATGTAACATGACCATTCCATTGATAAATTTAGGAAAAAATTAATCCCCCGTGGTTACACTCTAATTCATTACACATATTTATTTTTCTCGTAGACAGTAAACGGGGTGCTGTTTATTTTAAAGTTTGAAATGTTGTGGGAATATGTTCTCCTCTTTCGTTTTATTTTTTCATGTCAGCTCATTTTACCATGATTTGTGTTGTTCACCCCTTTATCTATTGGCACACCCTAGTCCCTTGTCATGCTTCATAAATTTTACTGTATTTTATTTAATACTAAATGCTGGTGTCCGGCAACCCGGAGAGACTAGGAACACCCATTTACGTGTTTACCGTGGAATGTCCGCAACCCGTGGGGGCAAGGCACAATTCATGTACGCCGTTGCTGTGGAAACCCAACGACCCGAGCAGGGAAGACACGCCCCTTTACTTAGTTACATTTGAAACCTCGCGAATCATGGGGGCAAGGAACATTTCATCTAAACAGTTACTGTGAAAACCCCGCTACCCGAACAGGGAAGGAGCACCCACTTACTTAATTACATTTGAAAATTCGCGACCCATGGGGCAAAGCACAGGTCATGTAAGCAGTTACTGCGGAAACCCCGCAATCCGGGCAGGCAAGGCACACTCATTTACTTAGTTACCTTTCAAAACTCGCGACCCGTGGGAGCAAGGAACACTTCACGTACCCAGTTACTGCGGAAACCCCGCCATCCATGCAGGCAAGGCATGCGCATTTCCGTAGTTCCGGCTGAAACCTTGCTATGTTGGCAGGCAAGGCACACCCATTTACGTAGTTATCGTGTAAACCTGAAGAATATTTACGCCTGTATATTATAATTTCGTAGTGGTGCCCTCAGTTGTCGTGAAAACCCGAATAATGTGTACGTCTCTATATTATACTATCGTATTAGTGCCCGGAGAACTTTTACATAGTTAATTTGGCAACCCCAATTAGTCGTGTCTGTTACACACCATCTGCGCGTCCGTCAAACAAAGTTCTATGTCTTGTCTTTTCTTGCCATTTGGTGGTGGTCCATGGAACTCCAATGTGGGAGTGTGACAAACTAACAATGCTACAGTGTATAAGATGGGTTTACTGCTTGCAGAGGCAAAGTTTGAAGCATTGGAAGGTAGAGCCACACCACAAAATCCCATATCATGATATCAGTTTTTTGTGGAGAAGGACATCGCAGCAGACGCTGGGGAAGCACCGCGACCTTAAGGCTTGTCGTGCAACCTTACAGTTGTTGTTGTTGTTGTTGTTGTTGTTGTTGTTGTTGTTGTTGTTGTTGTTGTTGTTGTTGTTGTTGTTGTTGTTGTTGTTGTTGTTGTCCTTGTCCTTGTCCTTTTCCTAATAATGAAATTAACAGGGGAAGACATAAATAATCGAGGAAAACGTATCCCAGTGTCACTTTGTCCACCACAAACCCCACTGTCCTGGCCCACAATCGAACCCTGACCTCCGCGCTGCGAGGCCGGCGGGTAACCGCCTAAGCCATGGCACGACCTTAAACCATAAGTTACACCAAAGATAACATTGTTTACGAACATTTATTTGCTATTTTATATCTTTGTGATTAACCATTTAAAGACCGAGATTATGCTGAATTATATAGTACAGGCTTATTTCCTACCGCGCAGTAAACACCCCGTTCTGTTTTAAAAATCAATAGGTTAATGCTGCATAGGAAACAATCGCGGTTTGTTCCGAGATCGATACAAAATATTTCAATAAAACTGAATTGTAGTACAGGCTCAGTCCGTACCGCGCAGTAAACACACCCCGAGAGGATTTTAAAAATCAATAATTTAATGCTGTGTGGGGAAAGAATCGCGGTTTGTTCCGAATTCCATACAAAACACGTAAATAAAGCTGAATTATATTACAGGCTCAGACCGTAACGCGCTGAAAACACAGTTCCCTGTATTTACATCTAGTAGCTGTCTGTGGAATTCCAACTTTCTCATAGTTGTCCTGCCATCTGGCGTCAGCACATGGAACTCCAAGCGTCACTTACCTTTGGACTGTACTCAATTTTATATTAGATAAGCTTCAGCACCACAATGTTATGGAGTACTGAATGAAGATGATAAAAAATATCAGCAGCAAATTGAATCAAGATATGATACTAATGACTTGTATTTGGGAGGTGCCTGGTTTGAATCTTGGGAGGGAATGCATCTGTTTTCTTTTCATATTTCTCGTCAGTCCTTCCACATACTTTCCTGGATAATGTCATCAAATATACAACTGTTTCTTTCAATACCTTTACAGTCCATAATTTATAATACTGTAACATAAAGAAGCTTGCAGTTTCTTTACATTCAAAGACTTTCATATGATATTTGTAATTGACAGTCTTAAATAACTGAATAAGTGTTTGTGTTCTTGATGAAAATGTAATCAATGCTGAATTAATGACGTAATAATGCATTCATATACATAAATGTAATAAAACTTCAGGAGATATAATAAGGTGAGAATGACTGATCATGTATCATGTGACCAAATGTTGATACTTACTAAAATATGTGGGTTACTGTATGCTGCTATTGTGAAATTACAACAAGAGTAAACACATGATGTCAGTCTTTATTCTGGTCGATATATACAGGTGATTGCTATATACAGTTTGTCCGTGTCAGACGTATTTACAAGTGTTTCTCCTCTGATATTGTGGCGGCGAAGGGCCGCGTTAGTGAGGTCCGGCAGACGTTGCTCTCGCGAAGAAACGGACTCCACTGAAGTAGCGCAGTGAGAGCCGAGTTGTATACAGTGTCAGCCGGTTGCGCGGAGCAGGCTGCGCGGTGGAGAGCCTGGGACAGCTCTGTGGTGCCGACCAGTGTGTGCTGGTAGATACTGCGGAGCGTTCCGCAGGATGCGAGCCGTAGATGTTGCTACCAGGCCGAGTGGCGGATGATGCTCTGAAGCCGATCTTGGAAGCTCGTAGCGCGTTGAATTTTGATACTGAACGCTGGATCCGGAACACTGGAATGCACGCTTTTGCCAACCAACCAACCAACCAAAGTCAGCGTCGCAAGTTGACGTCCCTTTATCTGAGTAGCTATTCCTGCGTTTTAACGCATCGGCGGGTGAGATCTCGAGATCGGAGATCTCCTCGACTGGTGACTTGGCGGATTGAGGTGGGGGTATCGGTTTAGTGGGATTTGGGTTCTTAGTTGAAGATTTCCCAGACTTAATCTTTGTACTTGTCACTTGGGCCTGCCTGAGGGCCTAAGTGGCTTTTAGTACCGGGTTGGAGGCATTGCGCCCCTGTTAAGCTCGGTCATTTTGTCCTTTTGAGGGCCCTCTGTGGCCGACCTTGGGGCGGGTTCAGGAGGGATTGGGAGGTTAGCCTTAACAACACGAACTCCTCGGACAATATGGTTCCAACCAGATCCAAGGCTCTCCTGCTCTGCGGATGGCTGTGGCGTGACCACCCTCTTCGCGGCGGGCTGGACGGCAGCACCGCTGGTCTGGGTGCGTTGGTTGGGCACTTGCTTTTCAAGTTCCGCTTTTGCCTCTTTCCTCCTGCTGCAGCCCCGGCAGTTGGCCGTGGGGTTTCCCCCGCAGCTGCAGCATTTAAGCTGCTGCTTTGTGGTCGAGCACTCCCCTGATAGGTGAGTCTCCCCTCTGGTAAAGCACCGGGGTGCATAACCGCAGTTTCGCTGCGTGTGGCCGACGCGCTGGCACCGCTTGCATTGCACAGGTCCTTTCGGTGCCACGTACGTCTCAACTGACACCCTTAGCCCGCAGACTTCAGACAAGGAGCGCACCTTCCGAACCCCCGGTCCTCGTGCCACCGACACGATAAAGTGCGGGGTCAGGGGCCGATCTTTGGAGGCGTCCAGATCACGGCGTCCAGAGCGGAGCTGCATCACTCCCTGAACACACATGCCCAGGGCTTCCAGCTCCTCACGGACGACGCTCTCTGGCATTTGCCTGCCAAGATTCTTGATGAGGAGACGTACCTGTCCATCCTCGGTGAGGGAGAAGGTGTGTAAACTCACACCCTTGCTCCCATCGAGGGATCGGAGTGCACTCACCGTGGCCCGAAAGCCGTCAGCTGTCCCTGGGACAATCATCAGTTTCTCGGCCTTCAGATGGGCCGAGAGACTGCTGGGGCACTGCGTCCTTAGCCAGGTAAGGAAGCCGCGAGTATCAGAGGCTCCTGAAACAAAGATGGGCGTCTTGTTGGGTCGCACGCCGGCGGGAGCGACCTTATCAGCCAAGGTGGTGCCAGCTGGCATGTCATCCAGAAGCCCGGACATGTCAGTAGACATGCGCCTAGGGGCTGCCTCAGAGGAGACAGCGGGATCAGAGGTATCCGAGCCCTTGACTGAGGACTTGGACGGCCCACCTGACTGCTGCGGGTTAGCGTACCCAGCAACTACCGCTGTGTAGGCTGGCCCATCTTTGCCGGGAAGTCGCTTGCAGGAAGCAGCCGCCTCCCCAGAAGTGCCCGGCGCGGACGACCCGTCAAGAGGGTTGGGCGCCGGACGTCTAATTGCAGACCCACATGAGAAGTCTGAGCTTGAAAGCTCTTCGGCCTTCCTCTTTGCCGCCGGGTTCTGCAGCGGCTTGCCGGAGGGTTGAGCCATACTCGCGGCACTAGAGGTCGTAGGATGGCGCTTGGAGGCGACCACACTGGGTGGTTTGGCCTTGCTAGGCAGACCGGCCCTGCTCCGCTTCCGCTCAGCTATCGCTTTCTGCAGCTCTCGGAGGAGAGCTGGGGAAAGCTCCACCGTAGAAATAGCCTTAACAAAGGCTAATTCCTCCTACTTCAACATTGCGCCAAGAGCAGGGGGACCGTACTCCTCAACTACTACTCCCTCTAACCCACTGAAGGACTAGAGAAGCAGCAGAAAACAGGATTAATTCTCGGGATCAGCGAGTTCTCCAACCGACAACAGTACGTGAGCGCCCGCTTAAGAAATTTACTCCAGAACTTACTCCTTGCGAAGTGCACAAGACCACTGCCAGTACCAGACTCAACCGCACGATTTTGGCTGGAAATGTCGCCTGTTATTGCTCCGTCGCTGGGCTGCCCGTCTGCGACTGGCTGGCAGCAAGAGCTTGTTGCAGTGGTGGGGAGACTGACTACCGCTCTACTGCGCGGAAAGGGCCGTTTTGCATTTGTGGGGATGTTCCCACAAAGGCAAAGGTAAAGCAGTCCCATTACAGGCCTGTGCAGGCCCAGAGCGTTCCAGGAGGGCGAGGCTCCCAGATTTCTAGACAATCAGCACATGAAGGTGGTAGGTTGTCAGCCATACGCACCGGCCGTCTTTACCCCCCAGTGAAGCATGTCAGTTTTTTGTTCCACAGCTCTTACTGCAATTATGAATGCAGACCATATTTTGGGGGCAAAGAAATACCCTATACTGGATTTACACAGGTGGCCAACGTATGGGAACCACATGACACGATGAAAATTGACTTGTGCCCTATCACTTGCGCAAATGTACAGTTCAGAGTGCGGGTACATAACGCTGTCAATGCACAGGGGTTTGAAGTACAGTAACAGGTCGGAACCCACTAGAGAATTGGAGCCTCTTGTTCATACTTCTCAAGAAAGCCTGGAGTTTGAGTGTGGAATAGGTAGTTCTGCTAATGAATGAGGGTGTACAGTATGACACAAAAATATAAAACTTTATTTCTGTATGTATGTATGTATGTATGTATGTATGTATGTATGTATGTATGTATGTGTGTGTGTGTTTGTGTGTGTGAGAGAGAGAGAGACAGACAGACAGACAGAGAGAGAGAGCTGGAAAGTTATTGTGAGCTTGTGAAAGAAGCATTACACATGTTGGCTGATGTTCTTGCTCTGAGAGCCACAGCAACTATAAGCTGTACAGTAGACAGGGGTATGCCATGATCTTCGCTGTGTACATCTCACATAAGCACATATGTAAACCATACATAACCAGAACTCAAGGCCATGCTTTGTAAATTATGAGTCTAAATGTGATTTATGTAGTGGGAGGGGCAAAGCCACATGACATTAGACGCAACATGTTAAACATTGAGTGTCAAGTAACTTTTGTGCCATCCTGTCTAATCAAAACCATGTTAACCAAACCTATTTTAAACAAAGGACTTATGCACTTGTAAAGTAGTGAATATTCCCATTCCGTAGATTCCTAACACATGATTGGTAAGGCGTGTTTTTTAAGCGTGTTGCTTACGGCCTTACACGCATCATTAATTTTCACGTTCTTGTTCAGTTACTGCAGCTACAAATTAACAGCTGAGAGAGCTAATGAGAAGCAGACATGTTGCTATACAGGGTCACTGTTGAGAAAGTTAATCGGTTAGCCACACATTCACTGAACAGGTTCATACATGATTTTTTTCTGGATGTAATTCGGTGTATATAATAATAATAAATGTTTTAGAGCAGGGGTTCTCACACTTCTTGGCTGGCATACTACTGCATAAAATTTAACAATTTCAATATACTGCCATTAATTTTTTTGTATTTAAATAAAAAAAGCTGAATTGTATAATGTTGTCATCAGTGCTGAATACTAGCAAATATATGTGTGGCTTATGTTCTAGTTATGTTTTAATATTTCTATCCTTTTTATATTTCAGTCTTTTATTCAGGGCTGGTACCAGTTAAAACGTGTTGGTATACCAATAGTGGTATGCGTATTGCAGTTTGATGAACCATGTTTTAAATGGGAAGGCATGTCTTAATTAAATGTATGGTACCATGAGGCAATTAAAAAATGCAAGTGGTAAAACTGTATTTTAGAGTCATGTCAAATGCTGTTTGTGGTGGATTTATGCAAATGAAAATGAAGTATACTTCGTTATGTTCACTAAATATCAAAATGCCACAACTAATCAAGGAGAAATGCATACTTTTTGAGATGAAACATGTGAACCAGCAGACATGGACAAACATGGAAGTGATGCCTTCATTACATATTTGATTTCGTGCGCCTTATGTATTGGCCAGATTTTCCTTAAAATTAAGCATTTCTCCATACTGGCATAGGACTGTACTCAGTAACATTTTTCTTTGTCATCTTGTGGGCCCACATTTCAAGCGCTAGGACCCACTGTCTTCTATTCAATGGGTACCAGGGGAAAAACAGACCATTACCTCCATCTGGTGTCAAGGTTAAGAATAAGTGGAGCTATAGCTGTACTCCCCACATATGTCTTCATGGGTTGCATGCAAACAACTTCACCTTCACAGTTTTTATCAGTTCAGTATAGACCTTCTCCTCACTTATATGAAACTCAAAATTGATGAAAAATAGCCCACTATACACACAGTTAACACAGCATAAAAATATGGACCTAATGACGTCTGTTAATTGAAGCACATTTCTGTGCACAAAATACTTAAGAAAATAGAGAAGAGTGATTCCCATATGCTCTGTAATGCAATTAGACTCAGAAAAATATGTTTTTTTATCTCCAAAAAATGAACATATAGGCCAATCAGCTGTGCAGAATCACAAAAACTTCACTTGGAAAATGTGTACTCCAACCTGGAGTATATGTTTCACCCTCCTTTTAGAATGTTCCGTGAAGCGCCCAGCCAAAAAGCTAATTGTTAAGTGCTTTTCACAGTAATTGCCCAGCTTTCAAGAGCATGATGCTGAACACTCGAGTGAAGTGACATTTGATGTCCTTTCTCAAACTAAATAGATTTTTTGATAATTTTGAATCCTCCCAGGCTGATAGACTCTAAATCCGTCTGCATTTATCTGCGATATTAGCAAATTAACCTTTTAAAGCCTAGCGGTAACTTTACATATGACCAGGTTTAAGATTCAGAAATTCTACATGGTGACAACATTGTGTTTATGTGTTCTGTACGGACCTCAGAACAAATAGCAACTTTTGCCTTATAAAACATTAAGAGATTGGTTTTTATAATCGAAGTGGAGAGTGTTTACAGCACGGTACGCACTGAGTCCTTATATAGAACGGATACGCTTCATCTTTAAAGGGTTAATATTTAAGCTAGTTTTGATGAGAGGAAATGAGCAAGGTAAAACAGGGGAAATTTATGTGGACATTTTAGTGTTTCAACACAGCAAAGTGGGTATTTGGCAGAATTGGAAATAGACAGTTTTGATAAATATAATTTGAGTTGGATTACATAAGCCATCCTGGTATGGTGGCACAAGATTTTTAAAAAATCTGGGGAGTATGTTTTGCCCTCTGGCAGGCAAATGAGGCTGTATGGCCTGAGGCCAGTTTAACTTGGTAAGTCGTCATGTTCGTCATCTGCTGTTGCATGTGCATTAGGAAGCTTTGTTACAGGTCAATATTTAGCTGAGTAGGAGGTGTATTTTGATGTGAACCCACAGGAATATTTGCTGTAGTACTGTTATATTGTTATTGGAATTATTAGTGAATTTCTATTGTTTAGTTTTCCTTCTGTATACTCTCTATTCTTTCAATATTCATTGATGTCTGTGTATGGCAGGAAACATGAATGGATTATTGATTGGTTGAGGGCATGGATTCTGTTGTCTTAATCAACCTGTAAGTGAGGTTAAGTTCTTTTACCATTTCATTGATGTATGCAAAAGGTTTTACAGCAATAGTTTGTCGTTTGAAGTTCAAAGGGCCTTCATTCACGCACACACACATACAGAGGATGGTATTCGTGTTTTCTTGTATCAATACTGAAACAATCTGCCATAACATAGGTATATATTGCAGAAGTTCCCAGTGCCTGGCATTCTTTGTAGCTCATTAAACCCGTTCTGTCCAGTTTGTACGAAGGCAGGCTGAGAAGTTTTGCCTCCAACTAAATAAAAAATGAAGGGAGGAAGATGCTTACGTGAAACAAAAAAATGAATGTACCTTTAACCTTTATTTACAGCTTTGTATAATCAGTTTTCCCTATAGTCTCCTCCAACTTCAATACATTTTTGCCAGTGTTCAACAAGTTTTTGAATCCCCTTCTCAAAAGAAATCTTTCTTTCTCCCAAAACCACTGGCATACTCCAGCCTTGACTTCTTCATCAGACCTGAAGTTTTGGCCCCTGAGGTCTTTCTTCAGTTTGTGGAACAAGTGGAAATCGCTAGGAGTGAGATCCGGGCTGTACGCTGGGTGTGGTAACACTATAAGTCCCAAATGTGCAATGGCATCAATTGTGGCGGCACTTGTGTGAGGCCTGGTATTTTGTTGTTGAAGCAAGACGTCATCAGTTTCTGTCCCCTTCCTCATGATGCGTTTTTGAGACTTTTTAGGTTTTCAGTATATCGTTCTGCTGCGTTGAGTCCCTGTCACCGTGGATTGGGGCGTGCTCAGGTTGCGGATGGAGGTACAGCCTCCAGTTATGGAGGGTAGCTGTGAACACATTGAATAAGCAGTCGCGGACAGCCGACAAGGGGTGGTCCTCCAGCTTGGGGGTTAGGCGAGGTGCTAACAACTCCTCATTGTAAAAAATTATCATGTTACAAAACAGCCTACAAAGCCTCGGACCTGGACTGATACTTTGGTACAACCCCAGCTACGGAAAAGGGACATGAGTTTTGGAACATGGAATGTGAGGAGCCTGTATAGGCTAGGGTCACTTCAGACAGTGGCCAGGAAATTAGCTAAGTATAAATTAGAATTACTGGGTGTACAGGAGGTTAGGTGGGACACAGAAGGGACTGTAAGAGCCGGGGAGTATACTTTTTTCTGTGGAAAAGGCAGGAAAATCGTTAATTGGGAACATGATTTTTGTGCACCAGACAACAGTATCAGCAATCAAAAGAGTGGCATTTGTTGGTTACAGAGTGTCATACAGAGTGCTGAGAGGCCGCTGGTGTAATGTCATTGTTCTGAATGCGCATGCACCAACAGAAGAGAAAGGTGATGATTCAAAGGACAGTTTCTATGAGGAATTAGAAGGAGTTTTTTCATCATTTTCCTAAGTACCATATGAAAATTCTATTAGGAGATTTTAATGCAAAAGTGGGGAGAGAGGATACTTCCAAACCGACAATAGGGAATGAGAGTTTACATCAGGATAGTAATGATAATGGTGTTAGAGCAGTAATCTCTGCCACATCAAAGACTCCAGTTGTTAACACCACGATGTTCCCACACTGAAACATTCATAAATACACCTGGACCTCTCCTGATGGAAAGACACACAATCACATCGATCACATATTGATAGATAGGAGATGGCATTCGAGTATACCGCATGTGTGATCTTTCAGGGGAGCTGACTGTGATACTGATCACTATCTGGTAGTTGCAAAAGTTAGGGAAAGACTGGCAGTAAGTAAACAAGCAGCACAGAAGTTTGATGCCGAGAGATTTAATCTCAAAAGGTAAGTGAACTAGAGGTCAAACAGGTTTGCAGCTTTGTAAAACTTAAATGTTAGTGAGGACATAAATAGGGCTTGGAAAAACATTAAAGGGAATATCAAAATCTCAGCTCACGAAAGTCTAAGTCTGCATGAACGGAAGCAGCATAAACCATGGTTTGATGCAGAATGTGCACAGTTTTTAGATAAAAGGAAGCAGGCTAAAGTTCATTGGTTATAGAATCCAAACCAAAATAATGGAGATAATCTGCACAACATAAGACATGAAGCTGGCAGACATTTCAGGAACAAAAAGAAGGGATATCTGAAAGCTAAAATTAATGAACTTGAAACAAACAGTAAGAACAATAATATCAGAGACTTGTATAGGGGTATCAATGACTTTAAGAGGGGCTACCACCTAGAACTAATGTAGTAAAGGATGAGAAGGGTGACTTGGTTGCAGACTCCCAGAGTATTTTGGCTAGGTCGAGGAATCATTTCTCCTAGCTGTTGAGTATACACGGGGTTAATGATGTTAGGCAGACTGAAGTACATACGGCAGAGCCACTAGTGCCTGAGCCCAGTGCCTTTGAGGTTGAGATGGCTATTGAAAAGCTAAAAAGACACAAATCACCAGGTATTGATCAGATTCCAGCAGAGTTGATTAAAGCAGGGGATAGGATAATTCAGTCTGAGATCCATAAACTTATTATTTCTATGTGGAATAGGAGAAATTGCCTGAGGAATGGAAGAAGTCAGTCATTGTGCCTATTTAAGAAGGGCGATGAAACATATTGTAGTAACTATGGAGGCATATCACTTTTGTCAACTACATACAAAATTCTATCCAACACTGTTTTGTCAAGGTTAACTCCACATGCAGAGGAAATTATTGGGGATCATCAGTGTGGATCTCGACATAACAGGTTAACTATATATTCAACATCTGTCAAATACTTGAGAAAAAATTGGAATACACTGAGGCACTGCATCATCTGTTTATAGACTTCAAGAAAGCCTATGATTCAATTAGGAGGTAGGTCTTGTATAATATTCTCACTGAGTTTGGTATCCCCATGAAACTAGTAAGTTTAATAACAATGTGTCTAAGTGAAACCTATAGCAGAGTTCGGGTAGGCAAACATCTGTCTGACACCTTTCCTATTAAGAATGGTTTGAAACAAGGAGACGCTCAGTCCCCATTGCTTTTCAACTTTGCTTTAGAATGTGCCATTAGGAGGGTTCAGGCAAACCAGAAGGGCTTGAAATCGAATGGTACACATCAGCTTCTGGTTTATGCTGATGATATTAATATATTGGGTGGAAGCATACATAGTATAAAGAAAAAGGCAGAAGATTTGGTGATTGCTAGTAAGGAGATTGGTCTAGAAGTAAGTGTTGAGAAAACTAAGTACATGGTCATGTCTCGAAATCAGAATGCAGGACACAATCACAACATAAAGATAGATAGTAAACCCTTTGAAATTGTGGAAGAGTTCAAATATCTGGGAGCAACCAAGACAAATCGAAACTCCATTCATGAAGAAATTAAGAACAGATTGGAACCTGGGAATGCTTGCCATCATTCGGTGCAGCATCTTTTGTCTTCCAGGTTGCTATCCAAAAACACAAAGATTTGGGTATACAGAATTATAATTTTACCTGTTGTTTTGTATGGGCATGAGACTTGGTCTCTCACACTGAGGGAGGAACAAAGACTGAGGGTGTTCGAGAATAGGGTGCTGAGGAGGATATTTGGGCCTAAGAGGGATGAGGCGACAAGAGAGTGGAGAAGACTACATAGCAAGGAACTTAATGACCTGTACTCATCACCAAATATTATTCGGGTAATCAAATCAAGGAGAATGAGATGGGCGGGGCATGTAGCACGTATGGGGAAAAGAGAGGTGCATATGGGATTTTGGTGGGGAGACCTGAGGGAAGGCGACCACTTGGGAGACACAGGCGTAGATGGGAAGATAATATTAAAATGTATATTCGAGAAGTGGGATGGGGCATGGACTGAATTGAGCTGGTTCAGGACGGGGACAGGTGGCGGCACTTGTGAATGCGGTAATGAACCTCCGTGTTGCATAAAATGCAGGGAATTTTTTGACTAGCTGAGAAACTGTTAGATTCTCAAGAAGGCCTCTGCTCCATGGAGTTAGTCGGTTGGTTAGTTAGTTAGTTAGTTAGTTAGTTAGTTAGTTAGTTAGTTAGTTAGTAAGTAACTTGNTAGTTAGTTAGTTAGTTAGTTAGTTAGTTAGTTAGTTAGTTAGTTAGTAAGTAACTTGTTCTTTATTTTCCATAGATCCATACAGTTACATACAACATGAGATGTGGAAAGCGTCTTATAATTAAGATGCTAATTAAATATATAGCAGATACGTATCAGATCAGTTATCTACGTCTATAATTGATTAAATTAAAAATGTAGAATCTATGTAGAAAATTATAATAAAAGCAGCATAATTATGAGCATCAATTGCTATTATTCATTCAGAATATATCTTTCATTATGTTTGTTTGTTTGTTTGTCAGTCAGTCAGTCGGGCGGTCGGTCAGTCAGTCAGTCAGTCGGTCGGTCGGTCGGTCGGTTAGTATATCGTTCTGAGTTCACTGTAGCACCTTTTTCCAGGAAGTCAGGGAGAACAACGCCTTCACAATTCCAGAATACAATCAACGTGATTTTTCCAGCAGAGGCGTTGGTTTAGTCGGAGCTGGTGATTCTTTGTGGCGGTATTCCATAGACTGTCTTTTGTTCTCAGGATCATAATGATGCACGCAAGTTTCATCACCTATCACTATCCGCCGTAGAAATTCAACACATTCATCTTCAGAATGACCCAGAAGTTCCATTGAACCTCGGACTTTTTCAGCTTTCATCTCATCAGTCAATTTTTGAGGGACCCACCTGGCACAAACTTTTTTGAGTCCTAGAAGGTTGATAATGTGGCCCACTCTTTCTTTAGAAATTCCCAGTTCAAGAGCGATGTCCTTAGTAGATAGGGTGTCACTTGGCCACCAGCCAATCAGAGAGCAGTATTTGTATGACGTCACAGTGGCCACGCCCCTTCGACCAATCAGAGAGCGCCACGTCATAGTCACATGACCTTGCCGACCAATCATGTTGAATGTAAACAAAGTCACGTGACCAGGTCAATGACCTTTTACAGGAATGTAAACAAACATGGCGGCTATGCGGACTGAATGTAAACAAACCCACGTGACCAAGTCAATGACCTTTACTTGAAAATAAACAAACATGGCGGCTATGCGCACTGAATGTAAACAAACCCACGTGACCAGGTTAATGACCTTTACTTGAAAATAAACGATATGGCGACTATGCGCACTGACCCTAAACATAAACTAATTATAATAACAAAACCACGTGACCAGGTTAATGACCTTACTTGAAAATAAACAAATATGGGAACGACGCGGTATATTTGAATTTTAAATATGGCTGACACGGCGCGAAGTTTAAGTTTTTTTAAATATGGTGGAAACAGCGCGAAGTTTAAGTGAACAACATGGCGGTTTATGCGGGAAGTTTAAATTTTAAGATGGCGGTACTTTTTAAAATTTAAATATGGAGGTATATTTGAATTTTAAAGACGGCAGCTACCGCGGTATATTTGAATTGTAATAGAGCGGTTTATTTAAATTTTAAGATGGCGGTACTTTTAAAATTTGAAGATGGCAGCTACTGCGGTATATTTGAATTGTAATAGAGCGGTTTATTTGAATTTTAAATATGGCGAAAAGTTTAAATTTAAAGATGGCGGCTACCGCGGTATATTTGAATTGTAATAGAGAGGTTTATTTGAATTTTAAATATGGCGGCTTGTTTGAATATTTGAATATGACTAAAGTTTGCCATTTTATGGAAAGGGGTGGCCGGGTGGTAAGATAATGGACTCAAAATCGAAAGATTCTAGGTTCGAATACTGCCTGCCCGACCATTCCTTTTTTTTTAAGGATGGGAAAAAGGTAATAACTAAAATAAAGAACACATTTTTTT
>BLKM01000257.1:184657-306855 GCA_013340265.1 Coptotermes formosanus | reverse complement strand
ATCGATACTTTACCAAAAATAACACATACCGCTACTTGGATGTCCTAGATAAGCTTGTGCGAGGTTACAACAATTCTATTCATTCCACTATAGGAATGCCACCTAATAAGGTCAACCCCTCCAACATTTACGCTGTGTGGCAGAGAGTGAATAGTCTTCGCACAGCTATCCCTCAAGGTCAAGTTAAATTTAGAGTAGGGGACCTAGTTCGCATAACAAAGGAAAAGGTAAAATTTGCCAAACGGTTGGCAAACGTTTTCCACAGAAATATTTCAGGTAGTGAAAGTTATTCACCGCATGCCGCAACCTGTTTACGAACTGACAGACTTGCAGGGTCGGCCCATAGAGGGCCAGTTTTATAACTACGAACTTGTAAAAGTAATCGTGTCTTCGGAAACAGAATTTCAAATAGATAGAATAGTACGCACTCGTAAGAAGGGTGGCATTAAACAACATCTAGTCAAGTGGAAAGGATACGACGAGACTTTCAACTCGTGGGTAAACTCTTCCGATATTAAAAAAATATAATGGATCAGTTTTACGTGGTGTTACCGTCGGACAGTTCGGCATATTATTTCCCGCGAAACACAATTTCAAATTTCAGAACAAAGTTAGCTACTCCAGTCGAGCTCGAACCCGATAAGTGGGAAGTCGGTCTAGTCGAGATATCTTATCCTAAGGGCTATAAAAAGCAGCCATTACACAATACCCTGAGGCTAGATTCTATGGAAATCAAATTTCCTGTGAGACATTACACATCTCTTCACGACATTTTCGTAACTCTTAAGAAGCATTTTAAAACACCTGACGAAAAACAAGAATTTGTTAATACATTTCACGGATACCTAAACAAATATGTACCTAGTGATGGGTACGTTACAGAATTGTTAGGTGTGTGCTACGGACAAAATTCGCTTCAGATAGGTGAGAAACTGGTGTCCCACTTTCCAGTCCGAGTCTATAACGGGCTCGAAGATTTGGCAAAAACAATTATGACCCCTGCAAATTGCCGTGCTTCCAAAATACCTGAATCAGAAACAAACAACTCTAACTTTGCAGCACCTGAACCTGTATTTGTGTACACGGACATTATCAAACCAAATTTGGTAGGAGACTCGTATGTGAAGCTCTTAACTTCTTTGCATTTTCCATCGCCTACAGGGCACCATAGCTTTTACTATCCAATTTACAGACCAGTGGAACAGTCTTTCATAGAGTCGATCGGGATTCGTCTGGGTACAAAGTCTGGTGAAGATGTAGCTTTCGACGATAGTGACATTCCATGTCTTGTAACATTACACTTTAAAAAGAAGCCCTCAGCATAATACTTCTCAGTTTAGCAGGTACCATGGATCGTTATACACGATACTATATTAATCAAAGCGGTGGTGGTGAGATTGGTCCAGTATACAAGGCCAGTTTTAGAGTGCAGAGGGGGCATGGTATTGGGTCTTTTTTTAAAGGACTCTTCCGTTTTGTTAGACCTCTATTGTATTCCGGGGCAAAGGCTGTAGGTAAAGAGGCCCTAAAAACAGGTTCAAACATCTTGACAGATCTGCTAAATAAGGAACCCGACCAGCAAGTTGGACACATTTTGAAGTCACGTTTTGATGAAGCAAAGGATAACCTCGAACACAAAATTAAGAAAATGACGGGGTCTGGTTTGTGTTTAAAAAGAAAGCGTAAGCCGAAAAAGGCTCATTCTCAAAGTAAACGTAGGAAGGTAAAGGATATTTTCACATCTCAATAATGGAGTGTTTAAAATCGGGTCTTGATATATTTCTCAAGCGCAGCATACAAACGTCTGTAGTAAACAGTCACACCGTTACATATAAACCTATCGCCCCTGCAGATAACCCTGATCAGTTGGAATTTCATTGCTCTGGCCATAGTGATTTCTACATTGACTTAAATTCAGTGCGTCTACTCTTACGCATTAAGCTTGTGAAAACTGATGGAACTGATCTGACTGGTGCTGAGCCAAATACAGTAGGCTGTGTTAACAACTTGTTACATTCAATGTTTAGTTCTCTCAGTGTCTCATTAAATGGGAAACCAGTCTCTCTCCATGAGACAAACTATCATTACAAAGCGTACCTTGAAAAGCTGTTAAATTACGGTGCGGATGCGTCTGGCACGCACCTAGTTTCGAGCTTCTGGTTCATGGATTCAGGTGCAGAAAGGGGGTCACTTACAGCTGACAAAGCCAACAAGGGCTACACTACAAGATTAAATTATCTCAGCGAGAGTCGAACTGTAGAACTGTATGGAAGACTTCATGCAGACTTGTTTAATTCAGACAGAATGCTCATTAATGGTGTGGATATGAATATTAGACTTACTCGAGCACCAGAAGCTTTCTACCTCCTAGGCACTACAGATGATGTCAAAGTGCGTATTAAAATTTTAGACGCTACTCTTTTTGTGACTCAGACGGAAATAAAACCGCCTCTTCTTCTAGCTCACGCTAATGTCTTGGCTATGAAAAGGAAAGCACATTATCCTATTACACATACTCAGATTAAAACCTTCACAGCGGGTGCTGGGGCCCAGCAGATCTCTATCGATAATGCATTCCTCGGACCGATTCCTGAAAGGTTACTTATAGGACTTGTTAAAAACACTGATTTTGTCGGTTCTGTAAGTACAAATCCATTCCAGTTTCATCACTATGACATGACATATCTTGTTTTGTACGTAAATGGAATTCAGTACCCTTCCGAGTCACTCACAATGGACTGCTCTTCACCTTTCGGAGTTACCAGAGCTTAAGAAACACTCTTCTCCAGTACGGGTATACACCATGATGACCGTGGTCACATGATTACTATGGACATGTTCACTAAAGGCTTCGATTTAACGGTAGATAAAGAGGCCGACGAAGAACATATAAGTCTACCTCGTCAAGGAAACGTGCGTATTGAAGCACGCTTTAAAAAACCATTACCAGAATCTGTTACGTGCATTCTGTATGCTGAATTTCCGGGCCACGTTGAAATCGACGGCTCCAGAACAGTTACGGTGGAATGAATACCATTCAGATCAATAGTGTTTTATCCAAACATGTAAAATATTTTCAAGGAGTTTATCCCATAGACCTAATACCCGCTACAATTGTAAAACCCGCTATACTTGTCGTCAACCTTGACAAACATTACATGCCCGGTTCGCATTGGGTAACTATCTGCTTTTCCGACGACGACTGTGCCTGTTATTTTGATTCGTACGGAATCCCCCCTTTCAAACTTGAGATAACAGCCTTCCTGCAACGCCACTCAATTTCTTGGACATTTAACCGCCACAGACTACAGGGTTTAACTTCGAAAGTCTGCGGACATTACTGCTGCCTCTACGCGCTCCACATAGCCAAGGGACTATCCATGACGTCATTTGTGAACATGTTTTCACCTGCACACTACGACTGTAACGATATAAAGGCAGTGCGCATGTTCCGTGCTCAATTTGGAAAGTGCCCGGCCTGCAGCCAGTTGGAGCAGCAGCAGCAGTCGTGCAAGTCGCAGATATAAATAAAAGGTAAGTACACCTACAAGTATCAGTCTGTAATGGCTCTCTTAGTGATTGATTTTACTTATTTGGAAGGGAGGGATGGGGAGATGGTGGTGAAGGAGTTGGCAGTTGCAGATTCTATGAACAACCGAGTGTCATCATATGTCTTTAAGAGGCCATACGCTTGGGAAGAAGTGCCTATGTTAAACGCTAGAATTAATCAAGCTATGGATCATGGATGTAATTGGAATGATGGTGATGTATTGTATTCAGAGCTGGAAACTATTCTCCACCGCGAAGCATCATCCGCTGTTGCAATATATTGCTTTGGAAACCTGAAAACAGCATTTATTAGTAATCTTATAGAGCGTACGGTTATTGACATCACACAACTAGGATGCCCGCAGCTTGAAGACATATGTTTCCCTACCATCAGCTGTACAATTGCGTGTCATAACAAGTCTAAATACTTTTGTGCGCTAAGATCTACACATTCATTAGCACAATGGCTACACTTTCACATTCTTAGTCTCCAGTATGCAGGATGTCCGCTTCAACCTCGTTGTCATTAATGTTTTCCAGATGTCAACGTTACTTGAACGTGTCTACTTCCTGAACAAGCAAAGGACCAAGTACGTGAGCATCTTTCTCGATGAACACCTAACACCGCAAATGAAGATTGTGACTTCTTCGCGTAATGTGGTTCTGAATCAAATACAGTGGTTCATTCTGGTGACATTCAAGAATGATATACCAAAAAATGAAGTGCATGAACTTGGTGACTCGCGTCATACCCTATCTGTGTACTGTGGACGGTATATCCGCATCACGTCTGAGGACGTCAGTGTGTTGTTAAATAAATCTGAGTGGTCATATCTGATGCAACTGGCTGGTTCGTGTATAGACAGACAAATACTCAAACTCTGTAACCTACATGACGAACTCATGCAGTGGCGAAACAAGTGTTTCGAATTTAATTCTTTCTGTACACCACCTCAAACAAATGCTATTGACTTTGAAACATTGTACGATGAGATAATGTATAAAACATTCCATTAATAATAATAAATGTGAAAAAATGTGATAATTGTATGAAAAAAAATTGTGTTCTTTATTTTAGTTATTACCTTTTTCCCATCCTTAAAAAAAGGAATGGTCGGGCAGGCAGCATTCGAACCTAGAATCTTTCGATTTTGAGTCCATTATCTTACCACCCGGCCGCCCCTTTCCATAAAATGGCAAACTTTAGTCATATTCAAATATTCAAACAAGCAGCCATATTTAAAATTCAAATAAACCGCTCTATTACAATTCAAATATACCGCGGTAGCCGCCATCTTCAAATTTTAAAAGTACCTCCATATTTAAAAAATACCGCTATCTTTAAATTTAAACTTCCCGCATAAACCGCCATGTTGTTCACTTGAACTTCGCGCTGTTTCCGCCATATTTAAAAAAATTTAAACTTCGCGCGCTGTCCATCATATCTAAAAATTTAAACTTCGCGCCGTGTCAGCCATATTTAAAATTCAAATATACCGCGTCGTTGCCATATTTGTTTATTTTCAAGTAAAGGTCATTGACTTGGTCACGTGGTTTTGTTATTATAACTAGTTTATGTTTAGGTTCAGTGCGCATAGCCGCCATATTGTTTATTTTCAAGTAAAGGTCATTGACTTGGTCACGAGGTTTTGTTATTATAACTACTTTATGTTTAGGTTAAGTGCGCATAGCCGCCATGTTTGTTTACATTAAGTGCGCATAGCCGCCATATTTGTTTATTTTCAAGTAAAGGTCATTAACCCGGTCACGTGGGTTTGTTTACATTCAGTCCGCATAGCCGCCATGTTTGTTTACATTCCTGTAAAAGGTCATTGACCTGGTCACGTGACTTTGTTTACATTCAACATGATTGGTCGGCAAGGTCATGTGACTATGACGTGGCGCTCTCTGATTGGTCGAAGGGGCGTGGCCACTGTGACGTCATACAAATACTGCTCTCTGATTGGCTGGTGGCCAAGTGGAACCCTATCTACTGTGCGGTGGAAGTACAGAAGAAAATACGGCCGTTGAAAATGCAGATTCAGAGGGAATTCAAGAAATCATTGTATTCTAAGAGAAGCGGGAGTTCTCCGAAGAAGGTTCTTAGTAAAAGGCCCACCACTAACTAAATATCTAAGTGTAACAGCTAGCTAATCGAATGGATGGAGGAATTGCCGCTCGGTACTTTGCATCTCTTCGTTATATTTTCTTTGTCGCTGCCTTTCTTTTATTATTTATTTATTCATTTATTTACATTCCATGGATCCTAACATGGTTAGAAATACTTATGGATATGGAAATAGTCAAGAGCAACAGAACAAATCACAAAAACTACATAAATACATAATACACATAATTCATACATGATTACTGTCACGATAAATGCATAACACAAATACATAACTACATAATATGTAAGAAGATCATAATAAGTACATACATAATATACACAATATATTAGCAGATAGCATTTGTCATAAAAGAATTGTAAAACGGTCAAATGAACAGTCTAGTAATAAAATTGATTAGGTAAACCAGGTGTTTTAAGTTTTATTATAATTAAAATACTCATCTGGTGTGTAAAATTAATGTAAACAAAGAAAAGTTTCAAGAGCTGATTTAAATTGTTTTCTGTTATAAGATAAATCATTTATTTGAGAAGGGAGACTATTAAATACCATGATACCTACATAGTACCTATCCTTTTGATAAATCGTTAAATGAGACAATGGTTGAAAAAGGTTAGAGCTACTCCTAGTATTGATGCTATGTACTTCAGAACTAACCATAAATTGATTTTTATTATTAATCACAGAAAGTACAAGAGAGAGTGTATATTGAGAATGTAGTGGTAAAATTTGTAATATCTTAAAAAGCTGTCTACAGGAGTGTATACTATTAACGCCCATTATAATTCTAGTAATCCTCTTTTGTAATCTAAAAATATTATTGCTGTATAGGGAGTTACCCCAAAATATTATGCTGTAAGACATAATAGAGAGAAAACAGGAGTAATAAATCATTTTCAAGATATCCTGGGACATAAATGGTTTAATCGCTCTGATAGCATAACAAGCTGCGATTAATTTAGGTGCAGTCGTATCCACATGGCTTTTCCAAGAATGGGTATTGTATATAACTGTTCCTAGAAACTCTAAGTTAGAAGTATTGGGTATTTGTTTGTTATCATAACCTACATTCACATCTATAAGTGAGCTATTTTTGGTTATGAATTGCATATAAGAAGTTTGATCAAAAGTTAATTTAGTAAATTAGCATTAAACCATTCATTTATATTTCTAAACACTGTATTAATATCTTTTATGAAATCAAAGGGGTCAGAGTTATTAACAATTAGGCTTGTGTCATCAGGAAAAAGAAATATCTTGGATTTGCTGTTAGTAACTCTGTTATTTCTAATTTTAGGTAAATCATTATTACAGAGCAAAAGCAGCATTGGTCCATTATTGATCCCTGAGGGACGCCATGCTTTATTGTACCCCAACTAGAAGGGATGTAATAATAGGCAGCACAAATCCCAGCCCCACATTCACTGTAGAACATAATGTTTGACCTGGCTGATCAGTGGGATAAGTGGTCGCGAACCAGTGTTCGTCGACTGTTTGCCGACGATCAGCAAACATGGTCGGCAAACTGGTTATAAACAAGTTCTGCCAAAGTTTGCAATGTTTTCAGGTGTTAGGGCTCGTCCACACCTGCAAACATTGTTTGCAAACTTTGACAGAACTTATTCACAAACAGTTTGCGTTTGTCGGCAAACAGTCGACGAACACTGATTCGCGTCCTTATAGGCCACTTAAGGTCAAAACATCATGTCGTACAGCAAACTGTGGTTGGGGTTTTTGCTGCAATTATTCCACAAGTGTGTGAAGCTCTTATCGATGCGGTAAAAACTTACGTTAAGGTAGGCTACTGCAGTTTTTTAAGTGTTATTGGAAGTGTTGTATTTTTAGACAAAATAACATTATTTTCAAGCTCACGCTAGTACAGTACGAAAATATAGTAATTACTAGCACACACAGTTATTTAACGTGCATATTTTCGAAGTCTCACATATCGCCAATGAGTGCGAATTGTGCAGACTTAGAATGTTGAGTTGCATGTGCCTAACAAGGGTTGTATACAGACGGTGAAGAATTCAGTGACGATGGATAACTGTGACAGGTGAATGAGAACTTGCATGATGTGGTCCGTGGGTACTTGCGTAGGGATATCGGCTCTATGTACCCATAATCAATCTAAATAATACAGTGGAACCTCGGTTATACGACACTCAATGGACCGGAAGATTTCTTCGTATAAGTGAGGGTGTCGTGCAACTGAATATGCCACCAAAAAAAAAGAACAAGTTCAGAGAGCGCCTATAAATACCTGTAGGACGTCTATAGTGTAATTCCCTGAAATGGGCAGGGCCTTAGTATTGTTGCAGGCTGTGAAATACTGAACGAGAATTTTCACGAGGATTTGGGAGTTCCGTTCTTTGTCGAACACATCACAACTCTAACCGAGAGTTACGACTCAAAGTTAGCTGGTGTGGTGAACCCCTAGTTCGGCAACTCTGCAAATATTTACCTTGGCTGCGGGCCGATGCAAGTTGCCTGTTGCGCAAGCTAAGGGGACTAAAATCAGCCGACCATTCGAGGCCGCATGCAAAATGGCGGCCAATTCGACATCGAAACGTGCCCGCTATTGACTAGCTGGGCGCATTTCGACCACCCTGACTGAGGTTTTACCATGATTTTGCTCAGTTGTAAAGTAAATGCCAGAGTGTAATTTTAAAGTCGGGGCACGGCCCGCATCCCCCCCACCGGGAACGGTGGCTTCACCAACGTGTCCACTTGTAGTCGCTCGAATACAGTACGCGAATATGCCACCCTGGGTTCAATTCCCAGGCAGCCATCCAGCCAAAGCATTCCCCCTCAATTAGACCCGTAGCCTTTAGCGTAACCAGTCCCGGCTGTAAACCAGGACTCTAAATCATCAGCGTAACCAAATCCCCGTTAGAGTAAGGTGTCTGTTACAGAGCCCAGCAATGCGTTAAAAGGCAGGAATGGCTAATCAAACGTTATGATAACACTGTCGGTCACCTTTGGGTCAGTAAATTATTAAGGACGTGTAGAGTCATTAAAGTTATAATAGCAATATAATCGGTATTTCGTGTTAGCTAAGGGTATGAGATTTCATTCCCTTTACAACTCTGTTCTATACATATTGTCTTATATTAAAATTTTACATATGCTCTGTGGATTTTTGTTGTGGGATGTTGTATTGTTTATGTAGTGGACTTGTGGAATTAAATGTAATTGTAGAAGCCCAACACATAAACAATAAGAAATATCATAAGTCCTATACGAGAAAATGACAAATGTACACCCATGAAAGCAATTGTCTGTATGGAAAAATGTAATGTAAAGAAAAAGACAGCACAATTCCTCATGTGAAATGAAATTCAGATTTGTAATTAATATTGTAATGTAAATTTCTCTGCTTGTTATAAAGTGTGTAGTGTAAAGAGAATTGAAGTTGTGTTAATGACTCTTTTTACTGCAGAAGAAGAGGATTTGTAGTGGAATGTATTACCGACTTTGACGGACATCTCGTATGTATATTTCAGCGAGGTACCGGTAGTGGCGAGGGTTGACAACTTCGTAACTGCAGCGGGAAAATAGATGGCAGTAAAAGTGCCCACGGTTCCACTGATTGACGTTGACTTACCTGTCTCAACTTTGATCCATGCGTACTGCAACTGCAAAGGGACATTCAGTGTAGTACTGTTCGCAGTAGTGGATGCGCATTATAGTGATTTATGCAGACGTGGGCTGCCAAGGGCGCATGCTGGTGCTCCTAGGCGTCACTTGAGCGGGGAGGGGGGGTACAAATGCCCCACCAATATTTTCAGCATAGGAATAGTTTTTTTGGTTACTTACTTGAATAATGGCAATTAAAAAGGAGACAGAAAAAAGAAAATGAAAAACTTGCGTTTTATGGGACAAATTTTCCCCTCTTTCAAATTTGACACCTTTATAAAATGAAGTTCCTAATACCCATGAGCGATCCGGGGGCGCCCCCCCCCCCAGTGTTATGAGCCAAGTTACGCGTATGTGAGTGTTTATGAACTCTGCATTGGCTTCAAGCCAATATGTGCTACGCGCTAGTCCACGAAGCCGTAGTCATTGGTACATGGTATGAAACATTTTTTAATCAAACTCCTACATCTCAGTGCATTGGACGTAATAAAATTTCACCCTATAACTTTATGATTTGTGCCCTAAAAACTGCCATTAAGGCACCGAGTGGGAGGAGAGGTATAGCTTTAACCTCGGTGTTAAATGGGGTGGGTGGTTAGCGCCACGTTCTGGCCGCTTAACCCCCAGGAATTACGGGTTATCCATTGTATAGGAGGCTGGCTGTGGATCCCAGGGCCGGTCTGGACGGGTACGGAAAATCTCGCTGTCACCGGGATTAGATCCCCAGATTGTCCAACCCGTACCAAGTCGCTACACTGGCGCGGTATCCTGGCCCAGCATTGGGCATAATTCTGATCTTATATTCTGCAAAAGGAATTCTCAGTTAAGTAGTGTGTGTTTTTAGGCATACTTCAATTTTGCCCCCAGCAAGAAAGTAAAATTACGTACGTTGCCCTTTGAATACATTTGCTGTGCTTACAACGTTCTCTAGGGAAAGCACTGTATAAATGTCCCCATGTGTCCTATGCATTTTACTATAAAGACACGTGGCAGAGTGGAGGTGGAGCTCCACGCGTTCCTAATCATGGTAGGTCATGGAAGAAAGTGGTCAGCTTTACTCTCCAGCCCCTTTACCCTAAAATCACTATGTTTTCCTTGGCCTATTCATAGACGGGAAAAGCACTGAAATAACATAGTGATACACGTGTTACAGTCATGTTTTTTGTGTACATCATACATCTTCATGTTATTGATCCATGTGCAGGATATGCCATTGTTCCCATCTCCTCAACAGGAAGGTCACTAACAAAATTCAAGAAAGTCTCCATTATAGAGAATATTATCAGGAAGACAGAATAAGATCAGAAAAATAAAAAATGGGACCATATTATTCCAGGACATCATGTTTTGGGGACTGTCCCTGAAAATCCAAGATGAATGATAATCTTACTTTAACCCCTTGGGAAAAGATTTCCACTGGGTGAGAGGTTGGACACACCCAGAAACAGATTGCAGCCATGGTGAAGAGCAAGATACATGCCCGTGCCTGGAATTGAATGACGGTCGTCCAGCAGTCAATTTCCTCTTGTAACTGGAACTCTGGACATCCAGCCTGTAATGACTATGGTCGAAAACTGAACGAGCTGCTGCAGCTGTCTTCCAACCGAATCTTAATCACCCACTCCGTAAGCTATCGGTACACTAACAGAACAACCAGGTTCATGCGATAAAAGAAAGGACAATAAAGTTGCTGCGTTGCAGACATTTCCATACGTTAGAAGTAATCTAAAACACACATGTATAGATCAGGAACAAGTGTAATAATAAATAATTTCAAACACCACATAATTCAATATTAGATTAATCCGTCTTAACAATTTTGTTGTGAAGAATGAAGACTATAGATGACGTTTATGCATACTGTACCTAACCCGGTCTTCAAATCTAACGCTGTGTTTTCTCCCACCACAGCTGATCATAATATTGGAGCCAGTTCCCCCACCTTTGACAACTTCTGCAGATATTTCAGTGTGAGATGCAAAACATGATGATACTTTCTTTAGAAAGAAAAGTAAGGTAAAACTGGCACAAACTGTCACAAGTTAATGCATTCAGATATATTTAATGTAAATAATTAAGCTCTGTACTTACTCAGCGTCAACATAACTTGCATCATAACTAAAATTCGAAATATATTTTTAAGACGACAATATAAAATTTAGGAAAATAAATTTTGAGTGGTTACACCAAACAATACATTACAACCCCCTTCTTATACTACGATGCTTCTCTGCATCATCTCTATTTCATTAACCAAACCAAAATCGCCTAAACCAGTTCAAAGTCCTAAATTTTCACAAAACCCAAATTAAACTTACACAAACCATAAAAACAAAACAAGTTAAACAACAAAATTCAAAACACAATGCACATCATTACATAAACATCAGAAAAGTTGATCATGGTCCATCCGGTATTAAAAATTTAAAAAAATTCACAACCTCAGAAAACAAACTCCTTCACTCAATTAAAATTTGTCAGTGTCTGTCCAATTTCATACAAAAAGTTAGACCAGTTTCACTATAAATTTTACTGTAAATTTAGCACTGGGCCACATATATTTTCAGTCTTATGAACATTAACTTCAACTGGTTCTTTCCGAGAGATTGCTGAATTATTTTTGGGTGTAGGCTGATACATGGGCTAGAATTAATAGTGTGGTCTATCCCGTCCTCATAATGAAACACTGAACTATCAAAATATGCCCAGTTTTGTAGGGTGCATTAATTCTTCCATGAAAACGAAAATTGGAAGTTTTTCCTCCGTACCAACGTGGAGAATAGTTGTGTAGAGAAGCTCGTTTTTTACTGGAGACGTATGTATGAATAATTGGTCCATGTACGTTATACACTTGTGCCACGAAAGGGATCCAGATTTGTACAAGGAACCTGTACTTCTGTCAGTTTGCGTACATTCAGGAATTTGATATCTTCTCGTTATGTGCTTCCTGAGGACTTTCAATGGACTGCTCCATTTGCAAAATAATACGGGGCACCTGTAATCCCGTTTCGAAAAAGCTGGTTCGTGATCGTTGATGTCGTTAAAAGATGTAAAACCGCACCCATTCGTGCGGAAGCGGCAAAGACTTACAGATTGTTCTATGATGTTCATCAGTTTTTCTACAGGTACATTTCGTGTGTTCAAGTAGGCACCTCTACATACTGGACAGAAAAAAGCGACCGATCCTCAGTAGACCAACACCTAAGCGTCCTATATTTTTAGGAATATATAAGGAAAAGCAATTATTTTTGTGGACACAACATTTTGAAAGGAGGTTTGTTTGTAACCCAACTCTCTAGTAATGCAAGACTCTCTGTGTGACGAATTGTGTGGGTTACAACAAATTGCCGTTTCATGAGCGGTATGATTGCTTACAAATATATGTGCTTGTGTTGATAAAGATGCACGCTGTAAATTCCCATGTTTTAATTCTTATTAAACACGATGCTGGTAGTACACGCAGATTCTGTAATGAGTATAGACAAACTATACATTAGGAGTGAAAGTTTCTGTATTGTGATATTTAACATCGTGTAGTCTGGTAGAAGTGCACCTACAATTAAAAGGGCATTCCTACTGTGTCTCCAGGCACACTGATGGTGAAGGCAGGCAGAATCCTCTGAAAGGGTAACAAGACAGCCATCTATAGCCACCGTCATGATTTAGGAGTTCTCACACTGAGTGTGCTGCTGTTTAGTCGCCATGATTATATTATGTCATCATTAAGCGTGTCGAGAGGAAAACGAAATTGGGTTTAAGGAGTAAATTCCTGTCTCAAAGTAAACACAATCAGTTTCGATCATAAAAACCGTTAAGTTTGTGCTCCATAGTGAAATAATCATCGATGGTTCTGAAAACTGTAACAATCGTAGAAATAACATTCCGTGGAGAGAACGTGGACTTCTTGAATATTACACTTGGTGAAGACGAGGAAGAAGACGTAAGTAGCTGCTGGATAACCTTAAAGAAATAAGAATAGACTGGGATTCGAAAGAAGAAGCAGTAGCTCGCACTTTCTGGAGAACTCGCTTTGAAAGAAGCTATGGACTTGCAGTAAGACAGACTACGTGATGATGGAATATCTGCAGGCAGGATGAGAAGACGAGGAAGAAAGCGTAAGCAGCTACTGGATTAATCTAAGATACTGGAAATTGAAAGAAGAAGCACTACATCGCACTATGTGAAGCAGTCGTCTCGGAAGGGGCTATGGACCTGTCGACAGGTAGACTGCGTGATGGTAGTGGTGGCGGTGATGATGATGATGATGATGACGACGACGACGAATGATGAAACCTGGTGGTAAACAAAGTAACCTATAGGCCTTAATGGTTGAACTGCTACTCTGAAATCGCTGCCTGAACAGTTAGCATAATCAGAAGTGTCTGTCGTTGAAGGTTTAGGCTTCCTGAGTTGTTACGCCGTGTCGATAGGTACAAAGTTCACCGGTCGGCATGACGTAACATCCCAGCAGACATCACTCTGAGAACCTCAGATCTCGCAGCCACCCTCTTTCGTCTGATTTGAACAAGAAAAGCAACACCTCTAAGTACATGCACATAAACCAACGATTAGGCGGGGCAGTCTTCACTGAAAAATGAGAGTCTTGTCTCAGTTGAAATCTGGCCCTTAAATTTCAAGACCATGCTTTCCTGCAATTTGTGTTGCCGGAACGAACGATACGAGAAACACTAATACTAATAATGCAATAATAATAATAGTAATAATAATAAGGCTTAGAATTACGTACATGTATTTTGCATATTGCATATGGAAAATGCATATTTTAAAATGTCTTGAGCAAAAGTACATATTTTGCAATCAGTGAGATTATAAGCATATGTTTTATTATTTCTGTGACTGGTCCTAAGTTCAAATATGCGTTTTATATACATAATCAAAATGCATATTATCCTAAGCCTACTATTACTACTACTACTACTACTAGTAACAACTAATGTATAAACGCAACGTAACCGCCTGTACCATTTATGATACGCAAAGGAAAGCACTTTCTAGGCTAACATAGGCAGCCACACACAAGTTAAATTTAATAGGAAGGGAAAATAAAGATGTCATTTTTATAAACATTGACATTAAGTCGCTATTAGCAACGTCGCACAAGCAAGAAAAATGCGTTCCGTGATTTCACACACTCTTTATATGCTATTCGCATTTCTCATTTTTGTATCCCTCAAGAGGGCCGTTCATCACGCCGCTTTTCTCAGCTTTAGTATTTTACATTTACTATTGGTCTGGACATGTACCTACCACTGTCCCTTTCCGATTCTGATGGCCACATTCCCTGCAACCCACCTATATAATCGATCCACTTTCTCCCACTTATCACTGCAGTGCCTACTTGGACGTAACGTCATCCCTTTGAAATTGGAGGCAGCAAGTGCTTCCGAAACTTTGGTGTCAACCTACAAACCTTGACGATGTCAATATTCAGATCATCGTGTGAACAACCCCCCCCGACCGTGAAGGTTTGACGATTGTTTAAACTTTTTTAGTTGGCAGAGGCAAACTTTTTCCAAAAGTCTAGGAAATATTTCAAAATTCTAGGCACCGTAAGGATGATATGAAGCAAATTCCGTACTACAGACCCACAAATATTAGGGGCAAACGTAAAAGATCCAGTCGCCCGGGCGACCGGGATTTGTACACCTTTGCTATAGAGCAATGTCTCTTCGCTATACGCCGATGTAGCGTGAAGTGTGATTCGCATGTAGATTTTGTAGCCTGCGAAAATGCCAGGGGCGCGCTCAGTATCTGCTGACGGAATCCCAGGACCTAGAGATGAAGAAAGCAATGTTGAGGGCGAGGGACGCGGTGGCGTAGTTGGTTGAGGCACTGTACTACAAGCCGGAAGGTTGCGGGTTCGACTCCCGATGGTGTCATTGGAACTTTTCATTGACATAATCCTTTCTGTCGCACTATGGCCCTGCGGTCCACTCAGCCTGTAACAGAAATGAGTACCAGGAATATTTCCTGGAGGGTAAAGGCGGTCGGTGCGTAGGGCTGACAACCTTACCACCTTATTGAGTCGATTGTCTAAAAATCTGGGATCCCGAAGCTTCTGGGACCCAAACTGCCTGTCCAGGCCTGTAATGGGATTGCTTTACGTTCACCTAATGTTGAGGGTTTATAAAGTCCGCTGTCGTGTAATATTAACGCTTCGATAACGTTATGTCAATCGAAAAGGCCTAAGCATTATACGACAGAAGAAACGCTTAATGGTTTACAAAACTGAAAGTGACAGCTGTGGAGATAAAGATCACGTGTCTTTGGATCTTATTTCAGTGTCATTTTGATTAAAAGGACATGTTGGAACACGTCTTTGAACATCGGTTAACGGATTTTACCCGCAATATGAGTTTTGATACCGAAATACATTTCTGTTTGTTTGAATTGGATACACAAAATGGGTTGGTCACCAACTACATTGGCCAGACGACTCGAATATTGGAATTGTGGATGTGACTGGCAGATCCGCCGCCCAAGGATTCCTGTCGGATATCTATAAGCAGGAGTCATGAAGAGACCCAGGACCTCATAGCTGAATGGGCAGCACTACTGCTATTCTGCCTAAATATTACCGAATTCATGTTTAAAAATTCAGTAAGATGCAAGGTTAAATAATTAGTACACGTAATTTAAAATCACACTATGAAACCGTAGGAAGGCGTTGATATATATCTCCACTCATTTTTAGTCTCCTTACTAGATACAGGTCAGTGGTTATCATCGTACCTCGGCCGCTTTATACCCGGAAGGGACATCCATTGAGTAGAAGGGAAAGCAGGACCCAGATCCCGTCTGGAAATGGGAAGAAAACCGTAGAAGAGAGAAAAAGTGAAGTTCGGGTCGCCAAATATCCCAGGGTTTTCCAGAATTAAGACATTTCTGGCAATGTGTACGGGCGTTTACTTTTCCGCGGTAGGAGAAATCGTCTGTATGAGTAGGAGAGCCCTCAACCAACCACTAACAGGAAGGAATAGGACAGGGAGAGTAATATGTGTAGATTAGTAATTAGGGAGTAAGGACTGAGTCTGCGAAACAAGAGGAACGGATAGGTAAAGAAAATTCAGGGGATTGCCGGATTCAATAAACTGACAGATGCGTTGCTTGTTGGCAGCACTCAATACTGATGAAATGTTAACGATCGGTTGCAGCCCACAGCTAGGGTACTAAAAGTAGTTGAACTGTAATCAGATTTGAGTCTGCAGGTGCAAGTGCCGGCAGTCCAATTGGTCACTACTCCTCAAAATTTTTTCATAAAAATCATTGTAAAAGAAGCTCATAAAGAACTGTTCTGAATGGATCTGATGTGGCTTACAGACAAAATTTTATTATATACTGACCCATTCAGCACGCAGTCTGTCTTACCACAGGTCCGTGGCCATTCCTAAAGCGAGTTCTCCAAAGAGTGCGATCTAGTACTTCCGTTATCAATTTCCAGTATCCTCCCGTTTCCTTAAGAGCATCCAGTAGCTGCTTACCTCTTCTTCCTCGTCTTCGCATTACTCCTATCCTTCCTTTCTACCTTTCCTACAATAACGTGTTATGGAAGGCAGTTCCTATGCAAGATATGATAATTCCAGTTAGCCTTCCTTCGTTTTAGTATGTGTAGGATACTCCGATGTGGAACATAGTACAGAGAAGTGATTAATGAAAGGAAACACGAAGATTGTAAGCGAAATAAATGTTCGTGATAGTGTGCTGATGAAGATAAGCGTCTCCTTGGGATATGATGTGATCTTCATGTTAGTTAAAGACGTGGAACTACGCTGAAAATGAAGGCAGTAATGTCCTCCGAAACGTCCGCAACTGCATTCGAATTAACCGTAAACTGAGACCAAAACTGCACTCATCAGCACTTGTTTTCTTTTTACGACTGAGCAAAATCTTTACACATGCTTGCCCTTTAAATTAGGACGTTGAGACAGCGCAGTTTGTGTGTGTGTGTGGCTGGGTGCGTGTGTTTTAGCAGGCCTTCATGAAAGGGAAATTCATTTAGATTCTCTGTACTTAATCTAAAATAAAGTCGGAGAAGACTCCGTAGATTTGCTTGTGTTATTCGCTTTTCCAATGTCGTTAAATCAATTAACCTGTCCGTTTTGTCATATCAAGGTAATATCAACTTATTTACTTACGTAACTTTACGTAACTTACGTACTTGCGTAACTTTATTACGTAACACATTCCATCAAGCATATCTTGAACGCACACTTTTTAACATCAGATAGACAGCTGTCACATAAACAGCTTTGAGACGTGATGTGCGGCACAGCTTATCTACACAATAACCCCCCCCCCCCCAACATCCCAACCCAGTAACTCAGACATTCTTGCTAGTTTACAAAATGACAGAATAGGGCGATTGTTTTTAAACCGTATTCGTTTTCTTTCACTCGGTTTGTCGCTTGTACCCAGTCAAAAGCAACATAGTGTAAATTTATAAAGAATGTTATACACTGTCTTTCGATAGGTTCAGTCATGCGATTGTCTTGGAGACGAAGAACTATAAAAAAATGACATCTTGACGTCACTCTTGGATCAGAGAGATGTCACACTGCCTTCGCAAATTGCGTTATTGCCCTGTGTTCGACATACTGCTGTAAAAGAGATCTGCCATTGTTAACCTTCTAATGTAAGTGATACTGTATTGCAGGGTAATATCAACTCAGGTGCCTTTTCTTAAAGTTTGGCTTTGTTTTTATGTAATGCCCTTGGAGTGACGAGACAGACGTCGAGAACAAACAAAGTAGGAAATGAAACAGCTAATTTATCTTGGATTCTTGTAAAATCACGTTGTTTTGAAGGAAAATTCCGACGTTTAACAAAACTACTCTCTTCATTTCATCCACATTCGTAATTTGGACTACACACTAGCCGCTAAGTACGTCATTATTGATTTACAGCTTTGTGTTTCGTATTTCTGCAAATTCTTGACAGTTACAAATTAATTTTCTTCACAGACGTGTTCAACATTATATATTATTTGAGATACAGTTAGCCTACGCGGCCTTTCGACAGCTCTACCCTAGAAATATTATTTAACATTCAGTTTTAATATTGGAATGAGTTGCCTGTTTGTACAAAAAATGTGTAACCTGTCGGAAATGGCAACTATAAAATCAGTCTCTGCTTTACATCAGCAATTGACATAAACACGGAAAGACAATGGGCATAATTCAACGCAGCTGCTGTGTACTGTACTAGTTATCTACTCATTTTCCCGCCTCCAGTCTGTCCGCTCTTAATTGTAGGTGCTCCGAAACCCTGGACAAAGTTTTTTCTTCACGGTACGTTAATACTTATTTGTTACTTCATGACCGACCCTATTGTTGGAACCATTAAGCTAGCTTGTTTATAAAGAAGCGACAAAGTTGTTTGCTATGAAAATTCTCCTCAAACAAAGCTTGATTGTTCAGAATTACATCAAAATTAAGTAAGTTTTATAAATGCAATAAACTGCGGAAAATGTACTCCGAGAGGTAGTACAGAGACCTTAGGGAAGAGTTATTTAATGTCAAAATGTCATATGGTTTCCTGTTCACGGGCTAAAGGTAATTTTATTTAAGCCCATACGATAAGCAGGGCCTCTGTCCTCTATTTTCAAGACACTCACAAACGCTCAACAGTATTATGTGCACACTTCTTACACCACATTTCATCCAAATCGTACGTAAAATAAATTTGGAAAACATGGATAGAAATTTTTTATGCCCTAATTAAATTATGATTTTCATTGTGCCTATTTCTGCGAAACTCACAGCTGCGTAACACCATTGCATAGAGACCCCCCAGTATAGAATTTCTCCCAAATCAATGAAGAAAACGGAAAACACGACAATAGATTAATTTATACCTTTAAGTTACGGCCGACCGTAAGCCGATATTCACGAAACACACATTTTTGAAACAAACGACACCCAATTTCATGAAAATCCGAAAAACAGTTTAGTACCTGATACTAGATCGCAGACGGACGGACGTCGTCTCCACACAAGTGATTTTTTCGTTTCGTAAAGAAAGCGTAATAAGAAAGATAAACCTTTCGTAGCCGTTCCGTAGTCCTTACCTCTTCTAGCTACTCACAGCAGGTGTCGAGTTTGTTTATTTTCACTTGATCACACTCAGACACACACCACAGTCGGTAGGACTCCTCTGGACGACGGATCATCCTGTCGCAGAGACCTCTACCTGACAACACGAACACTCACAAGAGACAAACCTCTATGCCCCCGGTGGGATTCGAACCCACGATCCCAGCAAGCGCTCGGCCGCAGACCTACGCCTTAGACTGCGCGGCCACTGGGCTCGGCAAGATAAAACCTTACAGCACAAAAACACGATATTCAGAGTAACCAACTTTCAAGCGTCTTCGTGGAAACCTCATACCTCAGCTAAACATATGAGAAAATTCTTTATATACAGCATGGTGCAAAAGTCACCCACACTCGACGTTTAACAACTGAAAGGCCGAACGTACGATAATTCCATCGTCTTTCTGAGACAGTATATGATGGCTTTCCGGAAAGGCTCACACGATGTCATTGTAGAAGGAAGACATATTGAACATTTCAAATAATGATAAATGCAAGTATTTTGTCAGTAAAATTTAATTAATATGTTGCCTGTAGTGTGAAGTAACTTTTCCGCCTGCCTGAGAATACACTTTTATATTACTAACACAGTTTTAGCACCAACCACCCCCCCCCCCCCCGCAAAAATTAGGAGATCCAGGCGGCTATCTTATGATTATATTTAAATGGATATTACAATCGCAGGGTTGGAGGGAGAAGTCTAGGCTGAACTAAATGTTGATGGGGTTTAATGGCGTGCAGTTTTGAAAAAAGGTAATAAACACCGCATTCCATGGAAATCAGAGAAATTTTGAACCGTATGAGCGACTATAAACTCAAGAAGGCTAAGATTATAATCTTCTGGGACTAGGTAGGTACATACTATTCGGAGGACCATGCTGCCTCCGTCTTCAGGAACGTCCATTCCGAAGATCAGGGCAGCACATTTCACGTATCTATGTATCATGCCTCAAATGTCTCTAATATTAATATTTAAGCCTTGAGAACTTTCAAGAATGTTTCTATTCCATAATACCAGGTTATCCATTTTCCCATATTAAAAATTTCTACCAGACTACTCGGCGTCACATCCTAGAATGTGGTATTCTTCCTTGTAACAATTTTAACATTTGATATAGAATTCATCCAACTGGAACGCACATTTTATATACAGACGATGGAGCCTCTCTACTCCACGTTTTAAACTTTAGAATCACGGTGAACACCTCAAAGATTACCCGTAAATCTAATGATTGTTTTGCCCCAGCTGCTAAGAGCAACCGCTCTAATCCATAGTTCCAGAGACACGGTAATGTTTTGCTCACTAAATTTTAAGGTATGTCACCCCGTTGACGATAGAATATAAGTTATATTTCTTCCTCACTATGTTTTCAACACAAATTGTGAAACTATGGATGGCCTGAAATAGGTCGAAATATGTAGTTCAGTATTATAGATGGAGGTTAGATATGTTTTGCCTTAATTTTAGGCTTACTTACATTATTTTGACACTTTGACACTTTATTTAGGCGTCAGTTCCCCTGAGATTACGGACGAAATCTTTCACACTTATTGTGGAACGGTCGGCAATTGAAGCGTAGTTTAGTTGCCTTTAGGGAATCACAGCGAAAAGACGCTCCTATTTGCAAGCACTGACGGAAGATACATCGGTCGAGATGCTGAAAGAAGTTAGGGGTTGCATTTCGAAGCGGACTTCACTGAGCAGAACTGGTTACAATTAAACTCGATTGCTCAGAACTGTTGAATGATTGCGAACTAATGGAAATGTTCGGAAAAGTTCTGTTTTGTGTCCTGTATTATTTTCTAAACATCTAGATTATTTATTGTCATTCGGAAAGAAATATTAGCCTGTGTAGTGGCAACGCAGTATCAAGTACACAAGGTGCGATTATGTGTGAGCAAACGAGTAGTGAGTGTGACTTGAAAAGGAGGGAGGTTAGCTTTCAATGATTTGTATTAAGGAGATGCCGTGTCTGCATCCCGGCTGGTGTCGTTTTTAAGACGCTATAGAAAAACTGCGAAAAGCGACTCTTAGCTTCGTCATTAGCCGTCTGTCTGTACGTCCGTCCGCGATCAACAACTCGGCTCCCACTGCACGGATTTTTATGAAATTTGATATTTTAGTACTTTTCAAAAACGTGCCCAGAAAATTCAAGTTTTATTAAAATCTGACAAGAATAATGGATACTTTGCATGAAAACGTATGTACGTTTATGATAATATCTCGCTTAGTTCTTCTCAGATTGAGAAGTGTTTCAGACAAAGGTATATGGAAAATCAAAACAAACATTTTACGTTCAATAACTTTTTCCCGCAAATCGTGTCATCTATGAGACAATGTTCAAAAGTCCACAGATGACAATAAAACACGGCGCACTCACTTTGCATGCAGGAAAACTAAGGTTACAGACACACACTCAGAATATGTAATAATTATTGTTTTTAGAGGCAACAATGATTACGAGAAAGCGCCTGAATGTTACGTTTATACACACATTGCCTCGCTTGTTTCTTTTATTGCCTCAAGAGTGTTGCAGTAAAACCTTCACAGGCTCCTGTAAGTAGTCCGTCTCTTAAAGGTTACGATGTTTAACTACATTCACACGTATTCTAGAATTAAAGCCATTTGAAAAGCGTTAACTTTCGGGCCAGGAGAAAGCGATTTTACTCCATAACGTCTAGATAAATTCCGGGGCCAACTCAGCTTTTGATTCGAGAGGTACCGGGGATAAAGTGACTGGGGAGTGAAGTTCATTGCTCACCCCCATCTACTGCCGAAGTTAGGAATGAGAACAGCTATAGCTACATTCCCCCACCCCATATGTCTTTATGGCTAGCACAGGGCCAGTTTTACTTTAATAATAATAGCCTCAAACTACGGGCTAATCCACACGTAAGAAGGAAAGTTGACTTTAAGTTCTACTTTGAAATCTCCGTTAATTACAGAAAAGTGTTCTCGTAAAATAAATCTTCTCTGTGCTTCATTAAGCACCAATGCAGGGAAACATATTTGGGAGAATATGTGCACAGGGTCTTAACATTGGTTTCTAATTTTCATACAGGTAAACACAGCTTATTTTTCTTAATATTTAGTAGTATGTTGCCTAGTAATAAACACTAAGAAAAATAAGTTGCGTGTGCCTGTACGAAAATTGCAAACGGTATTATATGAACACAACAGGATGGGAAGCCCAAAAACCGTCTTAACGTGGGCGCCAGAAGGAGGCGAGTGATCGGTTTCTTTCCCAGACCGCTTCGTCTCCGGTGAGGGAGATCCTGGTATCCATTACACACATGGCTAGGTGCCAGAGCTTGTGTCGATACTTCCGATTTTAGTATGTGCCATCCTGTTGTGCGTTCCTACCAACACTACAGGAGCAATAAAAGCCGCACAGCACAAGTTGTGCTGTGCGGCTTTTATTGCTCCTGTAATTTTGTGCAGGTACTTACGAGAAGGGAAATATCTCTTGCAGCATTCAGGAAGTGAACTCAGATTTCCTGTTTCTCAGTCCGTAGCGCAGTCTGCATGCCGACTGAGCAGCTTTGCCGGCTCCTCTTACGATATCCTACAGTTTGATTATTTATTCATTCATTCCGTAGTCTGTCTTACGACAGGTCCATAGACTCTTCCACAGCGAGTTCGCAAGACAGTGCGATCTAGTGCTTCCTCTCTCTATTTCTGCCATCCTCACGTTTCCTTAAGGTCATAAGGTAGCCACTTATGTCTTCTTCCTCGTCTTCCAGTCACTTCTATCCTTCCCTCTATCCTTTCTTCAATAACGTTTTTTATATAGCAGTTCCTGCATTTTGATAATAGGGACTGGTATGTCGTACGTATGAAAGCATTAATCATATATTACTATGCACGTTTGCGTCTTTTCAGCGTCCTGTAGCGAGGTGACCCGGAGAGACATGACGCCACTGTGCGACTGGGGATGAAGCACTCACTCAAACTCCAGTGCCGCAACTATCAGCGTCCTCGAAGTCGCGGTAGAAGAAGACAAAACAACTCGCTGCCGTCATGGTGTTGACCAGGGGAAACTGGGTCCTCCGGCTTAGCATCATCCTTAACATTGTCATCCTCCTGTATGCAGGAAGACATATTACGTCCAAGAAAGACGCTGTGGACTTCATTGAAGGATTACAAGTTTCCGGCAGGAAATTGGCATCGATAGGTGCATCGCAACTACCTGTACAGCCTGCTTCATCTGGAAGTAATTCAGCTGCTCCAAAATTCGTAATACTTGAAATTGCCAGAGGTCAGTCGAATACTGAAGCAAAGCAGTCGCCGACAGTTCCAGGTTCAGACTTCGCTTCTTCTTACGTTATATCAACAAATAACCCCACAGAACAATCTTTGGTACCAACATCAGAAGAATGGATTCTAGTAGATTTTAGAGACGTGAAGATCTCTCAGCAAATGCCAGAACTTCAAAATGTTAACGGTACCCTGAAGAATTTGGAAGATATAGTAAAGTGCCATGACAAAAGTACAGAACAAAGGACCTTTCAGCGGATCGGTTTCTGGTTAATATATAATTATGTCCCTGTAATACGGAACTTCCAGTGCCACGTGAGCGTAATACACTGTGTACCCCTCACGCTGAATATACTTTCCTAGACAATGTCGTCAGTAGATACGGTGCCTCTTGGGTAGCCCAATCGAATTGCGCCACGTCACAGTCACATGACCACGCCCTCGACCAATCAGAGAGCGCTACGTCATAGTCACGTGACCTCGGAGACCAATCACGTTGGATGTAAACAAAGTCACATGACCAATGTTAATGACATTTACAGGAATGTAAACAAATATGGCGGCTATGCGCACTTAGTGTAAACAAACCCACGTGACCAGGTCAATGACCTCTACTAGAATACAAACAAATATGGCGACGACGCGCACCTAACCTTGTACACTATATACCCATTTTTAATTTTATACAAGATGGGGGACATTGCGCAAAGTTTAAATTACAAGATGGCGGTATTTTTTAATATGGTGGTATTTTTGAAATTTACAATATGGCGGTATTTTTAAAATATAACCGACATCGCGGGAGGTTTAAATTCCAAGATGGCGGCCTTTTTGAATTTATAAGATGGCGGAGATTTTTAAATATGGCGACTGCGCAGGAAGTTTAAACTGCAAGATGGCGGTATTTTTGGATTGTATAATTTCAAATTTAGGAACCAACATGGTGGACACGGCGGGAAGTTTAAATTAACAATATAGCGGTTCATGCGGGAAGTTTGAATTTACAAGATGGCGGCGTTTCTAAACTTACAAGATGGCGGCTTTTTTTAATTTACAAGATGGCGGTATTTAAATACGGCGGACACTGCGCGAAGTTTAAGTTCCAAAATGGCGGTATTTTTTAATTGGCAAGATGGCGGAAAGTTTTAATTTTAAATATGGTGGCTACGCGGTATTTTCGAATTTTAAATATGGCGGTAAAACACAGCGGGAAGTGCGAATAGTGCGTATAGCCGCCATATTTGTTTACATCCAACGTTATTGGTCGCCGAGGTCGCGTGACTATGACGTAGCGCTCTGTGGTCGAGGGCGTGGTCACATGACTGTGACGTGGCAAAATCTGATTGGGCTGATCAAGTGGCGCACAATGTGATTGGGCTGCCCAAGTGGCACCCTATCTACTGTCGTCACTTTGTTAGAAAGGTGGCAAGGGCCTGTATCTCTGGCAATGGACGTCCCATGGACGGATTCCACTCTCACACATGAAGCGATACGCTACGCACGTAAATGTCTTTCGCCTTTAGTTTGCGAATAAGTGACCTTTCATGTATTTTCTGGTAAAAGACTTGTGCCCAAACAGGTTGCTTCGGCAGAAAGTGTGATAAGGGGCTCTGCTAATTGTTCAGAGCCTGCTTCATGGCTGAAATTCTCTTCGGCAGCTCTGTAAAGACAAAGGAGAAGACCCTGTACCCAATGAACCCTTGAAGGAACGTTGCCCGAGACAGCGCAATCACACATTACATTCTGCCCTCCGACATCGAGCTATACCCGAGCCCCGGAAGCATCCAGAATTTTCTAGACATGGTTTGCAAGCAGGACCTTCCCCTTCTGCACTCAAACCCTGAAGTGTTCCCCTTACCAATATCCGAACTTGAAAAGGCGTAGAGCTCCCGGCCAACAAGACACAGCTGGTAAGTCCTGTTATCATAATTCTATTCTGTTACGTATTCATATTAAGGCGATAATCATGACTTGGTAAATTCCAGACATGCTCGGGGAGATCGTGATATGTCGAGACATTTGTGTTAGTAACAGTCTTATTGTGATTTGCACAGCCACGTTTGGAACTACGAAACACACCTCCATCTTACCTGGCCTTTAAGATTGGGGACTTAGCAGGTTTTTGCATTTTTAACACTTAAATCCTTATATTAAAACCCTCTAGATCCGTAAGTTACCTACCGGATTTCCTAACCGCCCAGTGCTGCCCTTTAAATTACAAAGTTAGGCTTGTTCCTAATTATTTTTACTTGAGTCAAATTATTAATCCGAAAAAAAAGACTTGCTCAACTTTGACCTACATTATCAAGTGGCAGGCATGATGTGCTTAAATGAAATCCGTTACGATATACCAAAATCGGGGATTTATCGAAGAAATGTACTTGTATACTAATAGGTTTTGTGTAGTGTCAAGAATGAATAGTCCGAATTTTGCCCATACTTTGCGTTATGCTTCTAGCACACGCATTATCAGAAATGTAGATGAAAATCCGGAGTCTGACTTTCGTGTAATTGTAATTTACTGCCCTGAATGTAATGACTTAAGGATGTGTGTAAAGTTACCACTTCTGTACCTTGATCTTGGCTTCAAATTTATGGCCGCTTTTCCGTGCTTGAGCTGTTTGCTGAGCGTTGTGTGGAATAACATGAACTAGATATAGTTTATCACATGCCACATCATTTACTATGCAATGGGTGGCGGGGCACCCACTAGATAGCTTGGCTGGGCGTAGGCTCGAAATCGGAATATTTGTTCTGCTGCCACCACTTGCACTATGTGCATAGCTATGTCAGCGCTGATCAGGGGCGAAGTAGGGGGCTTTCTCATGTGATGCACTCCTCTGGGGGACTACTGGGCGAAGAAAGAACATCGAGTGTTAAACACTGCTGCTCTAATTCTTGATTCCAACAAGCCACAAAAATTTTTACACCATACCTACACTGGGGTGGTCGCTTCACCAAGTCGTACACGGAGTCGGCTCCCTTTGCCACTCTGACCCCGTTACGTCACCCTTTATAATTACAATACACTTTCTGATATGGCTAAAATAGTAGTGGTTCCCAGTTCTCAATACCGCACAATTTCGAACCGAAATGCTCACTGTAATTTCACTAAGTTATTTCACCAAACAAAATTTCAAACACTTACTTCAACTTACCTGTAACAAAAGGTAATAACCCAATCATTGTTCAAGTTCACAAAATTAAATAACTTTGCCCGCTACACGTCACACTATATCAGTTTCTATATGTAAATACATAGGTAGGTGAGTGAGTGACACTAATCAAAGTAGCGAGGGGCTTAAATAACTTCGCCATCCCTTTGTCTCGCGATGCTGACGTTGCAGCGTATGTACGCCGTACCGCAACCAACCAGAGGACACAAATCCAAGACATTACCATGTAAGGAAGCGAATGCGGAAGGAACAAAGTCCATCAGCTCTGTCAGCGAGTCCAGACTCGTGCACTGCTCGGCTCCACGACCACTGTACAACGTTCCATGCTACACAAGTATATACGTAAAACAACCAACTGTAAAGAAATCACAAAACCAATAAAATGAACCGAAAAAGTTCAACTTTCCCGACGTTTTACCAACCACTCATTACAACTACATACCCTAACATTTAAAATATACTGCTCCATTTACCAAATACTGTAATATTTATAACTTACGGTACGATTTACAAAATACTGCTCCTTTTACCATATACCCTACCATTTACTAAATACGATACTATCTACAGCATATTGCTCCGTTTCCCAAATACCGTAGCATTTATCACATATCGTACGATTTACAATATCCTGCTCCATCTACCATATATCGTACCATTTGCTAAATACAGTACCGTTTACAACATACTCCCCCAGTTACCAAACACCTACCACTTACAAAATACCGTATCATTTATCACATACCGAACGATTTACAATATACCGCTCCATTTACCATGTATCGTACAGTTTACAATATACTGCTCCATTTATCATACACGTTATCATTTATCAGATACCGTATTATTTACCATACACCGTACCATTTATCATATACCGTACCATTTACAATATTCTGTACCATTCATCACATAACGTACCATTTACCACACACCAGACCATTTACCATACACTGCACTATTTACCATATACCGTACCATTTACAATGTACTGTACCATTTACCACACCAGACAATTTATCATGTACCGTACTATTTACCATATACCTTACCATGTACGATAAGACTTCTAAATGTATTAAATTACAGAAAAGTTGTCACAGCGTCGCTGGAAAATTAACCGTTTTGTCTTGACTTTTTCTTGAAAGATGGAATAAGGCATTCAGAAGGTAATGTTGTATATCATGAAATATTTCCGATGGAGTTTCAGTTCTGTAAATAAATTTTTTATTATGTATCTGTTGCACAAAACACGGAGACAGCTATCAATATATAAATTTGTGTGCGAATTCTTTGTCTACCTGAACTACACAGATAAAACCTAGAGTTGCATTACATTCAGAATACGTCATTTTCGCTAAGCATATTATTTGTCCCGTTCTACGTCCACGCATTTTCTGTGAGGTTTAGTGAGGTTGCCATTAATTCTGTTGCGACATTGAGCTGTATGAGATACAACATATCCACAGTCAGAATAGGTGAATTTGGGGTGAGAGTGGGGAAAAGGATTGTGTATATTAACGACTGGTTCAAACCAATCTTCCGCATCTTTCTCAATAGACTCCTCCGAAAATTAAAGTTCTTAATACCCATGATTAACCCAGTTGCCGCGCCGCCTAAGGCGTGGGTCTGCGGCCGCTCGATTGCTGGGATTGCGGGGTCCAATTTCGCCGGCGGCAAGGATGTCTGTCTTTGGGAGTGTTGTGTGTTGTCAGGTAGAGGCCTCTTAGTCGGGCTGATCACTCGTGCAGAAGAGTCCTACCGTGTGTGTGTGTGTGTGTGTGTGTGTGTGTGTGTGTGAGAGATCGTGAAGCCTCGACTGTATGAGAAAAATAAAGAAATCTTGTATGACAAACTACAGCTCATTTCACTCTTTACTCCTTCCTCAAAAGTATTCGAGAAGGTTATGTATGACAGGTTAACATTTTAATTGTGCTGGTATTTAAATTCAAATTACTGTCCAGAATGGAGGCATCTGAAACATCGAGTATCCTTAAATGGATTCAGGACCATCCAGAGCACCGCGACCATCAGCAGGTGAAGAGTTAAATATCTGTACAGTGCACCAAGGTTTGCACTGTAGGGCTAAGCCATTATACCCATACTATTAACATATGCATTCCAGAACATTTGGCTTTAGGAACAGTACAATCACTGAAAGTGAATAAACCTTTCTTGAACTGTTACTAACAGACAACATATTAAAAGAAGTTAAAAGAAAAAACGCATGTCTGAGGTACACGCCGTGATTTAACATAAACCTTTTGACTGTGTAGATTATAAAAAAATAACTAAGTTACACTCTAAAGAAATTCAAAGAACTGTTACAATGAGGCTCATATCCCATCTTAGACACAAGACAAAATGTAGAAGTAGAATCATTTAGTGCAGCTCAGAGTTTAATCTCAGTCTGGAGAACAGGAAAGCATGCAGTTCCTCAAGGGTTAATTATAGTCCCCCCTTATCATATTGCAAGTAAATTATCTTTCTTCCAACAACAAAAACCTTATCAAAACTACAATATTCATTGATACTGTAATAAAAATTTGTAGTAAAACTGTCAAGCATTTACAAGTGGTTTACTGTACAGTACAGTCTACACAGTACAACACAATTACATATTGAGTCCACAGTACAGATTCTCCATGATAAGACCAAACACCAGAGGCCATAGCCAGGGGTCTCGACCACACAACATCACAAGTGGTTCACGACAGATGGTTGGGCACAGAATTATATTTTACACTTTTTATATACTTTAACCTTACAAAATCTTGCGTAAATATTGTTTTATAATTTTAATTCTACATATATAACATACAAACCGCAGCATATGTGTAATTACCATTCTGTGACTTCCTACAAGCTGCTTATTGTCTACAATGATTAATCGCTGATGATGGCTGGATAACTCAGCAGAAACATGTTGGAGGTTATGTAAATAAAGTGCAGTAGTTGGTTATACATAAAAACTTATTGATGTAAAACAACTACACAGAAGATGTATAATGTTAAACATTAGCATTACATATTTAATCTGGTTCATCTGAATGTTGCAGGAATAAAGTAAACCCTCATCCAATGCACGCATATAATACCTCTCCGAATGTGGTGCATTCATAGACTCCCTACTGGGCAAAATTGGAACTGTATGGGATTAATGAGTATGTGGGTTACTGTATGCTGCTACTGTGAAATCACAACAACAGTAAACACATTAACGTCAGTCTTTATTCTCGTCGATATGTACAGTATGATTGCTATATACAGTTGTCCGTGTCGGACGTACTTACAAGTGTTTCTCCTTTGATATTGTGGCGGCGAAGGGGCGCGTTAGTGAGGTCCGGCAGACGTTACTGTCGTGAAGAAAGGGACTCCACTGAAGCAGTGCAGCGAGCGCCCAGTTGTGTACGTGTCAGGCGGTTGCGCGGTGGAGAGCCTGGGACAGCTCTGTAGTGCCGAACAGTGTGTGCTGCTAGATACTGACAAGCGTTCCGCAGGATGCGAGCTGTAGATGCTGCTACCAGACCGAGTGGCGGATGATGCTCTGAAGCCGATCTTGGAAGCTCGTAGCACGTTGAATCTTGATACTGAGCGCTGGATCCGGAATACTGGAATGCACGATTTTTGCAACCAACCAACCAACCAACCAACCAACCAACCAAAGAGCTAACTAAGGACGGAGACTTGCGCAAAGCGCAAGTCGACGTCCCTTTGTCTGATTAGCCATTCCTGCGTTTTAACGCATCGCTGGGCTCTAAAACAGACACCATACCCTATAACGGGGATTCGCTTACGCTAACAGTTTATAGTCCTGATTCGCGACCGAGACTTGGTACGCTAAAGGCTACGGCTCTGGGAGCACATAGACTTCCTATCTGAGGGGAGGGGGAACTTTGGTTGGATGGCTGCCTGGGAGTTGAACCCAGGGTGGCAACTCACGTAATGTATTCGAAGTGGGCACTTTGGTGAAGACGCCGAGCCCGCGAGGAGGGGGGTTTCGCGGGCAGAGCCCCGACTTTTTTAATTTCACCCTGGCAATTACCTTACGACTGAGGAAAATCACGGTAAAACCTCAGTCAGGGTGACCGAAATGCGCTCAGCTAGTGAATAGCGAGCACGTTTCCACTTGTCTGCATTTTGCATGCGGCCTCGACTAGTCAGCTGATCCCTTAGCTTGCGCATCCGGCAGCTTGCGTCGGCCCTCGGTCAGCGTAAATATCTGCCGAGTAGCCGAACTAAGGGGTTCCCCACATCAGCTAACTTTGAGTCGTAACTCTCGGTTAGGGCTCTGGTGTGTTCTTCAAAGAACGGCTCTCCAAGGTCCTCGTGAATTTGCCTGCTACAGATGTACCACGGTACACCAGTAGCAATGCGAAGACACTTGGACTAGAGAGCCTGCAGCTGCTCAACGTGGCTGCGAACTGCGCACCTCCAGATGGGGCACGCATAGTCCATCATAGAGCGAATGAGCTACTTATACAGCAGAACTCCGTTCCTGATGGAGAGGCCGCTTCTCCTGTTTAGGAGACAGCCAATCACACCCAGTCGCTAGGAGGCTTTCTTCCTGACCTGTACGATATGAGGCCGCCAGGTCAGGCGAGAATCTAGAGTCACTCGCAAGTAGCGGGCTGTATCGACCCATTCTATTGGCTGTCCTAGAAACTGAACCGGTCAAGGTCGGGGATTTCGCCAGGCGGCCTTAGCAAAGAGCACTGCATTCCTCTTTGAGACGTTAATGGCGATTCTCCATTCTCTCAGCCACCACTCTAGGCCACTCATATAAGTTTCTAAGTACCGTATGAGCGGCGCTGAATTGCGTGACGTGGCTATAATGGCCGTATCGTCCGCGTACAGGGCCAGCTTGACGTGACGGGAAGGCACAGGCATGTCGATAACATAGAGACTGAAGAGAACAGGGGAGACTAGTCCGCCCTGCGCTACTCCAGCGCGCATGTTACGTCGGGTGGATGTGGCGGTTAGGAAGGATGCCTCGAACGTCCGGTTATGGAGATACGAGGATATTATTTTAACAAGGTAGTAGGGGAAATTTAGGGCGGTTAACTTGAAAAGGAGACCATCGACCCAAACGGTATTGAAGGTCTTTGCCGCGTCGAGAAAAATCGCGCCTGTCAGTGTCTTCTCGCCGATGTTCCTAGTCACTCTCTCAACGAGGCGGGCCAGCTGAAGAGTCGTACTATGTTTGGGTCTGAATCCAAACTGCTCATACACGCAGTAGCCCGCGCCCGCTTACTTCGCTTAAGATCCTACTAAGTAAGATTTTTCGAACAGTTTGCCAATCGTGTCTAGCAGACTAATAGGCCGATACGACGAGGGTAGTGATGGGTCCTTCCCAGGTTCCAGGATGGAAATCACGCGGGCGTGTTTCCATACTGGTGGGAAGTACTGCGCTAGAAGCGCTGCGTTGAATATCGCCACGAGGAGGCTTATAGCCCGCTGAGGAAGGTGCTTCAGAGCCCTGTTCGGTAAACCGTTGGGGACTGGAGCTTTGCCGAACTTGAGACCCCGAATGGCGTCCTGGACCTCCATGGGGTTGGTTAACTGAGGCTCGCTTGAAGGGGCATAAGAGTATGCCTGCAGCGCCTCGGTAACCTTCTGAATAACTGCCGGATCCGACGGGGCGTTTACCGGCTGAAAATGAGACTCAAGACTCTCGGCCAGGGCTTCTGCTTTCTCTGAATCAGAGAGCGCAGTTCCACCCGGAGTGACGAGGGGAGGTGAGGGAGTGGGAATTCTCATCACCTGCCTTATCATCTTCCACAGCGTTTGGTCCTCGGGGTCAAGGCTCTCCAACGTGCCACTCCATTGGTCGTTACGCCACTCATTCAGCTGGTGGCTTACAGACCGCTGAAGACGGTTGACCTCAGCTTTCAGAGCAGGGTACCTGGTAATTTGCCACTGCCTCTTCAGCCTGTTCTTCAGGCGTATTTCATCCTGAATACATGCCGGTATTGGGGGCCGTGGGTCATGGCGAGAGCGACTCTCGGGAGTCGACGCCGCCAGTGCCTCCAAAATTGCACTGGACATTTCCTCCACGCACGTGTCGATTCCCCCCTCGTTCGGCAGCAACGGGGTGGACGGTAGCCTCTCTTCTAAGCTGGCCTGAAATTTGACCCAGTCGGTCCGCCTGTAGTCAGGTTGGGCTAGGAGGTTGCGAAAGGTTGATCGGCACGTCGTGTCGATCAGTACAGGAAGGTGATCTGAGCTTAGTGCTAAGCATGCCGTCAGACACACTAGGAAGGTTAGGTTCTTGGTAATTACGATGTCTAAGACATCGGGGGTAGAAGAGGAGTTATACGGGAGAGTGGTGGGGAGTCCAGCCCGTAAATTAAACAGGAGTTTCCGCTACCTTAGTAACGCCGGAGCTTGCCCCTTGTCGTGGTCAGCCGCGAATTCCAGTCTACATGCTTGGTATTGAGGTCCCCCGCCATCAAGACGGGAAACCGTACGCCAAAGCATGCAGACAGGTCCAATCCGACTGTGGGCTGGGAGGGCGAGAGGTACACTGCCAATATTTTTAGAGGGCCACTAGGCAACATAATATGTACGGCAGTTGCCTCTAACTGGGTCAAACCGAGGATGGGTACAGCGTAGTGATCTATACCCCGACGGACCAGTATTGCTGTCCCGCCTCCCTCTGTGGGCCGGTCTGTTCGGTGACAAACATAGTTTGCAAGCCGAAAGACGTCTCTCTCTCGCAGATGAGTTTCTGTCAAGAGACATATATCGACTCCGTGCTGGCTGAGGAAATGTTCCAGTTCCAGCTTTCTGCCGCGAACACCATCGGCATTCCAGCAGGCCAACCGCAGAGCTTTCACCATGTTCGTCCTTCTAGGCCGTGCTGCCATATTCGGCTACAAAGAGGACAACGATTTTGAGGATGGCCCGCGAGCGGGCCGCCCCAGACGGGAGGGTGCGCGCAGCTGTGAGAAGCCGACGCGTCAGCTCCACACAGGCGCCCAGGGGTAAAGTGTCGAGGAGATCGGAGATCTGCTCGACGGGTGACTTGATGGATTGAGGTAGAGGTGTCGGTTTAGTAGGATTTGGGTTCTTAGGTGAAGATTTCACAGACTTCACCTTTGTACTAGTCACTTGGGCCTGCCCGAGGGCCTTCGTGGCTTTTAGTACCGGGTTGGCAGCATTGCTCCCCGTGTTAAGCTCGGTCATTTTGTCCTTTTGAGGGGCCTCTGTGACCGACCTTGAGGCGGGTTCAAGAGGGGTTGGGAGGTTAGCCTTAACAACACGGCCTCCTCGGACAACATGGTTCCAACCAGATCCAAGGCTCTCCTGCTCTGCGGATGGCTGTGGCGTGACCACCCTCTTCGCGGCGGGCTGGACGGCAGCACCGCTGGTCCGGGTGCGTTGGTAGGGCACTTGCTTTGCAAGCTCCGCTTTTGCCTCTTTCCACTTGCTGCAGCCCCGGTAGTTGGCCGTGTGGTTGCCCCCGCAGCTACAGCATTTAAGCTGCTGCTTTGTGGTCGAGCACTCCCCTGATAAGTGAGTCTCCCCGCAGGCAACGCACCGGGGTGCATAACCGCAGTTCCGCTGCGTGTGGCCGAAGCGCTGGCACCGCTTGCATTGCACAGGACCTTTCGGTGCTACGTACGTCTCCACTGACACCCTTAGCCCGCATAGTTCAGACAAGGAGCGAACCTTCTGAACCACCGGTCCTCGTGCCACCGACACGATAAAGTGCGGGGTCAGGGGCCGATCTTTGGAGGTGTCCAGATCACGGCGCCCAGAGCGGAGCTGCATCACTCCCTCGACACATATGCCCAGGGCTTCCAGCTCCTCACGGACGACGCTCTCTGGCATTTACCTGCCAAGATTCTTGATGAGGAGACGTACCTGCCGATCCTCGGGGAGGGAGAAAGTGTGAAAACTCACACCTTTGCTCCCATCGAGGGGCACTCACCGTGGCCCGAAAGCCGTCAGCTGTCCTTGGGACAATCATCAGTTTCTCGGCCTTCAGCTGGGCCGAGAGACTGCTGGGGCACTGCGTCCTTAGCCAGGTAAGGAAGCCGCGAGTATCAGAAACTCCTGAAACAAAGATTGGCGTCTTGTTGGGTCGCTCGCCGGCGGGAGCGTCCTTAGCAGTCAGGGTGATGCCAGCTGGCATGCTATCCAGAGGCGCGGACATGTCAGTAGACATGCGCCTAGAAGCTGCCTCAGAGGAGACAGCGGTCTCGGGGGTATCCGAGTCGTTGGCTGAGGGCTTTGACGGCCCACCTGACTGCTGCGGGTTAGCGTACCCAGCAACTACCGCTGCGTAGGCTGGCCCATCTTTGCCGGGAAGTGGCTTGCAAGAAGCAGCCGCCTCCCCAGAAGTGCCCGGTGCGGATGACCCGTCAAGCGGGTTAGGCGCCGGACGTCTAACCGCAGGCCCCGATGAGCCGTCTGAGCTTGAAAGCTCTTCGGCCTTCCTCTTTGCCGCCGGGTTCTGCAGCGGCTTGCCGGACGCTTGAACCATACTCGCGGCACTAGAGCCCGTAGGATGGCGCTTGGAGGCAACCACACTGGGTGGTTTGGCCTTGCTAGGCGCACCGGCCCTGCTCCGCTTTCGCGCAGCTATCTCTTTCTGCAGCTCTCGGAGGAGAGCTGGGGAAAGCTCCATCGTCGAAATAGCCTTAACAAAGGCTAATTCCTCCCGCTTCAGCATTGTGCCGTGAGGAGGGGGACCGTACTCCTCAACTGCTACTCCCTGTTACCCACTGAAGGACCAGAGAAGCAGCAGCAAACAGGATTACTCCTCGGGAGCAATGAGTACTCCTACCGACAACAGTATGTGAGCGCCCGCTTAAGAAACTTACTCCAGAACTTACTCCTTGCGAAGCGCACCAGACCACTGCCAGTACCCACACTCACCCACCTACCACTCACCCACGATTTTTGGCTGGAAATGTCGCGTTTTATACCTGGCCGTCGCTGGGCTGCCCGTCTGCGATTGGCTGGTAGGAAGAGCTTGTTGCAGCGGTGGGGAGACCGACTACCGCTTTACTGCGCGGAAAGGGCCGTTTGCATTTGTGGGGATGTTCCCACAAGTACATCGGAAGGCAGCCACGAAAAAGTCAAAGTTCAGAAAGAGTGGAATTACAAGTATAGCGTAATGATATTTATATGAGTGAACTGTGTAGTATAGTGAACTATCAGAAACCTACACATTAAATCAAGGGCGCACCCGAGGAGGGGGTGCCACCAGGATGAACCCCCCCAAACACAAATTTAGAAAACCAAGATTCTTTAGATATTATGACATCAAAGTTTTACACGACATCCCCTTCAGCCAAAATCTGCCACTGAAATCAGCTCACTTGTACTCCAAACTTTAAAAAGGAAATTAATAAAATTAAAAAACAACACAGGACACGGTGATTGCATCAAGGAAGGTGTAGTTATATTTGCGTGTATATAATGCGGTTTCAAACAGTGTTATGTTGTACTTACATCATCATTTTTATAACATAATGTTTAAAATCAAATATATGTTTAGCCTCAAGACCAACCCCCCCCCCCCCCCCCAAGGAGAAATTCTGGGTCTGCTCCTACGTTAAATTATAACATCCATGAATATTAAAATGAAATACAAGTAGACAGCCGGGCACCGAACTCCAGCATATTAGGTGCAGAAGCTGATGGGTTTGCAATCAACACAAAGAAAATCCCTGTATTTTCAGGTAATATCCCAACCTGACATTTATATTTTGATTCCATGTTGCTGTTCAAGGGCAGTAATACAAATGCAAAGGCAATACAGTGCAACTTAAAGACAGTAACAGCATTATCAAAACTGATATCACAAGATCCATACAGTTTTGTAAGCTCAAGAGGAAGAAACCACATGATGGCAATAGAACTGAATATTTAAAGTGGTACAAATACCAAATAAAATTAAGTTAGTCAATGCTAGCATCCACATTATCATCTCCAACTTCAATGCCAACATCTGTATTATCATCTGCAAATTCAATATCAGCATCTGCGTTATCATTTACCTCTTTCATGTTCATATCACCTACCTCTTCCTGTGGTATCTGAAATTTTAGTGCTTTCTTTTTCTCTTTGCTTCCAACTTCTTACACTTCCCATTCTTTGACAAATGAATTTCACTGTGATTTTGAAATCTGCCATTTGGTGACCAAGTAACTTCTTTAACAGTTACACAACAATAAATAGTACCACAAAAAATTGTACTGGATCACTCGTAACATGGTAAAATGTATCTTAACATGAAGGGACCAAAATACTGGACTTTATACTTATAAAAAAATCATTCTGTGAATCATTACACATGATGCAAATTTAAACGTGTGATATTTACCTGATGAAAAAAAATCATTCCTCCATGTGATATGCAGAGAAAAACACATCCTGCACCAGAGGTATACAAATCCTGGGCATCTAAATTTTGTGCAGTAGCATCTAATATTTTCAGTATAGTTATTGCAGTTTTTTGATTTCCATTCAAAAATTTGTATCAGTTCACATGCACAGAGAAAAAGATTATCAAGCAAATAAAAGACAAATAATCCCAACAAAAAGCTATAATTACTAAAGCTGACAAAGGCAATACCATTATTATCAATGAAAATGACAATCACAACAGAATCAGGGATTCAATATATCCGAAAAATTTACAAAAACTGACTTTGACCCTACCAATATATTCCAAAAAAAAAAAACATCAAAAAGACCCTCAATACATATAATCTATTGATATCCAAAGAAAAAAATTGACATATTTGAACCTAAACCCTACAGCACCCTCACTAAGAGGACTCATAAAAATCCATAAAACAGATGCCCCAATTAGACCCACAGTAAACTGCCAGAATGCTCCAGCCTACAAAATAGCCAAATTCCTCACAGACACATTTAAAGATGCTTGCACCTCTCCCATACACATACAATGTTAAGAACTCCATACAGCTAACAGAAGACCTACAAGAAATACCATATGAAAGTAGTATAAAAATGGCCTCTTTTGACATCAAAAGTATGTATACAAATATACCCACTTCTGAACTGATACAGATTCTTATGACAATACTTGCCACAATCACACAAATTCTAATATTATTGAAGAAATCCTAAATTTAGTCAAATTAATCTTTAATCAAAACTACTTCACATTCAATGGACAATACTTCATACAAGAAGAAGGCCTTGCCATGGGTGCACCTACTTCAGCATTATTTTCTGAGTTTTACCTACAATTTATAGAACATAAATATATATATATATGATTTACCACTTAAATGCCACATTAAGGATATTTTTGATATGTAGATGATATCCTCATTATATACAATGGAACAGAAAAAAATATCAACCACATGCTCACAGATTTCAACAATACTTGCCCAAATTTAACTTCTACCTCTGAAACAGAAGAAAACAATAAACTCAGTTTCCTAGATCTCTCACTATATAAACAAAAATAACACCACTAACACCTCCATATACAGAAAACCAACCACCATAGACTGCATAATACCGTACACTTCTAACCACCCCAGTGAACACAAACAGGCAGCCATCGGGTATCTCATTAACAGAATTAATATGGAGTGTTAGGAACAGTGAAGTCTGGTTCAAATTTGGAAGTGGTTACAAATACGATGAAATCAGAAGTAAGTACACTCACAAAGAAAGGGGTGTGTATTATCTGGGGAGGGACCCAAGATGTGGCAAAGAATGAAACTGGAAGTGGCCTCTGGCAATTACAAGAATTTGTCACTGATCACAAGCACATGAATCTTGTGGTTGTAAGTGTTCCTCACAGATACGATATTCAGGCAAATTCGTGTGTGAGCAGTGAAGTGCAAGTGTGCAAGACGAAAATTGGGATGTATTTACAAGGCAGGGCTCACACATAAACAGGAAAGGAAAGGAGTTATTGGCAACAAAAATTGCAAGTGTAATTAAGGATCTACTGAATAAAAAAAACCTGATCCGATAAAAATAAAATTGAAGGAAGAAGAAGGGTTGACCTGCAGTCAAGACATGGGGAAGAAGTGACAGATATGAGAGGTATAAAAGGATAGTACAAGTGAGGACAAGCAAGGAACAAATGAACAGAGTACAGGGGATAGTAAATCCAGTGAGCATATGGAATCTATGCCAAAATGGGTGTGTAAAAGTATCAGTAAAAAGAAAGACAGAGTTTTATGGACATAAGTCATCAAGAATGTAATAGGAAAAATTTAGAATCTAAACAGAATAAGCTAGTAATTCTGCACCATAATGTACAAAGTCTTAGCAACAAACAGTTGGAATTAACTGTCCTCCTAAATTCCAGTCTGGAAAATTTGGATGCCCTGTGCTTCACAGGACATTGGCTGATGAAAGATAAGATTAATATGGCAGAAATTAAGAAATTTAAATTGGGTAATAAATTCTGTACGAAAGAAGCCAAGAATGGAGGATCTTCTATATTCATAAGGGAAGAGCTAAATACAAAGGAAGTGGCATATTTAAAAGATCTGTGTGCTGAAAAATACTTTGAATTGTCTGCAGTTGATTTAATTGATTGGACTTGTTTATTGATATGTGTTTGTAGATCTCCTAACACAGATATAAAAAAACTTCATTGATAAGTTAGAGCTACTTTTAGAGAAAGTTCAACAAAGGAAAAAATCAATAGTTTGTGGAGACTGAAATATAAATTTCCTTAATGTAAACAATCAGGTACAGGAACTGTGAAGTATATTATTATCACATAATTTAATAAATACAGTTACTTCACCAACAAGAATTACCAAGAGTTAAGTCTCTCTGATAGATGTTATGGTAATAAACAAAGAACTTAATGAGCATGTCTTAGAGGTACAGAACTTGGGGTGCTCTGATCATTTGGCACAAGTCCTGAAAATGTCAGTTGATGCGCAGAATTATATGCCAGTTGAAATTATAAAAAGGAGGTTTTCCAAAAACAAGATTGCAAAATTTAAAGACATGTGGAAGACCGAATCATGGGAAGGTATTTATTTGACAAATAATGTAAATGAATCATACAATTTGTTTTTAAATAGGTTTTTAGGCTACTTCAGGAGAGCCTTTCCCAAGAAGATTAAAAAAGTGGACAAAAATAATAATTGGATAACCAGAGGTATAAAAATTTTGTGTCAGAAAATGCGTTTTCTAAAAAGCTTAAAGGCCAAGGTGACTATATCAAGGGATGCATTACATTACATTGAAAGATACATAAAATCTACAAGTGCGTTATTTCAGAAGCAAAGAAAAAGGATGACAGGTTGATTTTACATGCAAAAAATTCAACAAAAATAATGTGACAGATAATTAACAGAAAATGGCAAAATCAGGGAAATATCCGCAGAATATCTGGTTAAAAAATGGTACGGTAGAAATAACTCACCCCCAGAATGTTGCTGAGTCATTTAACTCCTATTTCATTCATAAGGTTGATCAACTTGTAGGGACGGACAGGTACACGAAAAATGATCAAAATTCCCAAGTATTTGTAAAAAATAGTCATAGTTCCATGTTTTTCTTTCTGGTCTCTGAAGATGAAGTTGTTAAGGTGGTATCAAATTGAAAAGGAAAGACATCAACAGGGTTCGACGAATTCCCTGAATTCCTAGTAAAGGAATGCAAACAAAATATTAAAAAACCATCATGTTTCATTTTTAATGAATCCACAAATCAAGGCTCTTTTCCCAGCATGATGAAAACAGCCAAGGTTAGACCTGTTTATAAGAAAGATGATAGATGAGAAATTAGTAATTATAGACCCATATCCATTTTACTGGTTTTTTTCTAAAATTTTGGAAAAAATAATTTATAATAGATTATTACCACTTGTAGAAAAGTATAATATTTTGGCTGAGGAGCAAAATGGGTTTAGGGGTAATAAGTCGACAGAGAGAGCGTGTCAGGCTTTTATTGAAAATGTACAAGAAGCGTTGGATGTTCGGTTATTTGTGTTGGGTATATTTCTTAATCTTACTAAGGCGTATGATGTGATAAATCATGAGAAGTTAGTGGAAAAACTGGATTATTATGGAATTAGGGGGACAACAAAAGAATGGTTCAAATCTTATTTATCTCTTGGTCTCAATATGTTGAAATAATTTCAACTAAAAATGAGAATTCCAAGCAGATGCCATATACTTCTTTGAATAGGATAGTTAAACATGGAGTACCACAGGGATCCATTTTGGGTCCCCTTTTGTTTTTATTTTACATTAATGACTTGCCTTTGCGTATACAGGATGTAAATGTGGTCCTTTTTGCGGACGACACGAGTATACTGGTAATAAAAACTTAAATACTCTTCTAGAGAGGACAAATAAGGCAATGAATCAACTAGAAACTTCATTTACAAATAACACGCATGTGGTTAACACAGAAAAAACCAAGGCAATGTTATTTCATTTAAATAAGAATACAATACAATGGATTAAAATGTGGTATTTAATAATTCAGTTACAAGTTTTGCACCAGAGTTTACATTTCTATGGATCAATATCACAAGTAATTTAAGAGGGACTGTACATATACAGACATTATGTTTAAATCTGAGCAAGGTTTGTTGTATTATCAAATCTTTGAGAGATGACTTTAAGTTTCAGTATACTGAGGAACATACGTTTTGCCAAGTGATCGATGTGACTGCACTGCCCCCTCTCAGCGGTACAGCAACACAATAAAAACATAAGATATAACACAACAGAACAATTTTAATAATAACAGAATATACACGATTGGAAGAAAACATAAAGAAACATACTTACAACCTTGTAACAAATATGTAGTACGTGCCCAACTCGTACAATAACTGAGAAAACCAAGGTACCTCCCCGGTGTCATGGGGCTAGACCCAACACTAACTTCCAACAGCCGGACCACGATGCCAGGCGAGGGACTCCGGTCACAAGAAGTCCATCAAGATGGAATTTGGAAGACCCCCGCCAAAATCGAATTTGGACACTCTCTGCAAGCCGGCTGGACACCGAATGATTAGGTCCAGCAGACGCCAACAGAACGTAACCAAAAGGAGGGGTAAGAAGGAGAGGTATGATAAGGTGTGCATGCAACTAGAAGTGACAGGGGAAAAAAACCCTGGCACATGACAATGTGGACATATTCCACTGTTGTAGTTGACTGTTTGTGTTGTATATATTGTGATCGTGATGTTTTTTGTGTATTGTGACTTCAAGATGACTTGTTTCATATATAAGTTTCTTGTGACAGAGTCAGCATCTATGGAGAGAGAGAGCGCGCGCGTGAGAGAGAGAGCGGGAGTTTGTTTGTGTTTCTGTGTTTTTATTTTGCCAAGTTTCAGTCATTAGTTAGGTACAGTACCATCTTCTGGGGTGGTGAAAATGAACGCAGTAAAGTTCTGATAATGCAAAAAAGGGTTCTCCGTATAATGGTACATGTGAACAGATGAAATTCATGTAGAGCCATTTTTAAGGAATTAAGAATTTGGACTGTAACTTCTTTGCATATTTATGATGTCTTGAGTTATTTCCGTAAATATACTGTAATACTTATTCGACTACGAATTTTAACTTTCATCAGTGTGGTACTAGAAAGAAGAGCGATTTCCATGTGCCATTTTGTAATACATCGTTTTTTAGAAAGAAGGTAAGTAATATGGGTGTTAAATTGTTTAATAAAATGCCAGGGGAAATAAAACAAACAGAAGGTTCTAAAGCATTTAGACAAAAGGCTAACCTTTTTTTATTGAACCACTCATTTTAGTCATTACAGGAGTTTTTTGATATGCAGAATTAGTTCAGCATTCTTTTGCATGTAGACTTTTACTGTGATGTCTTTGAAACTATATTGACATGTTGCAAATGTGGTGCTTATGGATATTAAAATGAAATTAAAGTGACCTTTTATATATAATGTATGGGTTTGGTCAGTTTAGATTAAGCAGATGAAATTCGCAAGAGATAATTCTGGAAATATATTGATTGGTTGATGGAAATAATTACATTTTGTAGTTTTGTGGTAAATGTGGAAATACATACATACATACATACATACATACATACATACATACATACATACATATACATTTCATAGATCCTTAATCTGTCAGAAGACAGTTGGATATAAAACAAGTCATCTTGAAGTCACAATACACAATAAACAAAAAACATCACAATCACAATATATATAACATAAACAGTCAACTACAACATTAGAATATTCCCCCAAAAAATCATTCCATATTGGCAGCCATTACTGCTTCAGGTATATAAAAAGTAACCAAATATACTAGCTGATCCTGGTGCTGGCTAGACCCAGTGGATGCATCGCTTTTTTCTCAGGGATATGTGTGTGTACTTTGTAGTGTCAAGTCATACAAAGCGTTTTAGAAGTGTGTATGCAAAAGTTTTTCTTGTGGACGTGTACTGGGATGTTTTATTATGCCATACAACTTCTGTACGTGATTTCATTGGCACACAGATTGAAGAGAACTCTTGGTGTGTGGATAAGCTCAAGCATTAATATGTTGCTGTGGCCTAAACAGACTAACATGAACTTCACACCACTCACCAGTAAGAGTTTCTTGACTATGAATCTGTGCAGAGGTGGGGAGCTTTTGCTTGCACACATTCCATAATTTAAGTTACAAGTATGTGAAGCACCTTGTACCAAGATATACTTTGGTGTGTATGTGATGACACTTCCCAAATTATTTAAAAATAATGCTTCTGATTGATCAGTCATGAATATTACATATCACACTTCCTGACCAAAAGTCTGTTTTATTTGCGTAAAAGCCTTTTAGTACCAGCAGGGGCACTGAAGCCAAGTCATTTATGTGAGCATGAAATGGGAACACAAAAATTCATGTAACTTAGCTATAATTCTGATTTTTGTAAAAGAATCCACCCGTGATGTCTAAAACTTTCTTGTTGCCTGACAGCTAAATTGCTACGGATAAATGGAAATAGAAAATAACACCAAGGAAAGATCTTGTTTTCTCTCTTTATTACCATTACAGCGTCAAGCTATTGTCCTAAAAAGCAAACTGGAAGACTACATGCTGGGAAAGGTCCCAAATTATCTGACATCATAGGTTGGGCCACAGACCCAGAGTTTGCATGGCTACACCATAAACTTTCAGTTTTATGACAGTTCCAGCCATTGCATGCTGAGATGAACCTAATCCATCTCTTCAAACCCTAATCTCACTATATATGTAGCCTGAATTTCTGGTGTCATATCCACCAAAAATCTATGTATTCTTCCTTATCAAGAAGTTAGTGCCTCATTATTTTTTGCAGAACTGCTGCACGTTAACATCACAACCTGAACCAGAGCCTGGGCGATCAACAGGGTGTAAGAGTCTAGATTAAAGGAGGCAGAAACTTAATTCAACAAGGAGCGACGTTCTGTTGATTGGACCTACAGGTTCAGGCTTGTGGTTAAAATATTAAGTCTTATATCTTGTTTACAAAAGTAATTTGTGATTTCAGTTGCACTAGTTGGTATTCTAACTGAGGTGGGTCATGATGGTAATTGAAATTGGTCATGACTTTCTTCTTCCAAATTGATACACATTTATATTTCATAATTGTGACTGGTTTTAAGTTTTCATGGTGATTAACTGTTAATGTTGGTCCTGTGATGGCAAATTACATAGCACATTACATGTGACAGCATCCAGTAGAATTTTCTACCATCACAGCATTGCATGTTTAATCTTGGGAGAAGGTGGCAAAGTACTGTAAGAAAAAAAAATGCCATTCAGAAACTTTAATAGGTCGATAAAGGTGTCATAAAATTATGTGTGTTCTGAAATATGTTAACATTTCCAATCCATAATATTAATTCTACAGGCAAAACCCTGCTCCTTGAATGCCTCGCAAGTTACCTGGATGTACCACATGTAACAGTGGATCGTACAAAATTTACGCAATGCAAATACAAAGGAGAAGAAGCAGAGAACATAATCACGAAGCTCCTTCAGGCTGCAGGGTACAGTGCCAAAAGGGCACAAACCGGTACGTTTAATGTGGTGCCATAATTTATCACAAACTTTGGTTCCTAGATGGTGGCTGTATGGCCATATACAGTGGTCATATATTGTAAGGGGACTAGACTTGAGAGAGAGTGAGAGGAAGAGAGAGAGCAAGACCATGTGTATGCGTGTTTATTTTCTATTGAACACCTGAGTGAGCATCAGTAAAAATATATGTTTCAGGTCTGCAAAAGAAAGTTACAGGGTATAAGGGAAGTCCAAAAAGTGCAGTAATATAGTTATTTGTTGCCACGTGTTTTCAGCACCACTGAACATGCTTATGATTGTAACAATTGAATTTCCATTTGTTTTGGTGTGTTAAACAGCACCTTTCTGGAAAGCACCATGACACAGATGCAGGTGTTCATTGTGAAGTGTGTTGCTTGCTGTTTGGGTTGAACCCACACTTTTTCTGGAAGTGTATGGGTAATTTCATCATGTGGTGGAACAAATGTCTAAACCGAAGGAACACACAAAAATTGGAACACCAAAAAGAGATACCCAGTCCAATAGAACCACAACTTTTACATTAAACTGCAGTTTAACTTACCCTACTTCTCAAAATAGATCTATGGTAGCATAATCAGTATAATGGCTAGGCTATGAGCTGGACAGTTCAAGGTTCAACGGGACATCTCTTCTCCATTACCTTCCAGATGGTCATGGCTCAAGACTACCGTAAACATGATCATCCTTTAATAATACTTGGTTCTATTACTGTTCTGTTGATACAAGATTGGTTAAATAACCTGTCACAGTTTACCATAGTATACCTTCTAAGGACAAATATAATATTTTATGCTGAACTTTTGCCTCCAGGATACTCATGCTAAGACATCCATTTATGAGGTAACATGGTACGTTGTCCTCACAAGGGGTATGCCTGGCCGGTATGAAAAATGGTGCTGAACGTGGGGTCATCATATATATGTGATCTGCCAAGCTGTAATAGAATATTCGTGTTTATCACACACTGAACCATGCTGAATAGTTTTAGATAGATTCCTGTAAATGACCGCCAATTTAGTCATCTACAAATCATCATGAACATTAATGTTTGGTTATGTTAACAGATTCTGGAAAGAAGTATCATAAATATGCCCGGGAGAGAATCACCTCATAAACTAAATGGAAGAGAAATCATTCAAGTGGACACTGGAGCTATATTGTTTATTGCTGCAGGGGCCTTCAGTGGCCTGGAGTCTTATCAGCCAGAGAAAAAATGAAGCAAGCACTTAATTAAATAACAGCCCTCCAAAACAGTAGGTGGTAAAACACCCCAACCGCAGATTCGAAACCAAATGGAGGAGTCACATGCCAAAGACCGCCAGGGACCTGTGTGTGGTTGACCTGTATGGACTGTTGCCGACAGGATGTGGAGGTGTTCGCTACACTTTGGTTAGCTTAGACATGTTTACAAAGTTTGTAAAACTATATGCTTTATGGACTGCTATTACTCGGACTTGCCTATAGAAAACTGTCACGCACTATTTGGCTGACGTAACGCAACCTAAGTGCATTTTGAGTGACAATGGAACGCAATTTGCGAGCCCTGTATGGAGAAAGCGTTTGTCAGACTTGGGTATTGACGTGAAGTTTGTGCCAGTTTGCAGGCCGCAAGGGAATCCAAGCAAATGCTGCATGAAGGAGATAGGTAAATTTTGTAGAATCAACTGTTTTGAGACTCATTGCAAGTGGCCGGAATTGCTACCGATGATAGAACAATGGCTCAACACTACCGTGGCCAACTTGACGGGTTTCTCACCTGTAGAGCTGATGTACAATGAGTCGCGGCCGGATCTATTTCAGGCCTTCCTGAAGAAGGAAGCGGATCAACTACCTGCAGCTGAAACCTAACAGACAAAATATTGAAGGCTTACATCAGAATGAAGTCCATGGCTGACAGAAGAAACAGGCGCCCAAAGAAGGGTATTCATAAATGGGAGCCGCAGGTAGGCAATTTGGTCCTTTCAAAGTGCCAGCCAGTGTCTGAAGCTGTTAAAGGGGTGACCAGCAAGTTCATGTGCCCTTTCGAAAGCCCCTGGCGTATATCAGGAGTAATTCTGCCTTCAGCTTTTGAGATTTCCAGCTTCGAGGGAAAGATACGAGGCATATTCAACAAGCAGGAAATTAATGGAAGACTGCGAGTTCGTTCATGTAACTGAATGAAGTGGACATAAGGGCTCGCATATATGTGAATATGTTTTCTCACAATTGACTCATGAAATTATATGTTTGATGAATGTTGTTAAGAGATACCACATAACTTATACTTGCTTGTATGATTGTAAGCCACAGGCAGAGATGTAGAGAAACTAAGGAAAACTGATTAGATTTTGACTTAGATTTGTTTGAAATTTTAACGTGGTTACATAAAGAACAATTCTCGCGGCCCAGTGAGAGGTTACTAGCTGCTTTTCCATTGATGATACATATATGTTGTAATGTATATAAGGATCTACCTATACTGTATTAGAGTGTGTGTGTGAAGTTTTGTAGAATGCTAGTGTGTGTGGTAATCACGTGATTGTATAGGATCAGTTAAAAATTGCAATGAGTTTTCTTCCAAAGGGATGAAGGACAACTGGTGACCAATAACTGAAGGCTTATTGTAAAGTGATGTGCTGCTGTGTGTGTAAATTTTGCCTAATTGTGAGTGGACAAATGATAAAAAAAAAGGGCAAAGGGGGAAAAAAGAAGGGGGGGGGGGAGAAAAGAAAAGGAAGAAACAATGCGATTTAAAATGTGAGACAGGTGATATTAATAATTTGAGAGAGAATAAACAATAAATAAGAATAAAATTTTGCAGCATAGAAGACTATTACGTGAATGACTCGTAGCACTACCTAATTGAGAAGTTAAAACAATTCTTGGAAGAAATAACCTTGCTCAGTGTTAAAATTCCGCATAACAGGACTGAGTCTGTGAATGAGTTAAAGTACTGCATATGTTTGATGAATGTTATCTTCCACATATACAAAGCTGGATATTTGAGTTTAAAGGGTTATTGGTGGAATGTTAGATGTAAAATGTTAGAGCATAAGATCAGTTTCTCATATTAATTCCTTGATTGTTTTGATGTTGTATTCCTGATTTTAATTATTTGCAGTAATTACTTTTGCGTTCAATTGTTTGTTATTCGCATTTAAGAATATCAGTCTATTCAAATTCTATTGCCTTTCACAATATGGAATGTTTCTTGTTTGCTTTGGTTCAGGTAGAAGGGTAGAAGATTGGAAGGCGTGGTAACAGGGCATGTTGTCTGCATTACGTTTGACACTAGTGCTTGTTGTCTGCCTTGCAATTTTACAGTTCTCCATTTAGGTTAATAATGCGTGTTACATTATGTTCGGCCTGTCTTGGGCTTGTGAGATATTTGCCGACAAATTTACATGCATAAATTTTTGACAATATCTCAGGGGGAGGTTGAGACAGCCCATACTTGGTTTGACTCCAAGAACAGGTGCTCCTGAGATATGAGGCTAACTAGATTTTGGCGTATTTATCTGGTTATGCAGACGACATGTGTGAATAGGGCCTTTGTACAGCACACACCTCCCAATTTAGTTAATTTCTTTTTTAAATTCATATGTCAAAATCCCTTAGCATTGCAGGCGAACATTGGGCAGAGCTGACGGTACATGCCTCTTTGTCTGGCGGAGTTCGCCACTCTGACAAGGCAGGGAGGATTAGCAGAGGCTTGCACTGAGGAAACCCTTATGGTAATTTTGTTTAGGTACTTGAGAGGAAGGATTTGAGAATAATGGATTCAGGACAAGCAGTTGAAATTTAAACTGGCCTTTGTCCGGGATAACATTCGATGCCAGTGCCTTAGGCAACCAACGAATTTCAATTCCAGACGCAGTGTGGCTTTGGGGGTGGGTGTCAAATGGTGTGGCAGAACGCAGAGTTGGCTTTAAGTTTTGCTGGAGGAAAGACGTGAATTTATTGGAGTAGAGAAACGGCAATTAAGAATAACCAGTGTTGCCTACTAGTGTAAGATACCTCATGTAACGATATATCGTTTCATAAAATAAAAGTGCATAATTCAGTGGCAATTGCCGTTCGACACAAACTCGTCTTGGTATTGCATCTTTCCCTCCCCTGTAAATATTCCCTGGAGGAGAGAGATTTATGGTCATGGGCTGCAATTCATGCAGAAGAGAAGGAGTGTAAGCTGCATCCTTGCTGGGCAACTCTACTGTGCGAAGCTAACTATACCCGAAGGAGAGTGATCGGGTGGAGGACTTTGTTCCCGGCTTCTTTGGAAGTTAGTCGCTGCGTGTTGGACCTCCTCTCTCCACACAAAGAAAGCACAATGAACTAAGTAGTAACTCGACAGGTGAGTGGTGATTTTTGGACAGGGCTTACCTTTAAGCATTATGACGTGAGCGTCGAGCCACTTAGGTTTCTAAATTCTGCTTATCAGGGGCTACAGGTTATTTACCAATGACTGCCTCAGTTAATCTGGTCCAGGATTTTACATGTTTTCTTGTATTGCATTTAGACCTTTGTTTATGTAGGACTCTTAATCTGCTTGTATTCTTATTATCTCTTGTTATAATACACCCTCTTTTGTTCGTTCTTTGTGTGTGAACGGAAAGTACGTATTCTCGCAACATAATCTCCCTTCCAGCTCACTCTGCTACAGTTGTGCGTGACTACCCCCACCACGTCCACTACCTCTCTGTGTTCCCTGCTTCCTAAGCTACGCACCCGCTGCGATCGTCGCTACCAGTGTTTCCATATGACAACCTACGGACCCACAAATTCATAAGTGTCAGTGTCTTCTTCAGTTCGGGACTCTGAACTGTTACAAATGGTTGGCAGTGTCGTGATTAGATTGTAACTTAATGTTTGGCTACAGGCTTAATAGCTAGGATTGGGAAGGCCATGGACATGTTGGTTGAAGTGTTGAGTTTGAGTCTGGCGAGTGGTATTTTCCTTTTGCAGAGGTACAGTGTATTATGGAAAGTAAGATGGTTGAGCCTTTGTTGAAGCAGCAGTTAGAAGTGCTAGAGAATGAGCTAAGCAACTTGCATACCCAGCTTCATTCCAGGGGACCTCCAACATGAAAGACCTGTCTTTGATTACCGTCATACCGAAGTGGTCAGGTACTGATACAGCCATTTGCGTTCATGATTTTTTGACACTGTTGAATAGACTGCCAAGATTGGAAACTGGAGTGCTTCTGACAAAAGCAGACTTAACCCTTTAAAGACGAAGCATATCTGTTTCATATAAGGACTCAGTGCGTACCGCGCTGTAAACACTCTCCACTTCGGTTATAAAAACCAGTCTCTTAATGTTTTATAAGGCAAAAGTTGCTGTTTGTTCTGAGATCCGTACAAAACACATAAACGCAATGTGGGCACCACGTAGAATTTTTTAATGTTAAACCTGGTAGTACGTAAAGTTACCGCTAGGCTTTAAAAGGTTAAAGTACTGAAATTGTCGGAGGTAGCTAAAGCATTTTATGCCAGTAGCGTAGACCTACAGAGGGCAGATGTTACATGGGAGGCCTTCAAGGCAAAATTTTTACACAGGTTTCAGGATGTTAGGCCTGAGCAGTTTCATTATGTACGGCTTCATATGGCCAGGCAGAGGAAAGACGAGTCGCTTCAAGATTTCGTGGACAGAGTCTGTGCAGTGGCGCTGAAAACGGTTCCGAAGGTTTAGGATCCGCAATTGCAAAAATTTCATTGTGATCATGCCGAGAGGATGCTACTGCCTACCTACATTGCTGGTTTAATCAGAAATCGGGGACAACAGGCATGTTTTTGCATGCCTAAGAATTTTGAGGAAGCAGTCCAAATTGCCGTTACAGTTTATGAAGCAGAAAAACAGGAAAGAAGAAATCAGGCTTTTTTCTCTCATACTAGTTATGATAGTGAAAGTCATAATGTAGTTCATCCTGTGAAGAGACAGGGTTCAAACCCAGTCAGAGGAGGATGTGGAAGCAAAAGCAGGAACTATGGCTCAAGCAGACAAGGCTCTAGGAGAGAAATGCACTCTTACAACTGTGGGAAGATGGGCCATTATGCTAGGCAATGCCCTGTCAGGAAAAACAGTTTTAATAAGAACCACAATAACAGGCAAGGTCAGAAACCGCATTCTTCGGACAAGGTTCGCACTAAACTTGAAGGGGCTAGACAAAACTTGCAGTCGCCGGAAAACTAAAATCAGATGGCAGAGATGACAGAGGCTTCCATCTGAGGTTTCCCGACAAAGCTGTTACTGGGTTTGTGACCATTCCCATCATACTTGCCCAGGGAACACCAACAGTCATACTAAGGATCGAAGGCATCCAAAGAATTCTAGTAATAGATTCAGGGTCGAGCTGTTGCATTTTACAGCCAGGAGTGTCGGGAGGCACCAGCAGAGTGCACCTCAATCACCCCATTCGGCGTGACATGGGACAATCTGGCAGTAAAAGGGTAACAGAATGTGAGTTTTCAGATAGGCAAGGTTACATTCAAGCACACTATTCTGGCAAGCCGATTACCTACTATGGCAGCTGGTAATTTGGGAGTAAATTTTCTGACCCCAAGACGGGCTGTTCTAGACCTCGGAGGTAGTACCATGACACTGTGTCAGAGGGTAGATTACGTTTCAGTACAGACTCTTCAAGTGAGTTCAAAGGAAGCTGACTGTGGAACAGAGGGGAAACAAGGATTGATACCTCATGTAATTGTTTCCACTACATTCACACAATCAAGATCTGAGGAGTCGCGTAACGTAAGTCAGGTTAGGTCAGACACACCTCATGGCAGAAGTGAAATCCCTAAGCAGTTGGTTGAGTCAGATGCTTGGTCTGTTACATGCAAGCATACTGTAGAGCTGAAGCCAAGGGCTAAACACATAGCGTGTGGCCAAGTTGTTGGTGAAAATTTGAGAAGTTCACCTACTTTAGTATGTGTGGAGCCAGCTCTCACACCTATTCAGGGTATTTGTGTGGCTCAAGTTTTGACGTACATGAGTGTAGCTGGTAGTAAGACCCAGAAGAAGGAAGCATCTGCTTCAGTCAAGAGTACAGGGTTTGAGACCCACTCTTCATGTTCAGTGTTAAGAGTCCGAGTCTAACATTGCGCTGGGAAGTAGCCAGGAGCCGAAACAGTTGTGTGATATGGTTGTGCTCATGGTGGCAAATTTTAGTGACAAGCAACTGACAGTTCCAAAGGGAACAGTGTTGGGAGTAGCCCAGGAAATATCAGAGAGTTTAGAGGTCCCAGTAGATCAAAAAAAGAGTTCTGATAGGGTTCAGAACAGGTGATATTTTCAGGTTCAGGACAGGAGGGTCTTCCTAAGTTTAGGAAGTATATAGCTAGTAAGCTAGCACATCTGTCAGGTGAGGACAGAAGGGTTACAGAACTAGTCTTGTTAAAATACGCAGAGCTATTTCATGATGATGATGATTATTATTATTATTTTTTTTTTAAGAGTATTGGTGTGGTTGAACACAGGATAGAAACAGAAGATGCGGTACCAATTAAGAAAGCTCCTTATTGTGTGCCTTTGCACTCAGGAAAGACGAAGGTAGGCAAGAACAGAAGATGCTGGATCAAGGGGTGATAAGGCTAAGTCATTCACCATGGCAGTCACCAGTCATATTAGTGCCTAAGAAGTCTGAAGCAGGGAAGCCTCAGTATCGCTTCTGTATTGATTACAGACAAGTCAACGCCATGACTAAATTTGATAGTTATCTGTTACCAAGGTTTGAGGATACAATCTCGACTTTCGCAGGTTCAAAGCGGTTTAGCAAAGTGGACCTATATTCAGGGGTTTGGCAAATTAACATTTGTGAACCAGATTGTGAGAAAACAGCTTTCTCCGTGCCTAACTGTGGGCATTACGAGTTTAATCATTTGCCTTACGGGATGGCAAACAGTCGAGCTAGCTTCCAGAGACTGATGGACACAGTCCTAAGGAACTTCACAGGGAGTGAGTGTTGGGTTTTCATGGATGATGTGATTATTTTTCTTGATACTGTTCAGGAACATGCCAAGCGTTTAGCTGATGTATTCGAAAGGTTCAGGAAAGCTAATTTACAGCTACAGCCTGAAAAGCATGATTTTGTTAAGGATAGGGTAGCGTAGCTTGACTATGTTGTCTCGGAAAGGTACTGAAGCAGCCGATGATAAGATCAGGGCAGTACAACAATACCCAGTGCCTAAATCAGTGAAAGAGGTAAGAGCTTTTCTGGGCTTATGTTCTTTTTATAGGCGACTGGTGCCTCATTTTGCTGACATTGCAAAACTGTTAACAGAGCTGACCGAGAAAGACCAAATTTGGCAGTGGCCCTCTGAATGTTAGAAAGCTTTTGAAAGTTTGAAACATAAGTTGAGTAACCCTCCAGTTTTAGCCTTTCCAGACACGAGTTTGCCTTTTATTTTGAGTACTGACGCTTCACAGGTTGGCTTGGATGCAGTATTATCCCAAATACGGGATGGCATAAAGAGGCCTATTGCTTATGATAGCAGGCAACTCAACAAAGCGGAATGGTCCTACTCAGCATCAGAAGTGGAGGCGTTAGCTGTAGTGTGGGAGACTAAGTATTTCAGGTGTTACCTGTATGGTAAAAAGTTCCTGGTAAGAACTGACCATGCTGCTCTGAGGTACCTTCATAAGTTCTCAGACTGTAACATTGGCTCATGTGATGGAGTTTGTGGCTTGCAGAGTTTGATTTTGATATCAAACATGTGCCAGGAACTAGGATGGGATATGTGGATGCTTCAAGTCAGCACATAGCTACAGTAAGTGCAAAGGTTCCTCCTATGAAGGAAAGGTTCCTTCAGGAGCAGAATCTAGACAAGTTTCGTAAGGATCAGAGGGGCAAGGGTCACACTAGGAGAAGTGAATTTTTTCTAGATGAAGATGGAGTGTTGTATAGGAGGCAGGAAGGAAGGGATGACCAGATAGTGGTACCCGCAACACTGGTCATGGAGGTTATTTGTAATAACCATAACCCTATTTTTGCCACTCATCCAGGTAAGAAGAGGACATTAGATTTAATATCTTTGAGGTACTGGTGGCCAAGGATGAGGCAACAGGTGGAAGAGTATGTAAACAAATGTGATAAGTGTCAGTGACGTAAAGGTGCCCATAAGTATTGAGCTCTGCTAGGGGAGGTGCCAGATCTCACTGAGCCATTTCAAGTGAACAGTATGGACATTAAGGGCCCTACAGTTTCACACCGCAAAACAAGAAATATCTGCTTACCTTTATAGACAATTTCTCCAGGTACCCCGAGGCTTATCCTGTACTTGATATATCGGTGGAAACATGCGCTAGAATTTATGCCACTCAGATTGTTGCGAGACATGGATCAGGTTCAGTCTTGATAATATATCAGGGAAGACAGTTTACTTCAGCTTTTTTTCAAGAAACCTCCAAAATTTTGAATGTTAAGAAGGTTCAGACCAGTGCATATCATCCTCAAGCTAATGGGATGGTAGAACGATTGCACAAGTCCCTGCAGGATGGGTTATCTCATTACATAGATGCGGCAGGAACTAATTGGGATACAGTAGTACCATTTTTCTTGATGGTTTACAGAGCAACCCCGCATAGTGTAACTGAATTCAGTCCTCTTTACTTACTGCATTGGCGAGAGATGAATTTACCTACTGCTGAGAGTTTGAAAGCCAAAATTTCATCAGAAGTTTCAGATCCTAATTTGATTTGTTGGTTGGAAAATTGGAAGTCCAGCTTGTCTAAGGCTTATAAGGCAGTACACCTTAACAGTAAGAGGTCACACCAGCAGAACAAAACTAACTAGAACCAGTAAACTAGGCAAAGAAATTTTGAGGCTAATGATATAATATATTTGGTTTGAACCCCGCCAACCTGGGCCCAATGTCGGGAAGCCAGGCTCTGCCTGTCACAAGCCAGGACAAAGTTGGTAGTGGTAGAGGAGTAACACCTCTTAAGAAAAAAGAACCTTGGTCCAGCTGGCCCGGCTGGTAGTACCATGTAAGGGCCCCTTGCCAGGGTATGGTTAAGTCCTCAATGGCAGCTTCGGCAGAGGAGGAGACCTTCGGTACGGCGAAGTTGGCGCAAGAGGCAATCCTACTTCTTGGGGTTAATACAGAAGAAACCACTGCCTTGTGGTGAAGAGGGATCTTCAAAGGCTAGGGGAGACAACCCCAACAGAAAACAGCCTGCTTGAAGGCTTTAGATGGCAGCCCCATCATCAAGCTTGGGTGCTGTGGGCTAACAACCTGCACACCTTAAATTGAATTATTGAAGAAACGTCAACAAGAGGAAACCAGACTGATTCTAAATTGACCTTTGGCATGAAAAGGATAACGAAAATTGGAGTACAGAATGTAAGAACTTTGCGGGAGAGTGGAAGATTACGACAGGCAGTGGCCTGTACGAAGAGTTATGGCCTGAATATCTTGGGAATGAGCGAAGTGAGATGGAGTGAGTTTGGTGAGATGACCACTCAAGATGGGGCTACATTTCTATATTCTGGAAGACCTGAGGGTGAAAATGTGAGCTGTCAAGGCATGGGTATATTGTTGGACAAGGAGGCGAGGAGAAGTTTGATTGAGTGGCAACCAGTTTCAGCAAGGATAATTGTGGCACGCTTCAAGATCAACATTAGAAATATTGTGATGGTAGAATGTTATGCACCTACTGCAGTTGCAGAAGATGTTGAAAGGCAGGAGTTTTATATGCAGCTTAACAATATACTTAAGAAACAGAAGGAGGAGGATATTATTATAGTAGGAGGAGACCTAAATGCAAAGGTGGGCCAGGATAACAAAGGCCTTGAACATGTTATGGGCAGACATGGTCTAGGAGAAAGGAATGAAAATGGACAGCTTTTTGCGGATTTCTGTGCCAGTCATGATTTGGTCATTGGTGGAGCAATATTTCCACACAAGGATTTTCATGAACTAACATGGGTATCACCAGATCATAAGACTGAAAATGAAATAGACCATGTGGCTGTTGGACGGAAATGGAGGCGATCATTACAAGATGTGAAAAATAAGAGAGGTGCAGACATTGGAAGTGACCACCATCTTGTTGTGGCAACATTTAAACTGAAGATCCAGGCAAATAATGGAAGAACAGGACAGTTACGAAAAGGATATGATGTGAGCAAATCAAAGGATGATGAGAATGTCCAGGAATCCTTTAAGATAGAACTGAAAAATAGATATCAAGTACTGACTGATATGAAGAACATGGAAAATGAGACTATCAAGGAAAAATGGAGGAAGATTTGAACTTCTTTTACAGAGGCAAGTGAAAATATCTTGGGCTTTAAGGAAAAAAACAAAAAAGACTGGATGACCCAACAGCCTTGGGAAAAGATTATGGAGCAGAAGAACATTAAAAGAGGAAATGAATGCATGTAAGACATGAGCAAGGAAGGTAGAATCGCAAAATAGGTATGCAGAGAAAAATCAAAAAGTGAAGAAAAGCGCAAGGAGCAATCAAAGGAATTGGACAGATAACTTGTCTTACCAGGCAGAAAAGGCAGCAAATAAGGGAAACCTTAAAGAACTATTTGCCACTACTAGAGTCTTGTCGAAGAACCAGATACAAAGAAATCTACCAATTAGAAATAAAGATGGCACCCTCCTGACAAATACTGAAGAACAGTTGAAGCGCTGGCAGGAACACTTCTCAAAAATTTTGAATCGCCCCTTAAATGAACAAGTGGATGAAGATGAAGAGGAGGAGTATGAGGTTAATCCAAGAATTAACACTAGAGTTCCAACAGTGGTAGAAATCAAGAAGGCACTGAAAGAGTTAGGAAATGGAAAAGCAGCCATTGATAATATTTCACCAGAAGTAATGAAGGTTGACTTGGACATCACAGCAAATATGCTGTACCCCTTATTTGAGAAGATATGGACTGAGGGAGAGATGCCAAATGATTGGAGATGTGGCCTTCTAATAAAATTACCAAAGAAGGGTGACACAGCAAACTGCGACAATTGGTGGGGTATTACACTTCTATCTGTATCAAGCAAAGTTTTTACTAGGGTATTGCTTAACAGGATCAAGGAGCATGTCAATCTAAGGCTCCAAAAGAAGCAAGCAGGGTTTTGCCCAAATCGCTCCTCTATTGATAAAATTAATATCTTACGGATAATTATAGAACAATGTATAGAATGGTCATGTTGTCTGTACACAGTATGTGTCGACTTTGAGAAAGCTTTTGATTCGATCAACAGGGAGGGCATGTGGAAAGAAGCAAAACGTTATGGAGTGCCGACACAAATCGTCAATCTTATTAAAGAAACCTATCCGGGTTATGCATGTTGAGTTGTGCACGAGGGTCGAGTATCGGAGCCAATTTTGGTACAGACTGGAGTGCGGCAAGGTTGTGTTCTGTCACCCACCATGTTTTTGATAGTGATTGACGCAGTAATGCGAAATATGAACCGAGACAGGCGATGTGGTATTCAATAGGGTCTGCTTAACAAGCTTGAAGATCTGGATTTTGCTGATCATCTGTGTCTACTGCCTGAAACACATGGTGATATGCAAATGAAGCTCGAGGACTTGATAAACAAGGCAGAAAAGACAGGACTCATAATCAACGTGAAGAAGATGAAGGCTATGAGGGTAAACACAAGCAAAACAGATCCATTTACACTTAGGGGTGAAAGTATTGAGGATGTGGATAGCTTTACATAACTGGGTAGTATGGTTGTCAAAGATGGAGGAGCTGTGCAGGATGTTTCGCAATGAATTCAAAAAGCAAATGGTGCTTTCGTACAACTCTATGCAGTGCGGAAAAACACCAGAATATCTACCAGGACCAAACTCTGCATCTTCCGCAGTAATGTTAAGTCGGTGCTGTTATATGGATCTGAGACATGAAAAGTAATAAAAACTACCACCTCAAAGTTGCAGAACTTCATTAACCGATGCTTACAAAGAATCCTGAACATCCATTGGCCAGAAGTGACTTGAAATGAAGAACTTTGGAGAAGGACCAAGGAAACCGAGATGTCCATACAGATCAAGAGACGGAAGTGGAATTGGATAGGACATACATTGAGGAAAGGAAATGAAGCTATTGAAAGAGAGGCCTTGGATTGGAACCCGCAGGGGAAAAGCAAGAGAGGAGACCTAAACAGACGTGGCGAAGATCGGTCCACAATGAGGCAGCAGAAAAAGGGAAGAGCCGGAGCGAAGTTATGAGGATGGATGGAAACAGGATCAGATGGCAACATTTTGTTGATGCCCTATGTCCCTTAAGGGATAACAGGAACTGATGATGATGATGATGATGATGATGATGATGATATTTGTTTTGCCCAGTGAAGAAGGCTAGAGTGAGTCAGAAGTTCAGACGTGTTTGGAAAGGGCCGTACAAAATTATAAGTAAGTTGTCAGACTTAAACTGTAGAACTGTAGACTCCGACGGGAAGGAAGTCGCAGTCCCTGTCAATCAGCTGAAGAAGCTGTAGGATCAGAAGCCCCTGAAGGTGACATGAAAGAAAGGTTAAGCAATCAGGACTTGATAGTCAGGGGAAGATGAAATTATTCAGTCACACCCTATACCACGTGCTGAGTCCCCAGAGTCCCCCAGTTGAAGGGCAACATTAGGACATTTCTCAGGTAGAACCTGTTATTCCAGAGATACCTATGACAGACAGAGTCCTATCCAGGAGATTCCATGACTCTATAAGAGTTGATCCAACTTACGAACCTCCAGACTCTCCAAGGTTCAGGAGGGAGTTAACATCTACACCTCTTACCCCTCCTATGACATGAAGTCGAGCTAGGTTACAGCTCCAAGGTGATGTTCAAACAAATTGACATGCACTTATACAATGGTGGTATGTAAAGTACTGAAAGTCAGTTGAAAAGTAACTACGTAATATGTTTACATGAGAGCATGTAGTTTACAGTTCAATGGTCAGGATTGTATACATAGAGAAGTATATGTGAAGATAATAAGAACTGAGATTACAATGTAGTAGCAAATTAGCTAAAGATGAAAACAGATAAGCAGAGTTGAAGACTCGTAAGTGATTTGTTATTTTGGTTTTAGTTACATGGTGTATATTTGTACGCCTAGGATTCTCGGATCTATGCATTCATGTTAGAGCCTAGATGGTATTATCTTATGTTAAAAGAGGAAGTATTAACTGTATTCACAATTTACTAGTGTGTGTTATGATTTTATGACTTCATGTAAAATTGATTATTTTAAGCCCTGTAAAGATAGCTCATGCAGTCATATTATCTCATGTGATTTTGTAATGCATGTTAGTGGCCAGAGGTTATGAAGGTGACCACTGATCTTGAAACACACTACTAGCTTGATGAGCAAACCCGAGTAGCAACTGTGATATGGTCATGCACCACAGCTAAGCATTTCATGGGGGAACAGTAATTCTGCAGGAGTACAATTAATTAATAATCTGCTTGTAGCGGGTAGTCCTGATGCAGAAACATTAGGAGCAGTGAGCAGTGATCCAGAGAGTTACTGCAGCAGCAGTAGAGGCCGGAGTGTCAACTATCTACAGTTCAGCAGGTGATGCAGGAGTGCAGTCATCACAACATGCTAGGACAAGGGTTCATGTGATGGTTAGTCTACTGTCAGCGTATGAACAGAATGGTTGAGTACTTACCCTCAAGGCAAGGGTGAAGTACCACGTTTGGTGGCCAATTTGTTTGGTGTCCTGGTGGACCACAATGTTGAGCACATCACTGTTCCCAGTCCAGTCCAAACATTCGGACGTGGCCATTGCAGCCACAAGGTCGTGCATCCTGGCAGAACAAAGACCGTCATTACATGATGGCGTGTCCTTAACATTCCTAACAAGAATTTCCATTACTCACAGATTATGTTTCCTGATGATGTTATAATTCCTGTAAATCCATACGGGTCTGATTTACAATTACTGGCCCACACGTTACACTCCTATGCCGCTAGGGGGATACTGTCGACTAGCGTTGCAACGGTGACTGAACCACCGAGCCCGATGATTGTTGCATAGTTACAATGTTCAGTTAATGGCAGCAAAGTGGAGAGGCACAGACTAGTGATGTCACGGACTAGTCACGTGCGTATGAATATGCCAATACGTAAGCCTGAATTTGAATATGTATTCACAATTACTGGTTAGCCAGCATTTCAATGATCAGCAGTGTTTCAGCCTTCAATACTAAGGTAAACGTCCAGCAGCTTGTCCCTGTCCTTAATTAAACACCATGCCACAAAGATGGGGAGTAGAGGTACAGCTCCATGTATTCTTAACCTTGGCACTTGATGTAGGTGAGTAGTCAGTCTCATACCCTAGTCACTTTCCCCCCAGTAATCACTTGATAAGACACTGAATACGCCCTCAAGTTGGCCTAGACATGGTGGCAAAAAGAAATATTGTCCTTACTTGGAAATGAAACCTGAATACTGTACATGATTGTCCACCCTGCAGCACAGACACTGTACTAACTGAGCTATCACCAAGTAAAATTTTACAAATGAACCTTAATCAAAGTAGTGTAATCAAAACTGATAGTCAAATAAGATGCTAATAACAAGATAGCAAAAGGAATATCATTGGGTTACTCATATTTTCCACAAGTATTCCTTGTGCTCTTGCATGCCTAGGGAGTAACACATTGATCACATAAACCTTGTCTCTAGCTATGACAACGGCTATACAACAGAAACTATAATTAGGTTCTGGTTGGTTAGAACAGATTAAGCAGTTCATCAATAACATAAAAAAAAAGTTACTTTTAAACCCCAAAAAGCACACAAAGATGCCCTCTAATGGATTACTCATGTTTTCCAAACGTGCGCCTTGTGAAGATGGCTAGTTAATCACAGTTCTTTTCAGGGCCACCTTGCACATTCCTTACTTATACTGACACTTCTGTATGCTCATCATCCCACCTCCACCTTCCATGTAACTTGAACTAACCCCCACCCCAGCACAACGCCAATCACTACCACCACCACTGGTTCACCATCCACTCTGTCCTTTATACACCCAAACCTCTACAACAGACCCTATCTTTCTGCACAACTCTTCTTGGCCACTACATCCTGACGCTGAGGGCAGATTTCTCTGAAACACTGGGAAATACTCCCCCAACTAGACAGTGCCACATACCCGAAGATGTGACCCTCCAACACCACAAGTGTCAGAACCTTGAAACTTGCGCTGTTCTGTGTGATTTTGCATACCTCACTGGCCTTGACGTTCATCTGTTACGTATATGTATCTGCCACTGATACACTTGTCACATTATAGATATCATATTGCACCGGAAAAATTAGTTTTCCTTACTCAAAATTCACCACAGCTAAAACTTTTTAAAAATACATAAATTTCATCACATGAGCTATTTTAAAAAATGCAAACATATAGGTAAAGTTGTCCCTGTTCACACTGTGGGGGTATATGGAGAAGCAGAGGTATAGCTCCACTCATTCTGCATCTTGGTACTAGATGGACATGAGTGGCAAACTCCATGCCCCAGGTGCTTTGCCAAACTCTCCCCTCTACAAAAGATCTTGGTTCCCATTGAATTGGTGGGTGGGTGAGTGGGCGTCTACAGAGACCGTCTGGAAGATAATGGAGAAGAGAAAAATCTCTTGCCCCTTCGAACCCTGAACTGTCCAGCTCATAGCCTAGCCATTATACTGATTATGCTATCATAGATCTGTTTTGAGAAGTATGGTAAGTTAAACTGCACTTGCATGTAAAAGCTCTGGCTCTACTGGACTGAGTATCTCTTTTTCGTGTTCCAATTTTTGTGTGTTCCTTCGGTTCAGACATTTGTTCCACCACATGATGAAATTACCCATACAGTTCCAGCAAAAGTCTCTGTTTAACCCAAACAGCAAGCAACACACTTCACAATGAACACCTGCATCTGTGTCATGGTGCTTTCCAGAAAGGTGCTGTTTTACACCCCAAAACAAATGGAAATTGAATGGTTACAATCATAAGCATGTTCAGTGGTGCTGAACACAAGTGGCAACAAATAACTATATTACCGCACTTTTTGGACTTCCCTTATACCCTGTAACTTTTTTTTGCAACTTTCTCGGTCATTGTCAATGTGACGCATGACAACAGGTTTTGGCTGATTGCCAGCGACTGAGCAATCCGGGTGGGAGGCAATAATTCATGCATGTGCAAGGAGGTCCAAGGTCACACGCACCCCAATCCCGACCACAAGCGCCTACTTGTTTAAAAGGAAAAAAATATGGTCGGATATTTTTGATCAGACCTCACATTGCAAATGGTCATTTTGCACTCCACTGGAGCCATGTAGGCCTCCATAATTCAGGATTTAATTCCTATTTAACCCTGGAGTAACAAAGGTTGAAGACAGAACATTTGTTATATAAAGATTAATGATTAAACTCATAAGGGTATGTGTTTATACATACAACGTAACTTTAATTATCTGGAATACTTGGGACCACAAGCTGTCCGGATAACTGAATTTTTCTTTGAAAATAGGCTACATTGGCAGTTTAAGGTGGAAAATTTTTCAGCTACATATTTATCTACATACAAATAAAACGTTCATACGTAATAACCCCCACATAAGATGCAACTCCATCATATCTGAATAAAGGAGTAACTGTACAGAATAACTTACCATCACAAACTTCAATCCATGTACACCAGTATTCCTTGTCACAGCCCTCCTTGCAATGGCATGCAATGATTCTGGTGAAAAGGCGAGAGCAACCTGAGAACCAGACCACATAATATAAATTTGTTAACTGTCAAATGAAATAAAATCTGCATCTTTTATGTACAATGGGTGTGTGGGAACACACCACAATGATACACCTACGCCTTCCTAGCAGCAGACTGCTGTGGTCATTCTCCCCACTGCTGCAACAAGCTGTGCCTGCCAGCCAATCGCAAGCAGGCGATTGAAGTACTATAAAAGGTGATGTTTCCACCCCAGCACAGAGGTGAAGCAAGCCACTGGAAACACTTATGCAAGAGGCTAGAAAATGATCTATGGCACATTTGACAAGCAGGTGGAGTACTGCAAAAATGTATAGCTTATGAAGCATGCTGCTGGAAAAGAAAACTATGGTGCAGGCTCAGGATGCCTCACCTACACAACAGTGTGGGTAACCTCATTACTTTTCAAACACCATTTGTGATTGTCAAAGGAAGGAGAGACAGGCTGAACCTGACTGATGTTTCTCTCTCCAGAAAATTCATTACCATCAATCAAGGTGTACAAGAAAGTTATGAACATATTCCCATTTACTCACTTAAGAATAAGTCTACAACCTCAAGTTTCAAGCCACAGAAGTGTCAATATGCCTTTACTAATTTTCTATCTTTATAAACAGTGTAAGGAACTGGGTACTTACTTTATATGTTTTGAATAATGCCTGGTACGAAGGTACCAGGGCATTTGCTGGTTCAGTTAGTGCTTTTACAAGCTGTTCTGTATTTAGTGTTTGTAGGGTAGCGATACGCTCAAACTGCCCTACAAACTCCTGCAACAAGCCACATGGTACAAATTAGGTTTCAGTGTCACACAACACCCTCTAATATCAGTGAAGCATATAAAAGCAAAACAAATCTTCAACCAGGACAGTTATGGCCAACCATCATCCATTGTCACATGACTGATACTGCCTCCAAATGGACGAAGAACTCACCTGACTCAACCTAAATTTCACTAGATCTTCCTACTCCACCTGCTGCAGTAAGTCATCCTTGTCTGCACTCTGGTGAGCCACACAAAAATCAAGGTTCTGCAATAAAGAATACTGGCAATGAAGGAAATAATATTTAATACAACATACTAGCCTCAGGTTGACTAGTGCAAGAGGAAGAAGTAAACATGCCGAGATACAGAACCACAACAGTTAAGCCTAATTACTTTTTAAATGGATACGTTACCTCCTGTAATACCTACAGACTCTTAACAAAAGTGTTTTTAACTTATTTCAACAAAGTCTTTATCGGCTGGCTTCTGAGAATTAATTTTCACAAAAATTTTAACTTTAATTTTACTTACTAATGGCTACTTTCTGCATGTTACAATCAATATTGTAATACTAACATTGTGATATGGGATACCGAAAAAAATGTAAACAAAAATTACAACATAGTACGTAGAATTCAAGTTCGTATTTAGCCTGATGATGGGTTATTTATTCAGAAACATGTAGCCCTTTTTTAAGAATATACAGCTGTGTTGGACTGATCATATGATGTTTTTTCATTGTTTCAAAGACTCAACGAGATGAAACCTATTAAATTAAGAAAATTAGAAATACGGATTTCTACAAATAAATGACGGTACAATCAAAGAAGGTAGTCTGTATCAGTTGATGTTATGTGCACGTTTAGTTTCACAGTTTCTTTTTTTTCTAAATGTGTGGGAGGGCTATTGCTTAATTAAGTGCTTGCTTCATTTTTTCTCTGGCTGATAAGAGTGCCCAGGCCACTGAAGGCCCCTGCAGCAATAAACAATATAGCTCCAGTGTCCACTTGAATGATTTCTCTTCCATTTAGTTTATGAGGTGATTCTCTCCTGGGCACGTTTACGATACTTCTTTCCAAAATCTGTTAACACAACCAAACATTAATGTTCATGATGATTTGTAGATGACTAAATTGGCGGTCATTTACAGGAATCTATCTAAAACTATTCAGCATGGTTCAGTGTGTGATATACACGAATATTCTATTACAGCTTGGCAGATCACATATATATGATGACCCCACGTTCAGCACCATTTTTCATACCGGCCAGGCATACCCCTTGTGAGGACAACGTACCATGTTACCTCATAAATGGATGTCTTAGCATGAGTATCCTGGAGGCAAAAGTTCAGCATAAAATATTATATTTGTCCTTAGAAGGTATACTATGGTAAACTGTGACAGGTTATTTAACCAATCTTGTATCAACAGAAAAGTAATAGAACCAAGTATTATTAAAGGATGATTATGTTTACGGTAGTCTTGAGCCATGACCATCTGGAAGGTAATGGAGAAGAGATGTCCCGTTGAACCTTGAACTGTCCAGCTCATAGCCTAGCCATTATACTGATTATGCTACCATAGATCTATTTTGAGAAGTAGGGTAAGTTAAACTGCAGTTTAATGTAAAAGTTGTGGTTCTATTGGACTGGGTATCTCTTTTTGGTGTTCCAATTTTTGTGTGTTCCTTCGGTTTAGACATTTGTTCCACCACATGATGAAATTACCCATACACTTCCAGAAAAAGTGTGGGTTCAACCCAAACAGCAAGCAACACACTTCACAATGAACACCTGCATCTGTGTCATGGTGCTTTCCAGAAAGGTGCTGTTTAACACACCAAAACAAATGGAAATTCAATTGTTACAATCATAAGCATGTTCAGTGGTGCTGAAAACACGTGGCAACAAATAACTATATTACTGCACTTTTTGGACTTCCCTTATACCCTGTAACTTTCTTTTGCAGACCTGAAACATATATTTTTACTGATGCTCACTCAGGTGTTCAATAGAAAATAAACACGCATACACATGGTCTTGCTCTCTCTCTTCCTCTCACTCTCTCTCAAGTCTAGTCCCCTTACAATATATGACCACTGTATATGGCCATACAGCCACCATCTAGGAACCAAAGTTTGTGATAAATTATGGCACCACATTAAACGTACCGGTTTGTGCCCTTTTGGCACTGTACCCTGCAGCCTGAAGGAGCTTCGTGATTATGTTCTCTGCTTCTTCTCCTTTGTATCTGCATTGCGTAAATTTTGTACGATCCACTGTTACATGTGGTACATCCAGGTAACTTGCAAGGCATTCAAGGAGCAGGGTTTTGCCTGTAGAATTAATATTATGGATTGGAAATGTTAACATATTTCAGAACACACATAATTTTATGACACCTTTATCGACCTATTAAAGTTTCTGAATGGCATTTTTTTTTCTTACAGTACTTTGCCACCTTCTCCCAAGATTAAACATGCAATGCTGTGATGGTAGAAAATTCTACTGGATGCTGTCACATGTAATGTGCTATGTAATTTGCCATCACAGGACCAACATTAACAGTTAATCACCATGAAAACTTAAAACCAGTCACAATTATGAAATATAAATGTGTATCAATTTGGAAGAAGAAAGTCATGACCAATTTCAATTACCATCATGACCCACCTCAGTTAGAATACCAACTAGTGCAACTGAAATCACAAATTACTTTTGTAAACAAGATATAAGACTTAATATTTTAACCACAAGCCTGAACCTGTAGGTCCAATCAACAGAACGTCGCTCCTTGTTGAATTAAGTTTCTGCCTCCTTTAATCTAGACTCTTACACCCTGTTGATCGCCCAGGCTCTGGTTCAGGTTGTGATGTTAACGTGCAGCAGTTCTGCAAAAAATAATGAGGCACTAACTTCTTGATAAGGAAGAATACATAGATTTTTGGTGGATATGACACCAGAAATTCAGGCTACATATATAGTGAGATTAGGGTTTGAAGAGATGGATTAGGTTCATCTCAGCATGCAATGGCTGGAACTGTCATAAAACCGAAAGTTTATGGTGTAGCCATGCAAACTCTGGGTCTGTGGCCCAACCTATGATGTCAGATAATTTGGGACCTTTCCCAGCATGTAGTCTTCCAGTTTTCTTTTTAGGACAATAGCTTGACGCTGTAATGGTAATAAAGAGAGAAAACAAGATCTTTCCTTGGTGTTATTTTCTATTTCCATTTATCCATAGCAATTTAGCTGTCAGGCAACAAGAAAGTTTTAGACATCACGGGTGGATTCTTTTACAAAAATCAGAATTATAGCTAAGTTACATGAATTTTTGTGTTCCCATTTCATGCTCACATAAATGACTTGGCTTCAGTGCCCCTGCTGGTACTAAAAGGCTTTTACGCAAATAAAACAGACTTTCGGTCAGGAAGTGTGATATGTAACATTCATGACTGATCAATCAGAAGCATTATTTTTAAATAATTTGGGAAGTGGCATCACATACACACCAAAGTATATCTTGGTACAAGGTGCTTCACATACTTCTAACTTAAATTATGGAATGTGTGCAAGCAAAAGCTCCCCACCTCTGCACAGATTCATAGTCAAGAAACTCTTACTGGTGAGTGGTGTGAAGTTCATGTTAGTCTGTTTAGGCCACAGCAACATATTAGTGCTTGAGTGTATCCACACATCAACAGTTCTCTTCAATCTGTGTGCCAATGAAATCACGTACAGAAGTTGTATGGCATAATAATACATCCCAGTAGACATCTGTAAGAAAAACTTAGTTTTGCCATACACACTCCTAAAATGCTTCACATGCCTTGACACTACTAACTACACACCCATATCCCTGAGAAAAAAGCCATGCATCCACTGATTCTAGCCAGCACCAGTATCAACTAGGATATGTGGTTACCTTTTATATACCTGAAGCAGTAATGGCGCCCAATCCTTGATATCACAAGCTCATAACCAGGATGTGTTAACCCTTATGATTACACTTGGTGATTGCCAGTGGTTCACTTACAAATATTCTTTAAGAACCGTAGACTTCCTTCTCTACGTAAATGAATATTAGCTTCTCAAGGCGGATTCCCTTTCCACTCATTAGTTAAATTACTGTATTATCACACACAATGGCAAAACGTGGTTACTAAAAAATGTTTGTGGCGATAATGAAGCACACAAAATAGTGTTATGGCCATTGAGTGCTATGCAGCCTATGAAATTGGTGGAATTTTAAATAGATCTTTTCTGACAAATTATGCAGGTGTGTTCAAGAGTTTGGTCTTATTTCTTCATTGTGCTGGTACATTCGAATACACTTGGAGGTAATGGTTGTGTATGACCAAAGACAAAACTCTCTTGGCATGGTCTTGCCCAACAACATGTTATTTAGGTATTCACAGATCTGCAAGCAGTAACATTTTTAAGGCCAGGCATCTACCAAATAAGACAGCACTGGAAGAAGCCAATCATCAACAAAGAGAAGTGTTTGAAAATAAAATGCTTAAGCATATATTCAGACCAAACGGAGAGAGGAAGTAACGGGAAATGTACAAAAAATTACATACCAAGTTTCACAATTTGTATGCTTCACCCAATACATACGTAATCAAATCAAGCAAGGTGATATGGGTAGAGATGTGAGTTGAGAATATTATCCAAAAGATTATTCTACGAGAATATTTGAGAACTTTCTCAGAAGTGAACACTTTAATCCTCCTAAACAATTTAGAGATTTGGAGAACTTTCCAGGACCTTACTGTCAACCTGTATGTACCTCAGGTGTACCCACCAAACTCTTGACAGTTATAGGGCAACAGTAGCAGGACAGCTACTCATACCACTGGTCATCTTGTATATGTTGCGCAAATGGACTGTTCATGAAGATCCCCTGTGGTCCCAAAGGAAGTACATTAGGGCAATGGTACATCAAACTAGTTTTTCTGACACTGCTGTCCGGCACTCTCATGCTGAGCTAAACTGTCGAAAATCATTGTTTTTTATTTCACTTTGCACTATTTCCATAATATATTTGTACGTACAGTTGCAATAAAATTTTTCCAAGTAGTAGCTTGCCAGAGAACATGCACATTTCACTTGACTGTCAAGTAGTGAATATAACATTGCTTTCCCCGACGTATACTGTAAGTACTGCGGAACAGAATATGGTAAAGGAAGGTAATTTCGTGATAGTTTTCCTTTTTTCTTAATATTTCTTTCATCTGTGTATGTCCAGTGCATCCTGCAGTTCATATGACACTACCACAGTCACAGATAAATAGGGAAAGACGTGCACTCTAACTTGTATGATTTTTGTCTGTGAAAAAGTGCAAGACATTTTTGAAAATTTGAGGGTCAATTTCATGATAGGGGTATCTAATTTCATGATAGTGGTAAGGCAATTTCGTGAAGAAAGAAAGAATATATTTCTTTTGACTTATACATTTATTGGTTACAAATTAATGACATTCCTTGGATTCTGAGATCACTTACACTATTTTAAGCCATTTAAGGAACAATGGATTGTTCTTCAAGGACTGCTGCCAGTGTTGCAGCTGTTCAGCAACCCCACTTCCAGTGTTGCAGCTGTTCAGCAACCCCACTTCCTACTCAGACTCTATGTCACTCCCACAACAGTTATCACACATGAAGACTTGTTCCTTGGCATCAGATGGTTAGCACAACACATGATAGGGTATTAAACAGTAAGAGCACTGAACCCATTTAGTGCCATTCCTTTTGAGTGCATCCTCTGAGTAGCTGACACCACATACACCACAGTCCTAATCTTCATCAGCCATCTTTTTGGTCTTTTTTGACTTTTCACCCACAGTAATTTCATTTGACTTTGATGTGGAAGGCTCAGAGGGTGCTGTAATAGGCTCACCGGGAGGAGAATGGCACTTTGCTCTTGAATCTCTCGTCTTCCTTTCTGGCTTCAAATTGGATTTCATCGAGATCTTTGGAAGTGACAGTATATCTTCTGTCTGTGAAACAGGCCCAGTTGGCACTTCAGAATTTTGCTGCAGTGAAAGAGGAACAGACTTCTTGGTGAGCCGGGATGGTGCAAGAGCTTCTGGAGGAACTGCATCACTACTGAAAGGATAAATGCCAGTTTTCTTGAAGGTGTTCTGTATATTTTTGGCACGGAAGCTCTGTACGAATGCTGGACTCAATATGAGATGGAAACTTGTTCTGTTTGACTTCTCTGTAGCATTCTTCCTCATGAATTTGTTCACTTCGTGTGACCAATGTGATTTCAGTGATTTGTAGATTCCCACATCTAATGGTTGCAATAACTGTGTTGTGTGAGCAGGAAAGGTAAGTAAGAACACATTATTTGATTTCACCAATGAAACGGCCTCAGGACTGATATGTGATGCATGTGAATCCATAAGCAGAATAACTGGATGAGCAGGAGGAATAGAGCTGATGAAAAATGTAAACCATTCCACGAGCAGTTCACTGTTGATCCACCCTTTAGGAGAAAGTTTGACCACAGCATTTGGAAGACAGTCCTGTTTCAGAGTATCATCCCACCGGACTTCTTTAAAAATTATTGAAGGTGGAATCCACATCCCGTTGGCACATACACATCCCAAAAGTCTATGGGATTCCCCGTGCTCAGTGTGTGCTCTTTTGTAAACATACCGCTTGCCTACAGCTGAAACACCTTATTTGGTTTCACAACATATGAAAGGTCCATTTCATCGCAGTTTCATAAACGATCAGGCATGTCCGATCCTTAATTTGTCCATAAGTGTACTTAATTTGGAACAGAAATCACTAATCACATCCTGGTTTGCCATGGAAGCTCTGTGAGCCGCAAGATTTTCTGGAATTCGTAATGCAAGATTGTATCTCTTCTTATAACTCACCCACCACCACTTACTTGCACTATCTTTGTCTGCATTCATTAAATGCTCATGTCCAGAACTTTTGCCCAGCTGATATGCTGCTTTCCTCACCATTGAAATGGTTAAACCAAACCCTAATTCTTGCATACTTATTATGTAATTATAAAGCTGTACTTCAAGATCACTACTGATAGCAAATGGCCTTCCCAGTTTTTGTAGGTCTGTTTCAGCCTGTTTTCTTGGGGATTCTTAGAGAGAAAATCTCTCAGCGAACTTCATGGTACGCCCATCTGTTTAGAGGCTTGGTATAGGGTACTTTCTGATTTCTTACGAGTTTTGCTGCTTCCCACATTTCACATTTACCGTACTTACGGTATTGTCTTCTCTCTTTCGGCATTTTGACAACTGCACTAAAAATTTGGGGCGGTAATTTCGTGACATACGTAATTTCATGATACACACACACTCAGAATTTGAAGATATAAACTTGTAGTACATAATATGGGCTACAATTTTGTTCTGGTATGTTATGCTGAAATAATGCGTACAAAAGCTGCTATAATACAAATAATAAGGCTTGCATGGACGCCATTTCTATTACAGCAAAAACACTAAGGAACGGCTTCCATAACTTAAGCGATTACGGAAGTTGTGTGTGTTAAAAGAGTAATGTAATAATACAGTAAGACAGAGCGCATTTAGTACTATACAACAGTACAGGAATTTTTTTCTTACCTTGCCGGTGTAGCCAGTAATAACTGTAACAATGGAAACAACGAAAAACCTACGTAAAACCTGACGAAAAACTACAGCGTCCGACAAAACATTTGCTAGCTTCTTCCAGCAGCAGAAACGAAGAGATATAGTAATGCCATCTGTAGCATAACAAAGAACTAACAGGAAAAATTTGAATCGTTTTCTGTAGTAGGCAACATCGCTATTCGCTTCTCATGAACTTACCTATATCATGAAATTACCTTACCTTACCAGAAGTGAAAAACACAACAAGAATGAAGCACCTTGTCAGTTGCTCAAAGACTCCTAGCCACGTAAAAGTAAAAAAATACAACTCTTTTAAGCAGGGCTGTGGAGTCGTTCCACAAAGCTCCGACTCCTCTATTTTTAAAACTCCGACTACGATTCCTTCATAAAAGCTCAATATGTATTAATAATTGTAAACGTATAAGACATTTCATCGCTACCACGTGAATCATCCGGCTACTTTTTTTACTTATAACCTATATTTAAGTATAAATATAATGGTTATTGTAGCGATCAGGGCTCTGGAGTTGGAGTATCTAGTTGAGATTTTAGACTGAGGTCGTAGTCGGTACATTTTTACCGACTCCGACTCCACCTAAGAATTCCTTACGACTCCACCGAAAATTCCTTCCGACTCCGACTCCGCAGCCCTGCTTTTAAGCGCGGGAAGTAAAGCAGCAAGCGTGCCATCAATATCTACTACGGTGCTAAGTTTCAAAATTAACAAAAATTGCAGTTTCTATACTAGATACGCCTCCCATTTAAGAAGCTACGGAAAGAATTTTCAATGCACAGAGCATTGGACACACCGCCCGCCAAAGAAACAGAGTAACTCTAGAAGGAGCTACAATCTAGCTACATATCTCACGACGTTAACCACACCACATTTCATCAATAGACACATTACTACTACTGCTACTAAACGCAGCTTTCACACAATTGCAATAACGAAAAAATGGCCTTAAGTTGTGTTAGCAATACATCAGAACCACCCAGAAATTTCACCAAAATCTGAAATCCGTTCACTTTAATAGAGCATACGTACTTACCGGCACAGATTAACCTTTATCGTCCTAAGTGACCATATGCTGGTCTCTGAATTGTAAGCGCAAATGGCCTAGCATGCCATATGCTGGTCTCCATGCGTTTGCTTGGTACCGCGCTGCAGTAAACTTCACAGAATAAATATTTTTTGTTACATACATTTTCATTGAGATGTTTTGTGTTCCTGAAGACTACCATCACGTGTTGATGTGTCACAAATTCAATTTGGTGTGGCAATCTTTAAAACACTTACCAACACACAGTCCAACATCACACTTCTTACACTTGATTTGTACTCGTTTTTTTATTCCTCGTGCAGAACAAGCTCGGCAATAGTCTTGAGGAAGGAAATGGCCAATGGCTGCTGAAGTTTACTTCAAGCCGTGTAACTTGTTTCTATGAAACACAGGGCATGCCCAGGGGTCTACGTGGGCGAGGAAGGCTCCCAGCCCTTTCAGTCAAATTCCGCACGAGGCAAAGTCGGAAGCCTATGTGCGTGATTTTAGTTCCACATGCAGTCAAGAGAAGGAAGCTGTTTAGAATGGTCATGTCTAATAAGTGAAAAAATAGCTCTTTTGTCCATTTCCAAACAGAAATGACATCGTCAGAATCAGGATAAAGTATCAATTCGACAATATTGTCTCTATTTAGCCTTTTCAGCTTTGAGCTCGTAGCCATGCCTTTTGAAGTATTTGTGCAGACCCTTGTAACATGAATAACACAAACAGGCAGCTGTTAATCCAGCCTCCAACAGAGAAATGGTTTCTCTTCACTAAGAATCTTGCATTCAAAAGAATTTTGAAGGACGAAATTGTTGTTTACTTGACGCTAAATGCAACCGGAAAGAGGTCATAAAATCTAACCCATAGGGCTAGAATTGTAAGACAAGAAAAGTACAGATCTTGTCAAAAATTTGTGGCACATTTTGAAGTAGAAGAAATTATTCCGATATGTGGTAAAAACAGGAGTAAAGAAAGTGTAGAAGAAATATTTAAAGATTTACACTAAGACCGATAGAAGATGACTAAACGTAGCTTCGTATACATATAAAGAGATTAATTCTTTATAAAACCAGATTTTATTTGGAACTTATAACGATAAAGCTGTGTTTATTACGATTTTTCCTAAATCGCTGCATTTCGGAGATTTAAAGGGCCACGCTACGCCAGAAAAGTCCGGCCGGCAAAAGATACACTGGGAATTTAAATCCGTCTCTTAAAGGTTAATAATAGTACTCCCGTGGTGTGAGAACACTTGACTACTAACGTGCTTCCTCTGCCATCTATTAGGAATTACACACAGCCACTGGGTGCCGGCCTCGAGTTACGCAGGCAGGTTCCGCTTGGGGCGCCACACGACCTTGTTTTCAGTTGGCCATTTCACTTCCACTGGTGTCGTCATAGATAATCTTGTGGGCATGGATCAAAGTTGCCAACGACCTGATGGGAGTTTTACTGGTTTGTGAACCACTCATGGCTACTTCGTAAGAATGAGATAATTCATTTAACAGTGCTTTAGCCTGCAAGTGCTTTACTTGATAGCTTTCCAATGTCGGGCAATATGGCGTCACCCACCACCCGGTTATCCACGCTAATGGGAAATACGTGATGTTTCCGACATTACGTTCAAACACCGCGGACTAACCGTCCAAACGGATAACTTGGTGGTGGGGCGCGCGTTAATCACGTGAGCGGAGGGAGGACGTTAAGGACGTTGCTACGTGGCACTGATGGCCCCGTGTACGATTGAGGTTGGCAGGTGGAAGGTAACATTGCGACCGACTGTTACAGTGGCGAAAGGAGAGATAAGGTAGGGCAATGACAATGACAAGAGCGCGGGCTATGACCCGAAGACACGAGACAAATGACGCACTCAGTATAACAGAGAAACAGCCGAAACGTCAAACCGAAGTCCGATTGGCAGTGTTCGTTGCAAAGGAGGGAACTAAGTAAAACAGAGAGATAGCTGGAACAGCTAACCGAAGTCCGTCTCCATTGGCTGCTGTCGTTGGAAAGGAGGACATTCACTATAACAGACAGATTGCTTAAACGATTAACCAAAGTCCGTCTCGATTAGCTCGTTCCCCGAGAACAGCGCGGGCTATGAACAGAGACACGACACGAAAGAAATAGTGCACACTATAGACAACCTAAACTACTAACCGAAGTCCCTCACTTTTGCCTGCTGGGGCTGGAAAGGAGGACATTGACTGTACTAGAGAGATAGCTTAAACGGCTAGCCGAAGTCCGTCTCGATCGGCAGATTTCCTGTGAATGGGGTAGCGGAGCGCCACCATTTTCCACGGCATCCTCGAACATTCGTGTCCTCAGTCACGGTACTGGATCGGTACAGGCAAAGAACAAAAGAGAAGCAGTAGCACAGAGTGGAAACATATGTAAAGCAAACGAGCACAGCACTGTGATTGGGACAAAGTGGAAAACAGACACCCATTTCAGCGTCACAGGTAGCTGTGAATGTTCTGAAGTCGTACACAAGTAGAAAGTTGCACAACATTGCGTGGACACCCACGCGCCAAGACCAGAACACGGAGATTGGAAATATCAATGCCCTGAAAGTACATACCACTGTCATTCGGATTAACTGAAAACTACTACCGTAAGTCCGTATCGACTGCAACTGAGACTGTCGCAAGGTCGTATATAAACAACTCACACACACGTCGGGACTAAGCGCGCGCCGCAATCCCCCGCATTGGAGGGGAAGGCTGCGGCGCCCACCATCACGCGGCAGCGAGGGGAAACACGGCCTCATGGGTAGGGAGGGTGCGAGCGGTGCAGCGCCACGAACGACAGATAGTGCAAACATGGCCCCACTGGTGGGGGATGGCAAGAGTGGTACAGAGCAAGCACTTTTGTTTCACCATCCGTGAAACTTGTGCACGTGTCTGTTCGTGTATGATGTAATACCGTTGCGAAAGAGGATGCATGCATGGTATAAATGGTGCTTTTGAATATGACATGCTGAGCAGTATTATCGCGTTATATAACAGAGTGATTCTGGTTTGCAGTGCACGTGTTTTAAGCAATATGTCTTTGCATAGAGTGTTTGTGTATGGCACTTTAAAACGAGGAGAGCCAAACCATCACTGGATGACAGACACTAGCAAAGGATTCTCCAGATTACTTGGGGTTGGCAGAACGGTGAAAAAGTATCCTTTGGTCATTGCTACAAAATACAACATTCCATTCATTTTAGACTGCCCTGGACGCGGACATGTAAGATGATCGCTTCACTTCCAAGTACTCTTGGTATGATTGCGTTTGTTGTTTTCATATGATAACTAGAAATACTTGCTTTTAGAATGTTATTGGTGAAGTGTATGAAGTTGATGAATCCATGCTGCAGCATCTGGATATTTTAGAGGAGCATCCAACATTCTACACAAGAGAACTTGAACAAATTGAGTTGTGCACTGATGATGCGGGATTACAATCTTGGATATACTTACTGAAGAAATTCAAACCAGAAATGCTGGAGATGGAGCATTTTGCAGATTATAGCTCAAGTGGTGCCCATGGACTAGTATATGCAGAAAGGTATCAACGTGATCCATCCTATAACTGCAAACAGGATGTCGTGCCCTAAGTACTTCTGTCTAATTTGTGTTTCCTTAATTCTGCAGGTCATATGGAAATTATAATGGATGGATGGATGGGTAGGTACGAGTTGGGTGAAACTGGTGAAATCTCAGTGATTGTCTTTATGTCTTTTGCTTGTTTTGCCCCTAGCAAATATTTTTATACAATTTGGATACTAATATAGAGTAGGTTAAAAATATGTCACCATAATCTAAGACTTTGAGTCTTTAAACATCCATTAGTGTCATGCTACATTAAATTCTTGTGACACGTTTTCTGGTTTCTGTCTTTCTGCACAGTGGCTCCTTAGTGGAAGACAAAGACCAGAAATGACCACCATGATAAGGCAGTGAGAGCAAAATTTGCAGTTGATTGTTGAATCACAAGTGTATTATTTCTTTTTTCAAATATTTCTGTGTATTTTGCATATGTCATTGGTCTTGTTCATTTATAGCAGGGACAGGTACTTAATTCACAGTCTCAAGTACCAAATTTTGTGAAAATGTGTAAAGTTGTTTTGAAAACAGAATGTATCAAACTATAAACCTTACGTGCATTCGTGTTGGGTAAAGATAGGAGCAAGCATATTAGTGAAACAATCCTGTGAATATAAATTTTCTTTTGTAAGAATGTTTGTAAAACTTTTAGACTCCTGCCATATGAAGCTTTACGCATGAAAAGTGCAATAGTTACAAATTATGTTGAAAAGGAAATTACATCTATATTGAAACATGGTTACCATATTTTGTTCTCAGGGAAGTGACTAATATGCACTAAATATTCAGAGATGTACAACCACACAGTTTTTAACATCCACATTAACTGGAAATAAGTGTTGCTGACACTTAAAATTTTTACATGTTGATAGTATTGGTGTTTGTGAAGGAAGTAATTTTAACAGTATGGCAGGGTGGGTATGTGTGATTTCTAAAATATTGCATCAGATGATGTATGTAGTTTTGTAGACAATATTTGTGTATGCAGTTTCAGTATCAACAGTATGGAACTGACAGCCAAGATATGTTTACAAATCAAATGTGCAGATATTTAAAGAATTTAGAAATAAATTTTACTTGTCATTTCCACAGCACAGAGAAAGTTACTTTTAATGGAAAATGGTAGTTATTGAAATTAAGAAGTATGTAGGTTGCACTGGTGAATTATGCTGCAAAAAGCTTCATTCAAGTAGTGAAATTCACAAAGTGCAACAATGATTAAAAGTTTTAATACACCTTATGCTTACGGGTAATTGCAAAATTATTTTTGTCTTTTTACAGCAACAATGAAGCCACATTGGCAGATCTATGATCAAGTGTAGACTGTGTCCAGGAATTGTGTTCGCTGATGGCAAGTTCTGTTAGCTCCAGAGGAAATTTGCATAAGACAACGTAGTTTATATATTATTGTCATCAGTTCCACACTTAAAAACAAATGAGATGGGAAAGAACAATGCCATAATGAGGGATAGAACCAAATGAACTGACAGCAGTCAAGGGTGTTGTTGTTGCCTGGAACTTGTAATCTTAACTTTTTTCAATTGTCTGGGCATCAAATTAACACTACTCCTTATGTAATGGTTCTCAAGCACAAATTTTTGTGGCTGCAGCATGTTTCACCCTACCAGCAACAAGTGTAAAAATGTTATATTTATGACGTGCGTGTAGTGCACAGACTGAAAAATTTGACATTTTCAGGAACTGTTACACGTAAGTAGAACATGCAATGTGTGTTGGCATTTTGTCTAGTTACACAGTTAAGACATATTTGGTGATAATACATACACACACACACAATTTAATCATGAAAGGAAATCAGATCTGAAAACCTAAAATGGTGCTTCGGCATGGTAATAATTAAAGGTGGTAATTCAGTTATTAATTTCTTGAGGTGAGTATTCCAAAATACATAATTGAGTTGGACACAAACAACCATTTAAGTAGTGAAGTTATTTGGGTAATACCTCAAAAAAAGATACATTCCAACACTGGACTAACAGTCTGTTAAAACTTAAAGTGTGAGATATTTGTGTTACTGAAGATGCAAGTCTTCTGGGATGTGACACTGTTGTTGTTGGGTGAGTAAGTGCCTTCATCTACACAGTCAAGCAGCCATTTTTTTTGACTGCTTGACCCAGAAGATGAGGGCACTGTGATTCTTCATGTCAGGAAGTACACACCCAACAACACAGTGTCACATACCAGAGGAGAAGCATCTTCAGCAGCATTGCCACAAGAGCTCAAAGCTTGCTTTTGTGTTATGCATTAAAACTGATGGCTGTACTTGAGAATAACTGCTGTTAGGAAAGTTACAACAAATGGGCCATAAGAGGAATTATCTTCATGCTCCAGAGTTGTGACTGTGTCAGCAAGGACTTTGAATTGTACGAAGCCTTATGCTCGTTTTATGATACGCTGCTAGTGCTTTTAAAAATTCTTATGCCATTAACAGTCAGAGAGTGACACCAGCTAAACCTGTGAACAGTGTGCCTAGGTACCATCATGTACAAGTTTCAGTATATTGCAAGTGGTCATTTTGCAGTCCACTGGTGCCATGTAGGCCTCCATAATTTAGGATTTAATTCCTATTTAACCCTGGAGTAACAAAGGTTGAAGACAGAACATTTGTTATATAAAGATTAATTATTAAACTCATAAGGGTACTTGTTTATATATACAGTATAACTCCAATTGTCTGGAATGCTTGGGACCGCAAGCTGTCTGGATATGCAGAAAATCGGGATAACTGGATTTTTCTTTGAAAATAGGCTACATTGGCAGTTTAAAGTGGAAAGATTTTCTAGAAATGTGTATTTTTAGGCTACATATTTATTTACATACAAATAAAATGTTAATACATAATTACTTGTATACATTTGACAATTCCTTGTCTAATTGGGAATCCCTTCAGCTGCTACTATTTACAGTATGTACCTGCATCTAAACCTTTTGACCATGCCTGATTTGAAGTTCTAGACAATGATAACACTTCACAGTACTGTACTCAATCTGATAACAAGTAATTTCCAGGCAAATTAGTTTTGTAGAATTCTTGACAAAGTTACCTGAAGGGCCAAGGCGATCCAGATAATTGGTGATCTGGATAACCAGCGTCTGGATAATTGGAGTTATACTTTATATAATGTAGTTATGAGTGGATCCACACTTGTTTTGATAATCTCATTGAAATGTAACACACATCTCTTGCATAAAGTGGAAGAATAAGAGGAGGTTCTTCTCAGAAAGTTTATTGATGCAGTTGCAAGTGGAAAGCCTGTGTGGCTCAAATCATGTGAAGAGATTATTGTATTCTTCTGGAAGATGGCAGAAATCCATGAAATAACTCTTTAGTATAGCCTGCTGGAGTCAGGGTTCACACTGGGAACCATCTAACCCACAATGCAGTACCATGGAGCAAAATCTGTTTGCTGCCTTCACCTAGGAACAGTGCACTAAAATAAGTTTGTTCCAGCTGTCTTACTGCTTTATTACTGTGTATGTATCTCAAAACTGTTCATGTGGTCTAAATCCACACTCAGAATATGATATGTTAATGAACAGCGTGTATTGGCTGTAGCTGTTCCATCTCTGTTCAGTGTAGCGTTGGGTAACTTTGTACTGTTTTGTCACTGATGAGCACAACATCCCAGTTAAAGTCTCAGTCACAGGTGGCTATCCTAACTGCAGTGCTTCATGATTTTCCTCCAAGCACACAGTTATCATTTGGTCATTTGGTGCCACATAATCTCAAAAGCATATGTTAAAAATGCATAACCACAGACCAGAAAGAATGTGATGACAGTGATGTGATCATTACATGGTATTTTTCAGTGCAATTCCTGCATATGTTGCAACTTTTATGGCCTTTGTATATAGTGTCCACCTGTGTATAAATTTTATATAATTCAGTGAGGGGATGTGTGAGGGTTTTCTTATTTACATTTCAGTTCTCAGCTTTCAGCTGGCTTAAAACATTGGGGACACATCACAGAAAACATACATGTAATGTGAACATGCAGTGTTAAGCTTCATGAGGTAACAAGATGGGCAAGTTACGTAAGTATCATTGTGGTGCATTTGCATAACCATTCTTATATTCACATTCACATCCATATTCACTGACATATAAACTCTTGTGATGGTTTTCATTTCAATTGCTTTTACATATATCCTCCCAATTTATAACAGCAGTTGTAACATCCCTTAGCTCATCCTCCCACCCAGTTAATTATTATACAGAAAGTGGGCATGAAGTGGAGTTTTCCTTTCTGCAACTCACTGAAGATGGCTGCCTCAGAAGGTAAGGAAAGACATGAAGAAGAAACACTTCTTGATTATTCAGACAAAGGCAACCGTGAAAGTTAAGATGCAGCTGTTGGACAGAAGCAGCAGAATAATGTAAATTGAAAAATGTAAAACTGTCTGCAGAGTGGCACAGGAAATTTTGACTACAGAAAGACAACATTGTAGAAAAGATGTTATTACATAAAGACAGCTGAATCAGTTATGATAAATTATGGCAGTCAGAAGACAACTTCAGATTTGTGAGATATCATGCCTTACACGATAAAGAAATTGCACAAGTAGAAACTGAAAAACTAAGAACGGAGAATATTCTGTGAAAGAGCAAGGTGTGCGAGTTACAGAAAGCCTGTTTAAATTAAAGACACTGGCCAAAGAACTAGAAGAAGGGTGGCAAGTGACAAGCAGAGCTTCATGATGCAGCAAAAAAAATCGAAGTAGCTGAAAACAGGTGCAGCACATACAGTGGTGGTCCATGCTGAATGGGCTGGACAAAATTGATAGACGTGGAGATACCATAATGTTACTTTGGGAGGCAAAAGAACTGGACTGAAAATTTACGATATACACTTTAATGTTGATATATACTTAATATTAAAGTATTAACATATACTTAATATTAACGTACACTTAATATTAAGTGTATGAAAAGTTACAGTTCATTCCCTCAGATCTTAGGCATCTCTTATGTAAAGAGTAGTCGAGTATAAATAATACAGTTAGAGAACAAAAATTCTGTTTAATCCAACGTTAAGTATGTGTGAGTTTGAATTGGCTGTTTATCCAGAAACATAATTTTGCTTCAGGTAATTATAATGGAAGTATTATGTTTATATAATTGTGAAAGATTTGTGTACTTTTATTGATCAGCTCCACTCCTATCAAGTCCTTGTAGAAAAGGAGCCCAGAGTCCGAGTTCGAGGAGTTGAGGGCTCCGGTGTATCATCGTCAGTGGCAATACAGCTCTAAGTGAGCCTTCGGCTCTTCTAGCATTCTCCACCATCCATCTGTATCCGTAGCTTTTATCATCCAATTTCTAATGCCCGTCTTTCTCATCTCATTATTCATAACAAACCATCTTTCTTTGGACTCTTCTAGCCTTATTTTCCTTCTGGGTTATAATTCATAATTGTTTGTGGCAAGGCTGAATGCTAGTCCTAAGAAATGAGTACTTAATTTTCTTTTATACACTAGAGCTAGTAACACTTTTACGAAATTCTATCTCCGTGCTCAAATCCGCTATTAACGGACATGGTCGTTTATGCATGCCATTCTGAACACTCCTTGTTATGGCACAGGACAGGTACAAAACCACACCATGTCTTCGAAGTTCCATCAAAGCAGGAGAAACATTTATAAAACAAAACAGCAAATAAAGCATCTGCATGTGATTATGTACTCATTTCCAGACTCACTTTACACTCCATTTAGCTCTGGTCGGCGCTGAAGGTTCCACATGTGTTGCTCTGTTTTAATTTGCGTCCTGTTTCACATGCTATCTTGGTGGCGACATCAGAATATAAAATTGAATGGGACTTGTTCCACACTTCTTAAAAACTGCCTTTATCAAGCCTACTGCAACACAACAACCATGCTCGCAACTTGTCTGGGCTACAGTGCACGATGCAGCAAATTAATGCAAGACATGGTTATTACAGGTTGTCTATTTAAGACAATAAATCCGTCTTTATTATTGGCTGGCCTTTTTGCATTTTCACTATATTTTGTTAGGTCATCAATAATCTTTTTTACGTATATCATAAGTGCAGCCAGCCGTTCTGATTTTCAACTGTACTGATCAGCATGAATCCTACTTTACGAAAGGCAATAAATTACCCGTTTCATGTATTCGACGAATGTTTCGAAACGCTATTACACTGCTGAAGTATTTATTTTGCTCTTGTTATGTACTACATTTTGTGTATTTTTTACATTCCATGTATGAGGGCGGACTGAAAAGTTTTGCCTCCTCTGCCATATATTTTATTAGACTAATAAAGACTGGCTAAAATTGGTCCCGCGGAGTCACGTGATATGTACTCTCCATCATATGAAATCTTGTATCCACAGCTACCCATAACTCTTGTCTATACTACTACGTAGATGATCTGTGACTCGGTTCAGTGCCAGTCGAAACGAAAGGCTGTGAGGACGTGAGGTTCAAATGACAGACAGTTATCGAGTTCTTGACTGCGGAAAAAATTCTTCCCATTGACATTCATCACCGTATACAGGCAATGTGTGTGGATAAATGTGTTGATGTAAGCACGGTTACACTTTGGGTATGGTAGTTTAAGGAAGAAGAAATGGGGGAAGCAAGTTTGTGTGACACACCAAGGTGGGGGAGGCCAAGGTCGGTGAGGCCACTGTCTGCAACACACAAGTCCCATCAAGAACGCGTTCAGGACGTGATTTGAGAAAATCGTCTAATCAACCAGAAGGACAGTAGAGAGCCTGTCACTTGGCCACCAGCCAATCAGAGAGCAGTATTTGTATGACGTCACAGTGACTACGCCCCTTCGACCAATCAGAGAGCGCCACGTCATAGTCACATGACCTTGCCGACCAATCATGTTGAATGTAAACAAAGTCACGTGACCAGGTCAATGACCTTTTACAGGAATGTAAACAAACATGGCGGCTATGCGGACTGAATGTAAACAAACCCACGTGACCAAGTCAATGACCTTTACTTGAAAATAAACAAATATGGCGGCTATGCGCACTTAATGTAAACAAACATGGCGGCTATGCGCACTTAACCTAAACATAAAGTAGTTATAATAACAAAACCACGTGACCAAGTCAATGACCTTTACTTGAAAATAAACAAACATGGCGGCTATGCGCACTGAATGTAAACAAACCCACGTGACCAGGTTAATGACCTTTACTTGAAAATAAACGATATGGCGACTATGCGCACTGACCCTAAACATAAACTAATTATAATAACAAAACCACGTGACCAGGTTAATGACCTTACTTGAAAATAAACAAATATGGGAACGACGCGGTATATTTGAATTTTAAATATGGCTGACACGGCGCGAAGTTTAAGTTTTTTTAAATATGGTGGAAACAGCGCGAAGTTTAAGTGAACAACATGGCGGTTTATGCGGGAAGTTTAAATTTTAAGATGGCGGTACTTTTTAAAATTTAAATATGGAGGTATATTTGAATTTTAAAGACGGCAGCTACCGCGGTATATTTGAATTGTAATAGAGCGGTTTATTTAAATTTTAAGATGGCGGTACTTTTAAAATTTGAAGATGGCAGCTACTGCGGTATATTTGAATTGTAATAGAGCGGTTTATTTGAATTTTAAATATGGCGAAAAGTTTAAATTTAAAGATGGCGGCTACCGCGGTATATTTGAATTGTAATAGAGAGGTTTATTTGAATTTTAAATATGGCGGCTTGTTTGAATATTTGAATATGACTAAAGTTTGCCATTTTATGGAAAGGGGTGGCCGGGGGGTAAGATAATGGACTCAAAATCGAAAGATTCTAGGTTCGAATACTGCCTGCCCGACCATTCCTTTTTTTTAAGGATGGGAAAAAGGTAATAACTAAAATAAAGAACACAATTTTTTTTCATACAATTATCACATTTTTTCACATTTATTATTATTAATGGAATGTTTTATACATTATCTCATCGTACAATGTTTCAAAGTCAATAGCATTTGTTTGAGGTGGTGTACAGAAAGAATTAAATTCGAAACACTTGTTTCGCCACTGTATGAGTTCGTCGTGTAGGTTACAGTTTGAGTATTTGTCTGTCTATACACGAACCAGCCAGTTGCATCAGATATGACCACTCAGATTTATTTAACAACACACTGACGTCCTCAGACGTGATGCGGATATACCGTCCACAGTACACAGATAGGGTATGACGCGAGTCACCAAGTTCATGCACTTCATTTTTTGGTATATCATTCTTGAATGTCACCAGAATGAACCACTGTATTTGATTCAGAACCACATTACGCGAAGAAGTCACAATCTTCACTTGCGGTGTTAGGTGTTCATCGAGAAAGATGCTCACGTACTTGGTCCTTTGCTTGTTCAGGAAGTAGACACGTTCAAGTAACGTTGACATCTGGAAAACATTAATGACAACGAGGTTGAAGCGGACATCCTGCATACTGGAGACTAAGAATGTGAAAGTGTAGCCATTGTGCTAATGAATGTGTAGATCTTAGCGCACAAAAGTATTTAGACTTGTTATGACACGCAATTGTACAGCTGATGGTAGGGAAACATATGTCTTCAAGCTGCGGGCATCCTAGTTGTGTGATGTCAATAACCGTACGCTCTATAAGATTACTAATAAATGCTGTTTTCAGGTTTCCAAAGCAATATATTGCAACAGCGGATGATGCTTCGCGGTGGAGAATAGTTTCCAGCTCTGAATACAATACATCACCATCATTCCAATTACATCCATGATCCATAGCTTGATTAATTCTAGCGTTTAACATAGGCACTTCTTCCCAAGCGTATGGCCTCTTAAAGACATATGATGACACTCGGTTGTTCATAGAATCTACAACTGCCAACTCCTTCACCACCATCTCCCCATCCCTCCCTTCCAAATAAGTAAAATCAATCACTAAGGGAGCCATTACAGACTGATACTTGTAGGTGTACTTACCTTTTATTTATATCTGCGACTTGCACGACTGCTGCTGCTGCTCCAACTGGCTGCAGGCCGGGCACTTTCCAAATTGAGCACGGAACATGCGCACTGCCTTTATATCGTTACAGTCGTAGTGTGCAGGTGAAAACATGTTCACAAATGACGTCATGGATAGTCCCTTGGCTATGTGGAGCGCGTAGAGGCAGCAGTAATGTCCGCAGACTTTCGAAGTTAAACCCTGTAGTCTGTGGCGGTTAAATGTCCAAGAAATTGAGTGGCGTTGCAGGAAGGCTGTTATCTCAAGTTTGAAAGGGGGGATTCCGTACGAATCAAAATAACAGGCACGGTCGTCGTCGGAAAAGCAGATAGTTACCCAATGCGAACCGGGCATGTAATGTTTGTCAAGGTTGACGACAAGTATAGCGGGTTTTACAATTGTAGCGGGTAGTAGGTCTATGGGATAAACTCCTTGAAAATATTTTACATGTTTGGATAAAACACTATTGATCTGAATGGTATTCATTCCACCGTAACTGTTCTGGAGCCGTCGATTTCAACGTGGCCCGGAAATTCAGCATACAGAATGCACGTAACAGGTTCTGGTAATGGTTTTTTAAAGCGTGCTTCAATACGCACGTTTCCTTGACGAGGTAGACTTATATGTTCTTCTTCGGCCTCTTTATCTACCGTTAAATCGAAGCCTTTAGTGAACATGTCCATAGTAATCATGTGACCACGGTCATCATGGTGTATACCCGTACTGGAGAAGAGTGTTTCGTAAGCTCTGGTAACTCCGAAAGGTGAAGAGCAGTCCATTGTGAGTGACTCGGAAGGGTACTGAATTCCATTTACGTACAAAACAAGATATGTCATGTCATAGTGATGAAACTGGAATGGATTTGTACTTACAGAACCGACAAAAGCAGTGTTTTTAACAAGTCCTATAAGTAACCTTTCAGGAATCGGTCCGAGGAATGCATTATCGATAGAGATCTGCTGGGCCCCAGCACCCGCTGTGAAGGTTTTAATCTGAGTATGTGTAATAGGATAATGTGCTTTCCTTTTCATAGCCAAGACATTAGCGTGAGCTAGAAGAAGAGGCGGTTTTATTTCCGTCTGAGTCACAAAAAGAGTAGCGTCTAAAATTTTAATACGCACTTTGACATCATCTGTAGTGCCTAGGAGGTAGAAAGCTTCTGGTGCTCGAGTAAGTCTAATATTCATATCCACACCATTAATGAGCATTCTGTCTGAATTAAACAAGTCTGCATGAAGTCTTCCATACAGTTCTACAGTTTGACTCTCGCTGAGATAATTTAATCTTGTAGTGTAGCCCTTGTTGGCTTTGTCAGCTGTAAGTGACCCCCTTTCTGCACCTGAATCCATGAACCAGAAGCTCGAAACTAGGTGCGTGCCAGACGCATCCGCACCGTAATTTAACAGCTTTTCAAGGTACGCTTTGTAATGATAGTTTGTCTCATGGAGAGAGACTGGTTTCCCATTTAATGAGACACTGAGAGAACTAAACATTGAATGTAACAAGTTGTTAACACAGCCTACTGTATTTGGCTCAGCACCAGTCAGATCAGTTCCATCAGTTTTCACAAGCTTAATGCGTAAGAGTAGACGCACTGAATTTAAGTCAATGTAGAAATCACTATGGCCAGAGCAATGAAATTCCAACTGAGCAGGGTTATCTGCAGGGGCGATAGGTTTATATGTAACGGTGTGACTGTTTACTACAGACGTTTGTATGCTGCGCTTGAGAAATATATCAAGACCCGATTTTAAACACTCCATTATTGAGATGTGAAAATATCCTTTACCTTCCTACGTTTACTTTGAGAATGAGCCTTTTTCGGCTTACGCTTTCTTTTTAAACACAAACCAGACCCCGTCATTTTCTTAATTTTGTGTTCGAGGTTATCCTTTGCTTCATCAAAACGTGACTTCAAAATGTGTCCAACTTGCTGGTCGGGTTCCTTATTTAGCAGATCTGTCAAGATGTTTGAACCTGTTTTTAGGGCCTCTTTACCTACAGCCTTTGCCCCGGAATACAATAGAGGTCTAACAAAACGGAAGAGTCCTTTAAAAAAAGACCCAATACCATGCCCCCTCTGCACTCTAAAACTGGCCTTGTATACTGGACCAATCTCACCACCACCGCTTTGATTAATATAGTATCGTGTATAACGATCCATGGTACCTGCTAAACTGAGAAGTATTATGCTGAGGGCTTCTTTTTAAAGTGTAATGTTACAAGACATGGAATGTCACTATCGTCGAAAGCTACATCTTCACCAGACTTTGTACCCAGACGAATCCCGATCGACTCTATGAAAGACTGTTCCACTGGTCTGTAAATTGGATAGTAAAAGCTATGGTGCCCTGTAGGCGATGGAAAATGCAAAGAAGTTAAGAGCTTCACATACGAGTCTCCTACCAAATTTGGTTTGATAATGTCCGTGTACACAAATACAGGTTCAGGTGCTGCAAAGTTAGAGTTGTTTGTTTCTGATTCAGGTATTTTGGAAGCACGGCAATTTGCAGGGGTCATAATTGTTTTTGCCAAATCTTCGAGCCCGTTATAGACTCGGACTGGAAAGTGGGACACCAGTTTCTCACCTATCTGAAGCGAATTTTGTCCGTAGCACACACCTAACAATTCTGTAACGTACCCATCACTAGGTACATATTTGTTTAGGTATCCGTGAAATGTATTAACAAATTCTTGTTTTTCGTCAGGTGTTTTAAAATGCTTCTTAAGAGTTACGAAAATGTCGTGAAGAGATGTGTAATATCTCACAGGAAATTTGATTTCCATAGAATCTAGCCTCAGGGTATTGTGTAATGGCTGCTTTTTATAGCCCTTAGGATAAGATATCTCGACTAGACCGACTTCCCACTTATCGGGTTCGAGCTCGACTGGAGTAGCTAACTTTGTTCTGAAATTTGAAATTGTGTTTCGCGGGAAATAATATGCCGAACTGTCCGACGGTAACACCACGTAAAACTGATCCATTATATTTTTTTAATATCGGAAGACTTTACCCACGAGTTGAAAGTCTCGTCGTATCCTTTCCACTTGACTAGATGTTGTTTAATGCCACCCTTCTTACGAGTGCGTACTATTCTATCTATTTGAAATTCTGTTTCCGAAGACACGATTACTTTTACAAGTTCGTAGTTATAAAACTGGCCCTCTATGGGCCGACCCTGCAAGTCTGTCAGTTCGTAAACAGGTTGCGGCATGCGGTGAATAACTTTCACTACCTGAAATATTTCTGTGGAAAACGTTTGCCAACCGTTTGGCAAATTTTACCTTTTCCTTTGTTATGCGAACTAGGTCCCCTACTCTAAATTTAACTTGACCTTGAGGGATAGCTGTGCGAAGACTATTCACTCTCTGCCACACAGCGTAAATGTTGGAGGGGTTGACCTTATTAGGTGGCATTCCTATAGTGGAATGAATAGAATTGTTGTAACCTCGCACAAGCTTATCTAGGACATCCAAGTAGCGGTATGTGTTATTTTTGGTAAAGTATCGATACATTCTGGTCTTCAACGTTCTATTAAACCTTTCAATAATAGCTCCCTTTATATCCGGGTTGTGAGTCGTATGAAAACTTACACCTTGAGTCTTGAGATACCGCTGTACTGTTTTGTTTAGAAACTCGGTACCCTTATCTGATTGTAAAGTGAGCGGTTGTCTACTTTTAAATAAAGTTTTTAAAGCTGTAGTAACCGAAGCCCCAGTCTTATCCTTTAATGGAACACTCCATGCGTAGCGTGAAAACACGTCGATAATATTTAGGAGGAATTTGTTTCCATCGTTATATTTAGACAGACTGGTTAAATCTGCGAGATCCATCTCCCAAACATCGTCAATGTTAGTTACAGTATATGGATTGCGAGGAAATCTTTTGCGCACTGGTTTATGTAGAGTGTAGGTGTCCTGTGCAGACAGCCACTCTTGCACATCTTTCCTGTTCTTTTTACTTGCCTTTACCAGGTTTGATACAGATCCGAAACCTGCGGGATGTTCTGGATCATAATAAAATTTACCTAGTGACATTATTCCACAGTTTCCCAATCTATTTGTTGTTTAGGTGTGTCTTTAAAGAGTCGCGAAATAAACCGCGTATATTTAACACCCTTGTTAGCTCTGATACGTCCGGTAGGGCTATAAGCAACTCTATGTGCATTTGACTGAAGTAATATTTGTTTATATGCCTGTCGGTCTTGGTTAGTGACTGTGTCTTTATTAGGTCGTGACTTGGTCAGCAATTCCCACAGACCAGGTGTCGCCTTGTACCTCCTACCGTCTACAAACACGTGTTTGTTACTAAACTTGAACTTGGAACGACCAATTTTAAAAGAACCGTTAGCATCGTCCTGGTATACACCGAATGTATGGTCGTGGGATACTTTACGCCTTAACACACCCTGAATGTACTTTGAATGCACCGGTGAAACACTGCTTTCAGTATCGGTTTCTGATTCTGTACTTTCAGTTTTAAACACTGGTGCTGAACCTATAATGCGTTTACGTTTTGCTTTTGTTTTAAAACTAGGTTTACTATCTGGGGTACCTCCTGTTTCTACTATAGGGATAGCTATGGGGTCACGCTTTCGTTTCTCAGTTTTCAAGTACGGGTCCTGATGCAATCGAACCTGCGTCCATTTATTATAGCTGTGATCATTACTGTCTAGTATTTTTTTAACAGGCGGTGGTGGTGTTGTTTGAGAGCGTTTTTCCCACAGTTCTGGCGGAACTAAAATCATACGTTGCAAAGCCATTTTTAATTATTATTATTCATTAAAGCACCTATTACACCTGATAATATACTAGTCAGCAAAGGAACTATAAATCCACCTCTTTGAATTAAAAGTTTACGCTTACTTTTAAAACTGATTTTCGGGTTAACCAGCGCACGTAACTTGCCCTTATATTTACTGAGTTTATTCTTTTCTTCTGTAGATAATTTAAGATTTCCGTTTAATGTATTAATAGCGCATTCAACAATAACTTTTATTAACTCGTCACTTGCTGATGTGAGTAATGCGCGTCTGGCTTGTGGTTTAGCGTCTTTAAGAACGTGGAGATAGTGTAGTTGTGATTTCAATCGGTTCATTACTTTTTACGGGTGCAAACACCTCGGTAACCTCGTCTGGAAATATCTTTGTTCTAAACCTCAATAGATCATTGACTGACTGTGTTAGATCCAAAAACAAATAAGCATGCGGGTCTCTACAAACGTCCAAGTAAATCTTGTGAAAACTAGAAATGTTTTCAGGGTACACTTGTCGAGCCAAGTGCACTATTTGTGTCTTGTCTGTAGGATTTTTAAACACAACTATATACTTGCTATTTAAAGAAATGTCACGCGCCGAGGGTCCTTGATGGAAAAGGTTTTGAGTAATTAAAACCAAACTAATGTTACGGTGGTGTGATCCTTTTGTAAATAATTCGCTGACTTTTGTCGAATAAGCAGAGTCCATAAGATCATCCAACACTATTAATGTAGGCACATGTTCTGGATTATCAAAATCAGGAACACCTTTAACGAATGAAACGTCTTTCAGATGATGTGGCGCGTTGTTTTCACTGTGACACCAGACGATATTCTTATACACCGTGTCACAAAGCTGCTCCCTACACTCTATCAGTTTAATCACAAATGTAGACTTGCCGCACGCGCTTGGTCCTGCAACTATCAGCGTAAATGGATGTTGTAACTTGAGCGTCATAATCTAAAATGAAGTATGAAATATATTGGCATCTCTATTTATACTACAGCTATCACCGGGACAAAAAACACCAGGGATGAAAACAAATTAAAAATACCCGTAAGGGAAGGAATCAAAGTTGGCCATAAGCCGGCGTTTCTTAAAGACAACCTTGTATTCCTTGGTTTCGGATTCCGAAACTACGACACCACCATGCTTCCGTTTGATCTTTTTCGGATTGTGCACATGAACAGGTGTGTCGTCTTCTAAAATCATCCTCCTTAAGGAAGTGAAGTTCACAACCTTTGAATTTTCATAGTTCAAGGTTATGCCCTTCACTTTACATTTTGTTGTACGCTTTCCGGTCGAGGGGCAAAAGACAGAAAATGCGTAGTTTTTCGGGCCACCCGAGACAAACTCTTCGATATACGAGCCTGCGCCAAATTCTTCCAGCTCATCTGTGAGGTCACCAAGATAATCGCCTGTCTTGACTTTTTGGGTCATACCTACTTTATGCACGTAGATGACCGAATCTGTATCACAGTATAATACAGATTCACCCAACTCACTCAGATACTCGTACAGTTTCAGCCGAGCTTGGGTTGTCACGTATGCTGCGACAGCAACGTTGACATTCTTCCCTGTGGGCAGGTTTTCGTCAGAATGCTTCCAAGAAACCCACACCACGTCATCGTTCGGGAATATGAGGTTTGTGACCTCAATACCCGGACTTGTTAAAAGCTCGTAAAACTCTTTCTCTGAGGAAACAAGCGTAGTCTGGGTCTTGTTTTGGTTCTGAGCCCATTTTCCCCACATAGAGTTCAATTTCAACTTTGCCAAAGTACGTTGCCCCGCATTTTTAGAAATAGATGCCTTGTCTAGAGAAATTCCCTCTGCACGCCGGTAGTCCGCAATGTATTTGTCCTGGTCTTCCTCAGTACGAACCCAGGATGGATAGCCAGATGATTCCTGTTTTAATTTTAGGAACATGTTGACGTACTGTGCAAAAAGACCCCCTGAATTGGAGGCTTTATCATAGCGCGTCACATTGTACTCCCAAAATTCAAACGTCTCCACCAAGCCATAACCCATCTCTACGGCTTTGCGGAGCTCATCCGCCACCCATGTACCGACTATACACCGCTCCTCATCAGAGTGTGTACAGTCGCCTTGGTTCATACTGTCGGCGCATTTACAACACAAAGGGAACATCAGCCGAGAATTGCTCTTATACGGGAGAACAGGATGGTAGAGCCCCCTGGGCGCTAGAACCTTACATTTAATTATCCCCTCCCTATCCAAGCAGTCGGCGGGGCAGTCTGCACCTACATACACCTTCGGATGGCCCACTGGAAACTTTCCATATTTACAGATGTATGGGTACAGACTGATTACGTCCACATAGTGGATCTCTTCACCCTGCTTGGTTTTGTACCACGTCTTGGACGTTTCGGTTCTACCGCCGTACAAGGCATCCCTAATATTAATTGGAGAGTTCTTCACATAGGGGTGTGAGCTAAGTTCATTTTCTAGGCCAGGATTTTCGCGCAGTAATTTCCTAAACTCACAACCCCAGATCGAAATAACTTTGTAACCAGCATCTCTAATCTTTTGCAGCCGAGCCATTGTCTCCTCATATCTGCTCAGCAATGTCTCGTCGGTGTTACCAATGGATTCATGTCGATTGGGCATGCATGGACACCCATGCCAAAAACACCCTAGGTATTCAAAGACTTCCCCAGTCTCTGCACAATACCCATCAACTTTCAAATTTGGTACCCTATCCAAACGAACCTCCCGCCCATTACCGGCATGAGTCACATTGTTCCTCGTCCGACCGATATACGCCAGCCATTGAAGAGCTTCAACAGACTGGCGATCTCCCATTCGGTACCCCCCTCTCGGGATAAGACCCACAGTGTCAGGTTTCAGAAACATTGTCCGGAACACCTTATTACAAATGGATGATATAGTAATAGCCTGCCGAAAAGGGTCCATCTTGACCAATTTCAAAAATAAATTCCGAAAAGCACAGCATGCCTGCCTCAATACATTGACATCATCCATACAGTAGGCCAACAGTTCTTCCTTATTACGGAAAATTTTGTTTTTTTGCTCCTCATACCATTCCAAAAATTGGGCTCGCTCATCACCTGACATAAAGTCCGCCCCATAATACTTGGGTTCGGGATAAGGGCCCACATAATCCAAATTGTCGGCCGTGTTAAAAAAGTGGGGATAGTATCCCTTCTTGCAGGTGAGTTCAAATGATTTGGGCATGCTTTTCAGACACATAGGTAAGAAATTAAGTGAATCCAGAAAATGTATATGTTCCACACACATACTAAGAATTTTGGTACCATCCATTATTAATTTCGGCACCCATCTCAGTTCCAGAAACCTTCTCAAAAGAAACTGTGCATCATAGCCGCGAGAATTATGCGAAATAACAAATATCTTATCCGCGAATGGTCTGGACTGCCGGAGATAATCAATAAATTTGCCTACGGGGTCCTGCCAAAACACGTGGACACGCTTGCCGCACTGTTCACAATCGACATTCATATCCGTAATAGTTTCACACTTTGAACACATCTGCTGAGCACAAATAAGGTTCGGTACATGTTCGAAAGATCCTTCATGTCTCTCCAGATCTTGCGTACACTCCGTGTCAAAGAAAACGTACATGAATCTGTCTGAAAGCTTACTAGGTTTGAGTGGAGCCATGTAGCAAAGATGGCCGGAAGGTTGCTTTTTGTTGCAATAAGTACAAAATTTCTTAAAACATTCATGCTTGGAGTCTGGAGTTACTGAAAAATTACAATTTCGGCATACTTGTCTCCACTGGCACACTAGCTTTCCTTTCACCTTCAGGGTTAGATGATTTTGAAAACACTTTTCACTAAGAAAAGACCTGTTGCATGTATCACAATGCTTAGAATGACCTTTGGTGCATGGCGGTGTTGCGGTACATAGGGAGCAAGCCTTGTCACACGTGTGTGTATTATCGTATAATGCGTCACACGCGTTACATATATACTTTTTAGCCATTGCAGCCTTAATGTTGGTAATGACATTATAATGACCCGAGTCCGCATCATATAGTAAATACAATTTCTTATCCGAAAGGGAATTTCCACTAAAAATTAGTCTATCGGGACTCAATCCGTCATAAACAATAATTTTGTAGTCCGAAAGATAATCCTGAAACTGTTCAAGTTCCTCAAGACCTCCGCCATCAGAAAGATCGACCCCGGAAGCCTTGAGGAGTTCTTCAACAGGTTTTTCCAAGCATTTACCATTCCTATATGTGGTGTACTTCGGGTCACCATTCACTCTAGCCATAGCAATAATAAGGGCATGTGCTAAACACAGGAACGCTGCCTTAACAACGACAATACTCCTTTTCACAGCACTCAAAACATCTAAAGACCGCCCCTTCGTCTTTTCTCTACCGTTACCAGCTGGCATCCTAACATGATCCAGGCGAACCTCAAGACGGTCAGTCAGACCAAACCTGGCGTTGCTCTGAATAACCTTCCCGAGCACATCCCAGACCACATCAGGCTTCAGCTGATCACGACGTCTCAGGCTAATCCCAACCACTTTATCCTTTACATTCTCAGTGTTGCGGATAGTGAGTCCCACCATATCTCTATCCGGTACTTGATCAACTAAATAATTAGTTAATCCGGTAATGCATTCCCGGAGATAAGAAGTTGGTTCCTGCTCTTCACCAGGGGAGTTAAATTTAATCAACAAACTACGCCCGGTCGCATTAAATTTTGGAAAAGATTTAGTGGTCTCGTCCAAAATCATAAAAGGTAACTCATCTGCCCTCCTAGACGAAGTGCTTCCACTAGACGGGCCAGCTTCCAACTCCGTCCGTCCTGCGGTAACAGGAGGGATTTCAGTTGTTGGAATAGCTCGCTGTCTAGTTAGAAACATTTTCTTTGCCATTTTTATATCAATTCGTTAAGAATCACTTACTTTCAGTACAACTGTAGCTCCGGCACAATTCACAATTAACACGAACAGCAGGTTTATATGCCACCGAGTTGTCTCCAAATGTTCACACTGATGTAGCAGACCCAACAACAAGTTTATGTGTAGCTCGAAGTACGTACACCGACAGCAAAATGCAGCAATTATCTTCGCACCGTGGTAGCTCGGTCAAGAATAAGGTACTATTATTTAACTACGTGGTATATATATGCGATTTTAGAATACTAGTCTCTTTGTTTATGCCTTGGGCAGTCTACTAATATACATCCTACGTTTATTTCCATTACCTTAATGTTCGCGCATTAGGCTGTACATCTGGTGCCCGTCTGTCGCTAGATATTTTAGAATACTAGTCTCTTTGTTTATGCCTCGGGCAGTCTATTAATATACATCCTTGTTTATTTTTCATTACCTTAATGGTACGCCTTAGGCTGTACATCTGGTGCCAGTCTGTCGCTAGATATTTTCGGACATGTTTATTTAATGTTGTGCCTTGGACAGTCTATTAATATACGTCCTGTGTTTGTTTACATTTTAACTTAATGTGGCGCCTTAGGCTGTACACTGACCTACATCCTCTGTTTATTTTCATTTACTTAGTGTTCGCGCATTAGGCTGTACATCTGGTGCCCGTCTGTCGCTAGATATTTTAGAATACTAGTCTCTTTGTTTATGCCTCGGGCAGTCTATTAATATACATCCTTGTTTATTTTTCATTACCTTAATGGTACGCCTTAGGCTGTACATCTGGTGCCAGTCTGTCGCTAGATATTTTCGGACATGTTTATTTAATGTTGTGCCTTGGGCAGTCTATTAATATACGTCCTGTGTTTGTTTACATTTTAACTTAATGTGGCGCCTTAGGCTGTACACTGACCTACATCCTCTGTTTATTTTCATTTACTTAGTGTTCGCGCATTAGGCTGTACATCTGGTGCCCGTCTGTCGCTAGATATTTTAGAATACTAGTCTCTTTGTTTATGCCTCGGGCAGTCTATTAATATACATCCTTGTTTATTTTTCATTACCTTAATGGTACGCCTTAGGCTGTACATCTGGTGCCAGTCTGTCGCTAGATATTTTCGGACATGTTTATTTAATGTTGTGCCTTGGGCAGTCTATTAATATACATCCTTGTTTATTTTTCATTAACTTAATGGTACGCCTTAGGCTGTACATCTGGTGCCAGTCTGTCGCTAGGAGTTCCGGTGTTCAAAATACCATATAGCCGTAGGCATTCCCACTCTGAATCAGTAAGTTCCTGCTCGGTATAAAATTCTAAGTTGTAGCTAGTTTTCTGTTATTCATTTTTACAAGTAATCCGTGTCATAACAGTTAGTATCGCTCTTCTTGTGACTGCATCCGTACATAAATGTAAGTATTACTCAAAGCAAACAATTAATGGATTTTTAAAACGTAGTAAGTTCATCATTAGTAGCTATACTTTCTGCTATTACAGATGCCTGCTCTGCTAAATCGCACTTTCTTCCTCAACAACGTAGGAACAAAGTTTGTTTCCGTATTCCTGAACGAATATTTCATACCACACGTTAAAATCGGTACTTCCACACATCAAGTAGTGCTAAACCCTACGGAATGGTTCACCCTAGTGTCTTTTAAAAACAAGATCTTTAAAAAATCCTGCTATCAACTCGGCGACAGTCATCTGTTTTTAGATACGCATTATAACCGTTCTATTCGAATTACATGTTACAATTCATATGTGTTGTTAAGTAAAGGCCAGTGGAGAACTCTTTTACATTTAAGTAACTCTAACATAAATGCACAAATTTTAAAACTGTTTGAGGTTCATCACGAATTAGTCCAATGGCGAGACAACTGTATCCGATCAAACGCTTTCTGTGCGCCACCGCTAATAAACGAAATTGATTTTCAATTGTTGTACAATACATTTATGCCAAAAATATTTATTCCTGTTCCTACAAGTCCGTGGATGTGCTAAATGAAGCCTGCATTCCAAGAATAACTCACATTCCGGAGCATTTACAAGGCCACCCCTAAAAGCAACTTCATGAATTATCTGACCGGGCCATCTTGAGCCCTGAGGGCAATTGCTCAGAAATAACCCAACTGTAACTACAATGCTGGTTCTTGTATGGACAGGCAAATACTCTACAGACGTACTCACTATAAAATTCGAATGTGTAGCTAGTTTCTCATATTCCTTTATAAGTCACAATTGGGAGTATTGGATGCAAACGTCGTGACAAGGTTTTAAAGTGCAACACCTTACAGCGGAGCGACTCCGGTGCTACAATGTATCGCAACAAACTGTTACCACGTAAGTATATTATTTGATATTTACTTATTTCTTTATTGATATACGTATTTACATAAGGTTTACACAGGTATATTATTGCTTGCAGATAGCTGTCGGAAGCCGAGATTACGCAGCCCATACAGTATTGCTAAATCAACGAAGTGTATAATGATAGACACATTGACATTTGGACTGTGTCATTTTGATAGTAGTAGAAACAGAAAGGAGTTATGTGACACTTTAAGTGAAGAAATAGGGTGTGGTGTGTGGTATGAAACGTTTACTACAGTAAATACTGACTGGTTATGGTTAATTGAAAAACTTTTGAAAGCACTATATACAGACAATTATGCGTGTGCGGTTGTTGGATTGTACCCAGCCTACATCGCGGGTGTCTTACCAGGTTTTGAAGATGAAATAAACATATACATTGCAACAAGCAGACTAAGTGAACTCGATATCCGAAAATACATAAATGATGCTCTTTCTTCAAAAACATGTACTGTATTATTTGTGGAAGAAGGAAAGCAAGTTCGTATTGTGATAGATGAAAAAAGTGTTACAGTGAATTTCATAAGTCAGTGCGCGAATAATGCACCAGCTAATTTTTCGTTGAACATGTTACTTTATATGTTTAGGAACTTAGACAAGGTTAACATGTCGTATGGAATTATATGTTTTAATGCACAGATCAGTTACGTGTTTGATTCAATATGTAATTCTAAATTTGTGTGTGCGGAAGCACCGAGTGATACATTTTTTGAACCGTTAAAGAAAATGATCCAGTGCAAAGTTCCAAAAAATGCAACATCAGACGATCACATTCCGAATGACTACACATTTGTAATATACAAAGTCATTCCGACAAAACAAAGACTGTGCAGTGTAAGTGTATCTTATGTAGAAGACAACCACCTACACTTACAGGGTTGTGTCTAGAGGCATTGGAGCTTAGCGCCTGCCGTTCTGTGTATCACAAAGTTGTACAATAAATGTGAAAAAATGTGATAATTGTGAGTATGAAAAAAAATTGTGTTCTTCATTTTCGTTATTACCTCTTTCCCATCCTTAAAAAAAGGAATGGTCGAGTAGGTAGTATTCGAACCTACAAACTTTCGATTTTGAGTCCATTATCTTACCACCCGGCCACCCCTTTCCATAAAATGGCAAGCTTTAGTCATATTCAAATATTCAAGCAAACCGCCATATTTAAATACCTCCATCTTGTAAATTCAAAAAAGACGGCCATAATTAAAATTCAAATACACCGCCGTGCCCGCCATATTTAAAATTCAAATAAACCGCTCTATTACAATTCAAATATACCGCGGTAGCCGCCATCTTCAAATTTTAAAAGTACCTCCATATTTAAAAAATACCGCCATCTTTAAATTTAAACTTCCCGCATAAACCGCCATGTTGTTCACTTGAACTTCGCGCTGTTTCCGCCATATTTAAAAAAATTTAAACTTCGCGCGCTGTCCATCATATCTAAAAATTTAAACTTCGCGCCGTGTCAGCCATATTTAAAATTCAAATATACCGCGTCGTTGCCATATTTGTTTATTTTCAAGTAAAGGTCATTGACTTGGTCACGTGGTTTTGTTATTATAACTAGTTTATGTTTAGGTTCAGTGCGCATAGCCGCCATATTGTTTATTTTCAAGTAAAAGATCATTAACCTGGTCACGTGGGTTTGTTTACATTCAGTGCGCATAGCCGCCATGTTTGTTTATTTTCAAGTAAAGGTCATTGACTTGGTCACGAGGTTTTGTTATTATAACTACTTTATGTTTAGGTTAAGTGCGCATAGCCGCCATGTTTGTTTACATTAAGTGCGCATATCCGCCATATTTGTTTATTTTCAAGTAAAGGTCATTAACCCGGTCACGTGGGTTTGTTTACATTCAGTCCGCATAGCCGCCATGTTTGTTTACATTCCTGTAAAAGGTCATTGACCTGGTCACGTGACTTTGTTTACATTCAACATGATTGGTCGGCAAGGTCATGTGACTATGACGTGGCGCTCTCTGATTGGTCGAAGGGGCGTGGCCACTGTGACGTCATACAAATACTGCTCTCTGATTGGCTGGTGGCCAAGTGGAACCCTATCTACTCCGCACTAACACCATATTTTAGCCTGAATATCAGGCGTCTCAACTTTGCCTTGCCTTGCCTTACCTAACCTAACCTAGCTGTCATCCTTACGGTGTTCATCACAAAAGAATACAAGATCGTCACATCAGGTTATATGCTTAGAAGTACACTACTCCACACAACGCAATATACACGCTGTAACAGGACGAGATCCATATTTATTCGATGCAGATAGTTGTGTGCACAGTCCACATGACCTTAACTATAAACGCTTTTAGACACTTTTAGGCACTTATAATTGGTTATGTACCGTCAGTTTTCCTACTCGAATGGCAAATGGCTCAGTCACTGCGGTTGATAATATTTTTGTTAATAAGACTGCGAAACTATACCATAAGGCCATTTATCAATGGGTTATCAGACCATGATGCCCAATTGATATTGCTGAACAATATTATTTTACAAGAACAAGCCTGTGAAACCCAACTTAGAAGGAAAATTAACAACTACACAATAGCCGAGTTTCAACTAAAATTAAGTTATGAAAACTGGGACGAAATTTTTGTCGAAAACGATGTAAACACCTTATTTAATAACTTTCATAATACATATTTAAGGCTTTTCAACTCATGCTTCACTAAAAAAAAATCCAAACAAAATTGTAACCCATAGATGACGAAAGGAGTAAGGGTCTCTTGTAAAGAAAAAGAGAATAGTCAGTAATATAATAACAAACAATCAGTTAAATATTGCTGATACATTCAATAAATACTTCTTATCAGTAGCAGATACAATTATTGACAACATTAATAAAGACAAAAATGAACCACCAAATAATACTAACCTATTAAATTATTTGATCCATAATTTTAAATGCTCATTTACAAAAATGAAATGGCATTATACTTCAACAAATTAAATTGGAAAAATTATTAAATCCCTAAAAGCCAAAAATTCGTGTGGGTATGATGAAATCCCTACCAAAGTTTTAAAATTGAGTGTACCGTTCATCATTTCTCCTCTAACTTACATATGCAACAAATGTCTTTCTCAAGGAGTCTTTCCTGGTACACTGAAATTCTCTGTATTTAAACCACTATTCAAGAATGATGATAAACTTATTACTTCCAATTATAGACCCATATAACTATTAGTGTTTTTCTCTAGGATCTTTGAAAAGCTTATATAGAATAATTACATGAACACATAAATATAAATGACATACTAGACACCGAACAATATGGGTTCAGAACTAACACCTCAACATAAAATGTTTCTTATAAATTAACATATGAAATCTTATCAGCTAATAATAAATGTGAAGTTGGTGGCATATTTTGCGATCTAGAGAAAGCATTTGATTGTGTCAATCATAATATTTTACTAGAAAAATTATAATTTTGTGGGATATTAGGGAAATTTCAAGCTTTAATAGAATCTTATCTTAGTGAAAGACATCAAAAAGTGTTTATTGACAATATAAATTCGAGTAAGAGTGCAGCCTCGAATTCGGAGGAAGTCAAAAATGGGGTTCCGCAAGGCTCAGTTCTCGGTCCGTTGTTTTTTCTTGCATCAGTCCACTTGTCCATCCACTGATTGATCCATCCATGCACACATTCTACTCACCTATCCAACCAGCAACCAATACCAGAATTTTTCTTTGGGGGGGAGGGGCGCTGAACCTAATGCTATATATAATTCATGTTTGATTTCAAAAATTATGTTACAAAAATCGCGGTGTAAGTAAAACATAACGCCGTTTGCAACTGCATTTGTATACATCCGAATACAAGTACATGTTCCATGACTCAATCGTGTTCTTTAAATTGTATTTTTCAAAAATCCAACGTACTAGTCATCAGCCGATTTCAATGGCTGATTTCAGCTGAAGGGAAGATCATGTAAAACTTTTGATATCAATATCTGCAAAACGTGTGTTTTTAAATTTCGGTTTTTGGGGGTTTGGGGAGGGGTTGCAGTCCGGCAGTCCCTTCCCCCCCCCTTGGTTGCGCCCCTGATCCACACACACACACACACACACACACACACACACATCCATCCACGCATTCATAAATCCATCAATTGGCCGACACACCTCCCCACCGAAACACTCGTCAATCCAACCACCTGTACATCCCTTCTTTCCAAGCATCTGTCCACCCATCCATCAAGGCACTCAACACTCGTCTGTACCATATAACTTATGCTACGGCTTGAAGGCCAAGGAATTGTTCCTCAACTCTCTTTATAGCCAAAACATTTTGCTCTTCTCCAAAGCCTCCAGAGAGCCTCTGTACCCACCCAGCCGCCAGTTGAATGAGTTCCGGGTGCTAATTGCGCCGAGATAGGTGGTCGTGGCGCGATTATGACCTCGATCCACTACCAAAGCTGAAAATGAATAGCGGCGTACCTCCCCGCCATCACATGCTTCGTGGTGTGCACAGGAACAACTTTAGCTTTGACATAAGTAGATATAAAAAATTGTTCCTCCTAGTTTACGCTTCCTGTGTATTGTCTTACTTGCATTGTGTGTTTTATGAAAGAAAGGGTCTGCACGACACGTCTCAGAAACGTTGAAATTTTATAAGGAAATCGTACATGTCTAAAAAAATGTACACACAATTGCAGGTTATCGAGTGACTGCAAGAATCGCTGAGACTGCTGCAGCTCTGTTGAATAAGCGGTATTACATTACCGACTGAAGCTGACGAATAACGATACGCGGTGCTGCCACTTAGAGGCAAGTTTTGTAACTGCTATGAACTGTAACTTCTACTCATGTAAGAGCGTAGTGCACACCTACAGACAGAGATAACACACGCATAGTCTTAAGTGTCCTGTTGCATATATATAAAAATGTCAGTACGGTTCCAGGTTCTCTTTACGAAATATGAAATTTTCACAACTGTGTCGATGAGGGTTCAGGTCTTCCACGATATGACGACGAGCCATTGGACGACTGGTTGCAGATATGTCGAAGAAACGTTGTGTCTTTACCTTCAAGGGTCAAGCAGCCCCAAGAAGAATATTTTCCTTGAACCGTTTGACCCCGAATATGAAGGCACTATGTTCCTTCGAAGCGTCGGCACCCACTTGCCTAAGACAAAGTATCATACCTCAGAAGACACGAACTCACAGAACACCTTCGGCATCTCCCTGCAAGTTCTATTCAATGTCGTAATACATTCTTCAGTACATTTCTAAGCCACCTTGGGTGCGCAGTTTTGTTGTTCTCTGGACGACTGCTTCTTACAGTTAAGTTGATATTTCCATATCTGTAGTCCTAGGAGGAAGCATTCCTTTATTGTCATTGCCATATATATTGTACTGTGTTATTATTCATTTTATGCTGTTGTTTTATTACTGTAGAATAGTGAGTCTTGTCATAGCTTCGTGTCCTTGAAGTATTTTCCACATTTTATGAGGCACCCCTGAGTTGCCTCCACAAAATGCCATGGTGCGTTCAAATATTCAATGGCCTTGTTGCATATTAGCTTCTGACCGATGACTTATCATATTCATCCTCATCCTCATCTGGTTCTTGATTCGTTTATTACTATGATAATGTATCTTGAAAGCTTTGCTTGATACAGGACCACAATAAAACTTGAGATTATTCTTCAGGTTATGCTAGGCACGAGGGTCTCTGTCTTCTTGTGGCTTCTGATCTTTGGAAACACCACAGACAAAGCATATTTCTTCAAGCATTTAGTAATTGCATATAAGTCCACTGTTTGTCACTCTGAAGTCAAGAAATGCCGGTCACCCAAAATGGAGAGCTTCAAGTTGCTGAAGCAGTCATCATACCAGCACTTTCCTGAATCACTGCTTCATAACCTTCACGATGTCTTGGTGGGCTGTTGTTGTACATTCTATATGCATCCTTCTTAAACTGATCAACTCTGGATTGAGGAGGACGGTGGTCAAAGGATGTCATTATCTTCCCTCGTCTGCTTTCCATCCAGACCTCTGCCTTGCCTTGCCCCTAAACTCACATAACCTAACCAATAGTCTGCAAATACTGCACAGGTCATCCATGCTCATCTGTTTCTCGTATATTTACATGGTAGACTTTACACATGCTTCAACATCCAAGCTTTTGAGCTTTACAGACTACAAGCAGAGGCAGCCACTACTAACATCGATAAGTGGCCCTTGCTGTGCTTTGCACCATGGCAGCTTTCACGCTGTTAAAACATTTATATGATAGCATGTTTTGACCAGCCCAAATTCACTGATGTTAAAAACACCTCTAGGTTCATATGTAACAATATGCTGGAAGAATAAAGAATTTCCCAGTTTCCGCTTCCAGCTCTACACTTTGAGCCTTGCTGCTCATGATTCTATGATTTTCAAGTCAGTCAGGTTATCTGTTCGTGATTTCCTTGGCCTGTCCCTTTAATATGGATGTTCTGTCAATATTTCTGTCTAAACCACACCAACAGCACTCTTTTAATCTCTTTTATTCTTACCTGTCTTCACTCTCTTGCACATTGCAGGAATGTTTCCAGCCTGACACAGTATTTATGATTACTTTGACACTGCAAATGTCGTCGAGGACCTGGAGAATCTTGGTAAAGACCTTATTAAGCAAGATCATATTGTTGTAGTGGGAGGGCCAGGAAATAGCCTGGATAGTAATTACCATTATTCAATTGAGGAGGACCTCAACTTCATTGCTAAGAGGACAAGTCACACCAATTCAGAAGGCATGACAAGCCGTGGATGAAGGAAGGTGAGAAGTGTAAATGTACGGCTTGATTGGGCCCTGCTGGGGCATGGCATGTCCCACATTAGTGTTATTGATACCAGTGCAATTTTGAGGGAAGAATACACGAACCATGGCCTGCACCTAAATTAGCGAGGCAAGAGGAAGCTTACACTTCTTATTGCTAGGAAACTGGGTGAAGATCATGTGTCGGGTATTAGCAGTATTCCTGTGATCACCCATGCAAGAGACTCTCCTTTTTTAGATTAAAACCAAAAGCACAAAGGTGCTTAAGGTATGTTGATTGTAAATACATGAACTTCATAGACCTGGATAAAAATGTAGATTTATCTAATTCATCATACATTTTTCATCAAAATGTTAGGGGACTACGAGGAAAAAGTGATGAATTAATACATTATTTGAAATAGATATCATAAATACCCACATATTATGCTTTAGTGAATATCACACGGAAGAACAGGACCTGCTAAATCTCGCATTGCCAGGATACGTATTAGGAACCAGTTCCTGCCGCAAAGACCTACAGAAAGGGAGTGTGTGTATGTTTGTTCGTAAAGACCTCAAAGTCAACGAAATTGATATCTCACGTAATTGTATAGAAAAGGATTTGGAAATTTGTGCAGTTGAGCTAGAAACTGAAGAATGTTGTAGGATGCTGGAGGTGTCTGCTGTTATAATGACAAATCCGAATCCACGATTATACTTTTATTAATATCAACTCATACAGGGTTCTATACAACAGGTGGCTGCGGCGTTGCGTTGACTGGGCCTTGCTACAGCTGGTCATTTGTCGAGTGTACGTTACTAGACTGGACTGAACTGGACTAGACTGCTTGGCTGACCAACCAACCAAACAAAGAGCTAACTAAGGGCGGAGATTTAGTCGACGTCCCTTTGTCTCAGTAGCCATTCCTGCGTTTCAGCGCATCGCTGGGCTCTAAAACACACGCCTTACTCTATAATGGGGATTTTGCTTACGCTAACGGTTTGTAGTCCTGATTCACGACCGGAACTTGTTACGCTAAAGGCTGCGGCTCTAGGAGCAAATAATCTTCCTATCTGAGGGGGAAAACTTCGATTGCATGGTTGCCTGGGGGTTGAACCCAAGGTGGCATATTCGCGTAATGCATTCGAAGTGGGCACGTTACTGAAACCAGCGTGCCGGGGGGGCGGGGGCGGCCGGAATGCGGGCCGTGCCCTGACTTATTAATTACACTGGCATTTACCTTACAACTGAGTAAAATCACGGTAAAACCTCAGTCAGGGTGGTTGAAATGCGCCCAGCTAGCCAATAGCGAGCACGTTTCTATGTTGACTTGCCATTTTGCATGCGGCCTCGATTGATCGACTGATCTTAGTTGCCTTAGCTTGCGCATCTGGCACTTTGCGTGGGCCCTCGGTCAGCGTAAATATCTGTCGAGTGGCCGCACTAAGGGATTCTCGACACCAGCTAACTTTGAGTCGTAACTCTCGGTTAGGGTTCTGGTGCGTTCTTCAAAGAACAGTACTCAAAGATCCTCGTGAATCTGCCTGTTACTAATGTACCACGGTGCACCAGTAGCAATGCGAAGACACTTGGACTGGAGAGCCTGCAGCTGCTCAACGTAGCTGCGAGCTGCGCACCTCCAGATGGGACACGCATAGTCCATCATTGGGCGGATGAGCTGCTTATACAGCAGAACTCCGTTTCTGATGTAAAGGCCCCTTCACCTGTTTAGGGGAGTCGCTGGGAGGCTTTCTTCCTCACCTATGCGATATGAGGCCGCCAGGTCAGGCGTGAATCTAGAGTCACTCCCAAGTAACGGATTATATCGACCCAGTCGATTGGGCCTCCTAGGAACTGAACGTGTTGAGATCGGGGAACTCGCCAGGCGGCCTTAGCAAAGAGCATCGCATTGCTCTTTGAGACGTTAATGGCGATTCTCCATTCTCTCAGCCACCGCTCTCGGTCACTCATATAAGTTTCTAAGTACCTGATGAGCGGCGCTGACTTGCGGTACGTAGCTTTAATTAATGGCCGTGTCGTCCGCGTACAGGGCCAGCTCGACGTGGCGGGATGGCACAGGCATGTCGTTAACATACAGACTGAAGAGCACAGGGGAGACTATTCCGCCCTGCTCTACTCCAGCACGCATGCAACGACGGGTGTATGTGGCAGTTAGGAAAGCCGCCTCGAACGCCCGGTTATGGAGAGTGGAGGATATTATTTTAACCAGGTACGGGGAGAAATTTAGGGCGGTTAGCTTGAAAAGGAGACCATCGAACCAAACGGTATCGAAGGCTTTAGCCACGTAGAGGAAAATCGCGCCTGTCAGTCGCTTCTCGCCAAAGTTCGTAGTCACTCTCTCAACGAGGCGGGCCAGCTGAGGAGTCGTGCTAAGTTTGGGTTTGAATCCAAGCTGCTCATCACGCAGTAGCCCGCGCCCGCTTACTTTACTTAAGATCCTACTAAGTAGGATATTTTCGAACAGTTTATCAATCGTGTGCAGGAGACTAATATGCCGATACAACGAGGGTAGTGAAGGGTCCTTCGTGGGTTTCAGGATGGAAATCACGCGGGCGTTTCCATGCTGTTGGGAAGTACTGCGCTAGAAGCGCTACGTTGAATAACGCAACGAGGAGGCTTATAGCCCGCTGCGGAAGGTGCTTCAAAGCCTTGTTCGGTAAACCGTTAGGGCCTGACGCTTTGCCGACCTTGAAACCCCGAGTGGCGTCCTGGACCTCCATGGGGTTGGTTAACTTAGGCTCGCTGGCAGGGGCATAAGGGTATGCTTGCAGCGCCTAGGAAACCTTCTCAATAACTACCAGTTCCGACGGGTCGTTTACCGGCTGGAACTTAAGAATCAAGACTGTCGGCCAGGGCTTCTGCTTTCTCTGGATCAGAGACAGCAATTCCGCCGGGGTGACGAGGGGATGTGACGGAGTTCTGTTTTAGAGCCCAGCAATACGTTAAAATGCAGGAATGGCTACTCAGACAAAAGGTTGTCGACTTCACGCAAGTCTCCGCCCTTAGTTGGCCTTTTGGTTGGTTGGTTGGCCAGTGCACGCGGCCGTGTGCTACACAGCCGCATGAAGGGGCCGTTTCAGCCGCCGGTGCGATGTTGCCACATCGGCCGCACGAAAGGGCCGTTTTGCGGTTTGTGGGATGTTCCCACAATATAAATTAATTATATTGAGCTTATACAGGGCCCCTACAAGAGATTTTTATCGGTTTATTAAAAATCTAGATGATACTTTGAAATATCTGTATAAACCAAAAGCTGAATTTTTAATTTGTAGAGACATAAACACAAGTTATCTCATTGAAAGCAGCCGAGAAAATCAACTGTCATTATTAACGACGCATAATCTATCACATACAGTAGATTTTGCAACAAGAATACAAAATAAATCAAGTACAGCCATTGATAATATTTTTGTTGATAATAGTACATTAAATTCATCTTACATATCTCCCCTAATAAATTGCCTATCAGACCATGATGCTCAGTTTCTCACGATCAGTAATATTTATGCAGCAAGAAACAAAATTCCTTTAAGGCAGAGAACAAGATCAATAAACAGTAATACACTCACAAACTTTCAGACACTACAACAACAAGAAATGTGGGAATCTGTTTATCATAGCCAAGATGTTAACTGTATGTTCAACTCATTTCCAAGTACTTTCCCAAACAATTTTGAAGCTAGTTTTTCAGTTAAATATAAAAGTACAAACAACAAAAAGAATGACTGGATCAAGCAAGGAATAAAAATATCATGCAAACATAAAAGAAGTCTGTACACCTTCACTACGAACAGCAATGATCCAAAAGCAAAGGCACATTGTTAATTATTGTAGAATCCTAAAAAAAATTATTAGAGAAGCTAAAAAGCAACACTACAGTAGACTTATAGCTAAATCTAGTAATAAAGTCAAAACACCATGGAACATTATAAGGAGACAGGAAAAGTGCATCCAACAGAAGAGGTCCCTTCCTTAGTTGTGAGCAATGAAAAATTAAAGGATCCAAAAAGCATGGCCAGTGCCTTCAATAATTTCTTTCTAACAGTTACTGAAAAACTAAACGTACAGAAATTTGAGAAAGGAGATGCCATCTCGCTTTTAAAAGATTCATTTCCTCGAAACTTCCCCACCATAAAAATAATCCCAATACTGAAGCTGAGATTAAAAGTATGATACATTCCCTTAAGCCAAGAAACTCTTGAGGTTATGATGAAATAAATAGTAAAATCTTAAAAACTTGTGCTTCTGCTATTAGTCACTCATTAAGCTTCATTTGTAATCAGTCAATACATAAAGGTATTTTCCCTGATCATCTCAAAAGTGCAGTAATGAAACCACTGTATAAGAAAGGAGACAAAACGAATATGACATTATAGGCCTATTTCGCTATTAATGATTTTTTCTAAAGTATTCAAGAAAGCTATGCACATTAGATTAACCTTTTAAAGACGAAGCGTGTCTGTTTTATAAGGACTCAGTTCATACCGCGCAGTAAACACTCTCCACATCGGGTATAAAAACCAGTCTCTTAATGTTTTATAAGGCAAAAGTTGCTGTTTGTTCTGAGATCTGTACAAAACACACAAACGCAATGTGGGCACCATGTAGAATTTTTGAATGTTAAACCTGGTCATATGTAAACTTACTGCTAGGCTTTAAACGGTTAAGCCAACATCTGCATACTAACAACATACTGGTCCCAGAACAGCATGGTTTCAGGAAAGGTATATCTACTGAAAATGTGGCATTCAGAGTAACAGATAGTGTATTCAAATCTCTTAACCAAAAAACACATGTTGGAGGAATTTTCTGTGATCTAGCAAATGCTTTTGACTGTGTAAATCATGAAATTTTGTTAGCTAAATTACATTTCTATGGCATTCAAGGAGTACCAGCAGATTGGTTCAGATCCTATTTAACAAAGAGAAGACAGAAAGCTGAAATAAGATCTCCTAGTTCAACTCAAAATTTTTTCTGTGACTGGGGTATGTTTAAACATGGAGCCCCCAAGGGCCCATTGTAGGGCCTTAATTGTTCATAATTTATATCAATGACCTTCCACTGAGAATAAATTCCTTATCAGAACCAATAGTATTTGCTGACGACACTAGTGTCATAATCTCCAACAGAAATTTTGAAGATTTCTGTACCATATGAAACTCAGTTCTCTCCCGTATGATTGAATGGTTTGCAGCAAACAAGTTAGTGGTAAATCTCGAGAAACCAAATATAATGAAATTTGTAATGAGTAATTCACCACACTGTGCACTGACTATTGGTTGTAAAGATAAGTATATAGAAGAAACAGTAAATTCAAAATGTCTTGGCTTACATCTTGATAACCACCGAAATTGGAAGGATCATATTGATCAAATGATACCTAAATTAAGTGCAGCATGTTACACAGTTAGGTTGACGTTCCACATCAGCAACATTAACACTCTCAAGTCCATTTATTTTGCATATTTTCATTCTATTATAAAGTACAGAATAGTTTTTTGGGGAAATTCTTCGAACAGCAGGAAGATATTTACTTTAGAAAAGAAAACCATCAGAATTATGGTTGGTGCACATCCTAGAACTCCATGTAGAAGTCTATTTAAAAAACTAGATATTTTGCCTGTTCCATGACAATATATATCTTCATTAATGAACTTCTTGTTAATGATCAAGAAAACTTTCAAACAAATCCATCAGTATAGAGTATAAGGAATAAGCACCATCTTCATAGACCAACTGCCAATCTATCATGCTTTCAGAAAAGTGCATTCTATTCTGGCATCAGAATTTTCAACAGTTTACCACAGTCTCACACAGCATGAAAAGGCACAATTTAAAATAGTACTATGAGGCTACTTACATGCACACTCCTTTTACTCTGTAGATGAATTTTTTATGTGTACTGATAACTTACAATAATGACCTCTACGACTGTATATAAAATGTTTAACCTTTTAAGGCCTAGCGGTAACTTTACATACGACCAAGTTTAACATTAAAAAATTCTGCATGGTGCTCACATTGCATTTATGTGTTTTGTACGGATCTCAGAACAAACAGCAACTTTTGCCTTATAAAACATCAAGAGACTGGTTTTTATAACCGAAGTGGAGAGTGTTTACAGCGCGGTATGTATTGAGTCCTTATATAAAATAGATACACTTCGTCTTTAAAGGGTTAAAGTATTTTGCAATGTAAAGTTCTGTACATTGTGTATGTTTATACTTATTCCACATGCTATTGTCTTGTGACAAAAGTGTGTGTGTGTGTAGTGTTTATTGCTGAAGGTTTCATGTCTGCTTCCTTGCAATGGTCACAAGGAATGATACAGGATCTGAAACCACTGTATAAATGATACCAAGTTTATATTTTATTGGAAGTGCTTTCTTCTTGGTTCCACTTTTTATCTTCATGCTGCACACAGTTTGTTACACTTAATATCACTCACCACAAACACTATCTGCAAACTGCAACTTAAATTGCATCAACTTTCATAGTGTAACATTGACTATGAAACATTGAAACACATTGAAAATGTGTCTTGGTCTTTACTTTTGTCATGTGATTTATCACTTCACTTCGAAATGCTGATGACTTCTGGTTGGTGTATGATAAGCAATCATGATCCAAATTACACCATATTTATTCATACAATGTGTGCCCCAGTTCTTTAATGAAATGTTTGGAAGAAAATAATGCCTGAATTACACAAATAAATATCGTATAAATGACTGCTTTTGTCCAGCAAATGAACAACTGAGGCACGGAGCTCGATAACTAGACTGACTGACGGACTGACTAACTACATAGAGCAGAGTCCTTCCTGAGAAGCTAACAGGTCCTCAGCTGGTCAAGAAATTCCCCACATTTTATGGGACCTGAAGGTTCATTACCACATCCACAAGTGCCCACCACCTGCCCCTGTCCTGAGCGACTGAGCTTAATAACCAGAGAAAAGTACACATAGTTTATGGGTACTGTGAAGGGACCAAAATGTCTAGACCACTTATACGTGAAAACGTTCTGTAGACATTTGGTGGTACACAGCCAAAATTTCACAGAAGCACATGTACAGGAGATACATTGATTTTGTTTATGATTTATTTAGTGATGCTGACAGTAACTCATGCATGGATAGTTACTGAATGAACTGGAAAGGGTGTTAAAGGAAGTGGTCTTTGCCCAGTTCAAGGTACACTCCTGGAATCTGTCTGGACTAAGAAAAATCATGAATAACCTCAGCCACGATAATGGATGTGTTTGCCAACACTCACACTAGGCAGTTATCAAACACATGTTACAAGCACTACTGCTTGAGGTAACTTGCCCAGTGACAACAAAATAATACTAATAAACTGGATCTTAGAAAAACTGGGTGTGAATATGAGTGGATTCAATTGGCTCAGGACAGGATCCAATTAAGTCTGTTTTCAAGGAAACCCCTGTACCATGAAGTTGATAAAATAATGTATTTGTTATTTAAATATTTTACACATCTTAGAATATATCTACACAACCAGATGTGTACAATTTTAGTATCACAACCACAATGCTTAAATACATCTTCAGCCAGGGACGTAAGTTCTGTGTGGTAACTCGTCTATGAGAAGTGGGGCAGAATTTCGTTAAAAGCATCAATGTTTTGACTGGGGACCCAAATTCTGTATTTATACCACTGCTATCTTTCAGTCTGTGTATTAAAATAACATCTGTAAATTCTTCTGAAATTTTAGGAATCCACCAATTTCCAATATAATTTCATTAACCATTTAAAGCGCAGTGGTTGGTTACGTACCACCAAATTTAACAATAAAATCTCTGCATTGTGCCCATGCTGTGTATGTTGGTTCTGCATTAGTCTTACAATGAACAGTGGTTGTTTCAATGTATAACATTAAGTGACTGGTCTTTCTAATGGAAGCACACACTCTTCTCTGTGACGTATGAACTGAATCTTCATACACAGGGTGATTCATGACTTGTGGACATTACTGCAGGAGGTGATTTCCTAGGTCTTTGTGATCAAAAAAGTTCATATAAACATGTGTCCGATTTTGGATGGTTACAGAGTTATGACTGCTTGAAACTCAGACTAGAGGGTAATGATTATTGACAATAAATGGAACAAAATAATAAACCAGCATAATACATGATACATTTAAAGTATAAATGAAAAGTTAACTTCGTGAAATTACCTTTAGTTTGTACTGATGTGTGCTTAAAGCTGGTTTTCAAAAATGCCACCACTGGCTGCAACACAGGCTACCACTCGGGTGTGAACTGCACGAGTTGCTCCTTGCAGCTTCCGCTGACTGTTTCTGATGCGCTCTGCTGCATCCAAAATGCGACCGAGCAATGCATCTCGCGTTCCCACCTTCACACTGTAAACCAGTCCGTTCATCCATCCCCACACACAATAATCCTGTGGGCTTAACTCTGGAGACCTGGCTGGCCAACTGTGGGGACTGCCACGTCCGATCCATCGCCCAGGGAAACGGTAGTTCAGGAAATTTCTAACTTTGCGTGAAAAATGAGGATCTGCATCATGTTGGAAATACATACAACCTCGTTTATTCAAAGGCACATCCTCCAAAAGTCAGGGAAATTCCTCCCGCAGAAATCAGAGGTATGCCTCTCCTGTAAGACGACCTTCTAAGATGAAAGGATCAATCAGCTGTTCGTCCAGAACTGCACATCACGCATTGACACTAAAACGTAGTTTAAAGTTGCTCTGCAGCACAGTGGCATGGGGAGTCTCATCTGCCTACATATGAGAATTGTGTGTATTATTGACACTGTCACAATTGAATTGCGCTTCATCAGTAAACAGGATGTGACAATGCAACCAGCGAGTGCATCACCCACCCACTGGTTCTGTACGACGCGGTTCACACAAGGGCATGTACAGGAATTAAAAAATGCCCATAACTCTGTAACCGTCGAAAATCAGACACATGTTTATATGAACTTTTTTAATCACAAAGACCTAGGAAATCACCTCCTACAGTAATGTCCACAAGTCATGAATCACCCTGTATAAAGTAGATTCATTTAGAGTCTTCCAAGGATTAGGGGAACTCTGATATTTGTACTGTGTACACAGATCTCCAACTGAAGTAGCAATAGGAAAAACTGATTAAGCTGTGAAGCCCTGTAATCTGATACCAACATTTGGAAATCACCTACTGCCTTCAGGGTAGAAAGGCAGAGGGCACCTTCTACCATGGAGATGGTGACAACAGATTTCATTGAACAATGGTTCCCATCTAACAAACTACATGGTATCACCTCCTAGATGACGGTAATCTCAATATTCACTGCACTGAGAACCTCAAACTGCACTTGATATTTAACTTATGAAAAATATCACTTGAGTAAACTGTGCTTTGACAAAGGGAACTGTTTGACCTGGAGGTATGCTGCATTAGCTTCCAGTAACTGACAGTTTAATGTGTTGTGACTTAGTCACACTGACCATAATTTTATAAAAATATACCATCTACTTGTGTTCTAGGAAAGTGTGGAGTACTGCTGTTGTGTGAAGGTTAAAATTAAACATCTGCTGTATTAGTGCCATCACTGCCATTTTACTCAAACAACATTCACTTGCCAAACTGCTGTAAGAAGTGAGGCTAGGAGAAGCCAACCATCTGGCAAGAATGGAGTTTTGTTTTCCTCATGGTGCAGCAACCCCAATATTATGTACACAGATAAAAAATATCTTATTTACTCTTTCCATGTTGTTGCATTTTCATTCATAACTAATTTTAAGTTTTGTTGTGTTTCATGAAGCCTCCCTACGACATGATAATGCCTACAAAAAAGGACCAACTAATTCTGTGAACTCAGTTTCATATACAATATCAATGTAACCACACAAATGAGAATGGTAACTTGCTCTCAACAAACACTTTTGTGATCTCCACAGTTTTACTGACTAGAAAGGCAGAATTTGGAAACATGTCTGTTCACCTACTAGTATTGCATCTAGGGGTTCTATATTTCATTACAAGCTTTAGGGAGCTCAATGTTTGTGTGTAAAAACAAGTAATGGAATCTTGGACACAGTGCATTCTAGTTCCATAGTTTGCCTGACTGTCACTTCACAAACTGATTTGACAGTACCTAAATTAGCTACATAGCCTTTTTTAGTAAGTTATATCAGTACCACTACTGATACAATAAGGCAAAATAAGTCAGAATACAAAAGATAACATTTTCAACAGGAATATTAAGCCTTTCATTGTCAGGCATTTATATGGTGCAGTAACCCTCTCACATCACATATCGCAACATAAAAAATGAATGGGAAGTTTTCTGAATGGATGTTCAGTGTTTTCTAATTCTAACTGGTCATAAGAAATACTCCAGTGTGACTTGCTATGGACTTTGAAGTTGAAGGGACAATCGTAAGTTTAGTTTAAAGAAATACGTAACCAACGCACCAAGAACAGTATTCTGACTTTGATGTACACATGGCACGCGGGTGCAAGATCAGGACTGTAGGGAAGGTGGTCCACAACCTCCCTGATGGAGTGCCATAACCAACTTCTTTGGTAATTTGCGGCCAAGTGATTCCCATCCGTTTAAAGGCTTAAGAAGCTCCTGGCTGGCAGGCAATGTGCAACAGATGCTGACATAAAGCAAGCTGTCACCTCATGGCTAAAAGACATTTGACACTTTTTGAATATGCTGGGATACAAGTCTTGGTGCCACAGTGGGACAAAGGCTTAAATGTCAAAGGTAACTATGTGGAGGTCTGACGTGTATCATCAGCTAGCTATGCATCACCTATACGTCAAAGTCAGCATGAAGTTCTTGGCATCTGAAGTGTGTATTCTTTTTTTAATTTCTTTGCAGACATCATTTACAGCAAGAAGTCCATTATTATATAAAGTCCATATAACGACAGTGAAACACTGTACTGTCAACTCATGTATGTTACCCATAATAAAGTTACTTGGTAACAGCAAATGTCTGTCAATGCTTCTGTTACTGTCAGCATTTTAAAATCCTTGTTTATCTAACTACTGATGCTGCAGCCTCACGCTAGCTGTATTTCCGCTTTCTCAAGGTTCCGTACACCGCAACTGCAAATAGACTTTATGAAGGTGTTCTTTACTTTCAAAATATTGTGCAGTTTTATGGTACATATGTATATGCTGTTTCACTTACATCTGCAAAAAAAGTATGGTATTCTCTGAACTGGTTTTCACGAAACTCATAATGCTGAACAGAATTCTGCACAGATCTCCTTTTACCAAATTCCGCCCAAATCTGGCAATAAATGTGTAAAGTACAGGCTGAAATTCTTATATGCCCCTACAGTATGCCTTTCACTGTGCTGATTTGCATGAAACTATATTACTACCTAAATTTCTGTGAACATTTCCTGTACTGAATTTGATTCAAACCCCAGACGAAAAGTGCAGAAAATGTGGGGAAAATTTAATTTAAGCCCCTAAGTAAATATTGTTTTCACAGCAATGACTATCACCAGCTACTCTAGGCATTACAGGGAGATCTTCTGTATCAAATTTAAGCTGTATCAGTGCAGAAATGTGGAAAGCATGGGTAGAAATTCATTCATGCCCTTACCCACAACATGCTCGTCAGTGAGCAGAGTTTCACAAAACTCACGCTCAGCTTTTAGCAAACAACGCTTGCACAAAATTTTATGAAAATCTGACAGTCTTAGTCACCGACACTAGCTCAGGGACAGGCAGTATCTGTTTTTTAACTTTGTAAAAATGCCTAAAACAGAATGTGATGGAAGGCAAGCCTAATGATGGGCACGGGCACAGCCTCATCAGGTACTCCCATCAGAACTAGATTTCACTCCAGTGAAGATAAGAATCAAAGACCATTCCTATAAAAAGGTTCCCTGCTGCTGATTTTTTTTATCGCTCTCTCTCACCATCTGTTATAGTCCAATTATTTCTGCTTTGTCTGTAAGTTACTAGTGCAGCCCAAATAATACTCTCTTATACATAGTTGCAACTGGTGCATCTTGATAATGCTTAGAGCTATATGTGTTCAATGGTATGTATACAGATGTGACACCATGTTACATCAATTTGCTGTATCATGTTTGTATGTACCACATGCAAATTCTGTTACCAAATCCATTTGGCAGTTTCTTGGTGCAGTGAGTTATAATTTACCAACATGATTCACTTGCAATTTCAGTCTTGCACAACAGCTCATAATTTCTGTACAGACTGATACATTGTTACCAGTTATAATGAGACATCCATCACACTATGCACTTCATTCTGTATGTGATATTTATGTTGCCACAGGCAACACTGGCTATAGTGACTACTCACATTAATAACAAATTTTCACAATGTTATGACCTTTTCTTATAACGGACTTTTACTATATCTCATCTCATGTCATCACACACACACGCACACGCACGCACGTATGCATGCATGTGCGTACGCGCACACCAACTTTGAAGACCAGGTCATCTGTTGGTGGTGCTTCACAAAAAGTACCAATAGGTTTCACCATGAGATGGACATAACTTAGCAATACAATGCCCAGTAGATGAGCAGGAAATTGTTTACACATTGTATGACACATAATTATGCTCTAAACTGTCAAAGGTTTAATGAAAATGCAGACATTTGGGTCACGGCCCTGACAAGGAAAATGTGAGATTGCACTTCTCCTATTAATCGCTGTATGATTTATCTTCAGCTTTCATTATGACAGAATCCCATAAGGTGAAATGTTTTACTTGACCTGACTGTAATACACACTGATTAATGGAGCAGAATATTGCCATGATGAGTGCATGAAAAGCATTAGATTAGTGAGCTTTTTGCACCTGTGTTGGTGGACTGATATCTGCATTATCCTCGCCTTGGTGCAACTTGTTCACATCAAGTGGATCCCTCAGCTGTTCAACTGGCTGTGCGACTTGTTGGGGCAGGGGATTAATGTTTGTGTTTTGTCCTTGCTGGGATTGTATTGGTACTTGTACATGCTGAGGTGGAGCCTGTCCAGGCAGAACCTGAGATGGAACCTGGGATGACGCCTGTCCAGGCTGAACTTGGATTGGTGCTTGTCCAGGGTGAACCTGAGGTGGCACTTGTCCAGGGTGAACCTGGGATGGCACTTGTCCAGGTTGAATCTGGGATGAGAGTTGGCCCACCTGTTTTGGCTGCAACTGTCCTTGTGGTACTTGACCAGGATGCATTTGTCCTTGTGGATAAATCTGACCTTGTGGCAGTTGATTACCATACACCTGCCCTTGTGGTATCTGGTTTGGATGTGGTACCTGGCCACCATACTGGGGCACCTGTTGACCAGACTGAACTTGGCCATATTGTATACCAGGCTGATGATGTGGGGGGAACTGAAAACACAAACATAACACAATCAGTTGTGCTACAGCACCTGTTTCTATGGTACGTTATAAAGCACTATCCAGGAACACAGTGTGCACTTATGTAGACGAAGGGGGATGAAATGGGGTGGTTTGTTAAAACAGGGTACTGGGTCCAACTATGTGGCACATGCTACTACCTGCCAATAAATGTACTACTATGCTGTCAGCACAACTGGTGTCAGTGTGTAACAGAAAATGTATACAGGAGAACTGGTATAACTTTGTTATGACACACACACACACACACAAATGTTTTCTGTAAAATTATTAAAATGTTTCACCCATATTCTTTTGCCAACTGCTGAAACAATGAAAGGAGAATATTGGCAGATTCACGTTCTATACACAGGTTAGTATATCACTTATCTACACACGTTTGCTTTATACTCTACTCTTTCTTGTCTTTAAGGTTGCTATCATGTTTGTGACAAGTGATTGCCCAGTAAAACTGGGTGATTCTAGGGCAGGTAAAAGAGGGTACTACCATGACATCCTGAGTTACCCCTCCTCATACTGGATCAGTCACGTTTTATAGAAGAAACATTTTAGCTGTTACATTTTGCCAGCTGTTCAAATGCAGGTCACAACATGCATATATATTTCATTACACAGTGGCATGTTTCCTTTGTAAATTGTTGTTATATTCATGCATTAACTATAACTTTACGGAGCAGCATTCATGAAAGTTGCAGTCATTGAAACAGTAGTGATTGAATTCCAGAAGACTGGGATATTTCCATTTGACCCTAATGTGTTTCCTGATTGGAAGCATGAGCCAGAAGAGACAATTAGAACACCTCAGCAAGATAAACTGGACTGCCAGAAAACTCTTGTCTCCAGAATGAGCTGGAGAAGAAAGGAGCCAACCAAGTCAAAAAATAGCAGAACAGTGACAGAGACAGCCAATAAAGAATAAGGACATAAGAAACCACCAGTGCTGGAAGAAAAGCCATGACTGAGGAATCATCTGTGCAGAGTCATTCACTCAGCCCTGGATTCAGTGTTACTGATATGAAGAGTTGGCCTACAGTAACTGCTCTGAACTTGAAGCACTTGCTGATACATAACTATGTACATCATATCCTAGAAGTTCCAGTACTCAGAGACATAAATTCATAAATTTTGACTACTGGGACTATAGGACACTCTGTATATGACTTATATAAATGTGCGGTGTGACACTGTGTTAACTATAAATAATTAGAAGAAATCACTCTGCTCTGTCTCAGGCTACCAGCTGAGACTGAAAGATTAATAAAAACAGACATCTCATATTCTGGTTTTTCCTCAATTCAAGTTACTTCACCTGTTGTCTTACTTGTAACAATACTGATCCTGAATACCACAGCTTTATGTCTACACTGAAAAATACAAGTTTTACTTAATGACAGACCACAATTTGGTGGAAAAGAAACATTTTGTGCTATGAGACTTTCCCCTGTACATGCATCCCCCCCACACGCACACACAGGCGTGCGCGCGCGCGCGCACACACACACACATTCTGTAAAGGTAATGGTCACCCCCTGACATGCCATTGGAGGCACAAAGGACAGCTAGAAATATAGCTCTACCCACTTTCAACATCAGTTTCAGATGGGGGTGGGTGGTCAACATCATACTGTTATCAGTTATTCTTAACACAAAAAAGAAACATCTACTTTGGGTGGGGGGGCTGTATGAATGCTCTTGCTCTTGGTGCACACTGTACAAATTCTGTTACTTTCACGTTTTTAACAATTATTTTTCGTACAACTGCATAAGTCTGCAATTGTGTTGGGGGATTGTCTGCAGTTTCATGTGGTTACAGCATATGAAGCAAAATTAAACGTTCCTGATCGTGTTATCTTAGACTGCCCAGTACCAAAGCACATCAAGATACAGTTCCTGATTTCAGAGATGAGACAGACAGACAGACGTTCACAATATCCCTGCACATACCATGTGTAAAGAATGCACAAAAATGGTAGCAAAACAGCCTTGCAGACAACTCTAACAAGATAGGCAGCATATGTATAAATGTAGTATTGAGGCATGTTCATGCAACAACTGTAGTCATGCAAAAGCACAAAGTATTACATATTCTGAGTGTGTGTCTGTAGCCATCGTGATCCAGCATGCAAAGCGCATGTGCGATATTATACTGTCATCTGTGGTCTGTCTGGCTCTACCAAATTCTGCCACATTATCTCATAAATGGCATGATTTTCAGAAAAAAAGCTATCGAACATAAAATGTGTTTTGATTTTCTCTACAAATTTCGTCTGAAACATTTCTCATTCTAAGAAGAATTCAGCAAGATATTATCCTTTTGGCGCCCAGATTTAACCGTTTAAAGACAAAGCGTATCTGTTTTATATATGGACTCAGTGCATACCGCGCTGTAAAAACTCTCCACTTTGGTTATAAAAACCAATCCCTTAATATTTTATAAGGCAAAAGCTGCTGTTTGTTCTGAGATCCACACAAAACACATAAACACAATGTGGGCACCACGTAGAATTTTTTAATATTAAACCTGGTGGTATGTAAAGTTACTGCTAGGCTTTAAAAGGTTAAATACCCACAGTCCGCCTTCACGTACCACATTTTTCTCCGCCAGCCATTTAAATTTTTTCACATGGTTTACAAAAAACCTTTATATTATGTGAACCAAACGAGATTAAATAATGAGTTAAGTGGCATTTTGTGGGAAATAAGACAGAGATATTTCTGCATGTCTTCCAGAAAGCAGCAAGTATTCTTATTTCGTAAATACACAAAATAAATTTACAGAATACTCAAAAATTTCAGTTTCTTTCACTTACATTCGGTATGAGCCCCCAGTTTTGCTTAGGTGGCCTCACTTGTGGTTCTTACAGTTGTGCCTTGGTGTAGTATTTGTTAAAACATGTTCTTACACACAGTCCGACTTCACACTCTCGGCACTTTACGCAAACTTTTTGTGTTATGCCCCTGCCCATGCTTACGCGACACCAGACAGCACAGGCCAGTGTTTGCTTCCACTGACTCCGAGACCAGCGACATGTGCTTCAACATTTGGTGGTCTACCTAATGGCCTTGGCATTCTCCTTTCTGGTGCAGCATGTGCCAACATATTCCTCATGAGGGCCAATCGAAAATCTCTGTGTGAAAGTTTCTTACCCCTCCTTGAGGAAAGATGAATGGAACTGTTGAGAATATCCAGGTCCAGCAGGCAGGAAAACAATTTTTTTCTTCCATTTGAATGTGCTACTGTCGATGGAGTAGCCGTTTGCCATTCTGTCTCTCTAATCCACACAGCTGTCATTTATGTGTGACGCTTCACAGTCCTTTCCTCTGCGGCCCCATGTATAGGCATGTACTACAATTCTCTGAGGGCAAGAGGGGCATGTCCATTGCAGGGTTGCTGGCTGTTGAGTCTATTGACCTGGCTCACTGTCATCATCATCCTCTTCACCAGTGGCACTGGACAAAATTGAGCTGCTCGAGTTGTGACAGGTTGCTGTCTTGCCATCCAGTTGTGGTTGTGACACCCTGGTCCCTGTTCACACCCCCCCACCCCTCCCAATATCTGTAATGCTGTCACTTGACATTCTAGCTTCTTTGCTATCGGTGTCAAAAATTAGTTCAGATATCTCTCCGGGCGTCAGCAACTTTGATTGGGTCCATTCATTATTTAGCCACCAATCACACCGCTGCGAAATGCTTACTGAGAAGAAATAATAAACTCCCTCAGCAACATTGCTTGTGTAAACTCGGCAACAAGTCTGAGAAATGCAACGCAGTATCTCGAGCTCTGAATTGAAGCCATTCAAACAAAAAGGTTGCAGATAAAGGTCTGCTTATTGCTGTTTGTTGCCACATTATCCTTGTAATCCTAGAGCTGTGTAGCTGCGTATTGACACTCTCCAGACTAAACCATTAGTCATATACAGATGCAATGAACACAGGAGGAAAAATAAAGCAAGTTTCACCGCCTTGCCACAAACTTCCTTACTGGCCGCAGGTACAAACAGCATCATATGCAAAGGGATAACCGGGTTCTATCCTGGAGTAAATAGGCTGGAGCATCAAGCTGACCAAAGAAATGCCTTCTGCGGTGATAAAAATGCGTGAAGCTATAATTTGCTCCTCTATATGTTTCCATGGCATGGAGAGCAACATATTTAAACGGCTGGCGTTCTTGCTGTCCCTTACAAAGGACACTGGAGCCTACAGGAGTTTTAAATGCCGTCCCGTATAGAGGACGCAGATACCCTCAAGGTTAATCACAAATATACATACATCTTCCTGTAAAATACGTATTATTCTTATCAGATCTTAATGAAACTTGAATTTTCTTCATATATTTTTGAAAAATACTTAAAAATCAAACTTCATGAAAATCTGTCCAGTGGGAGCTTAGCTGTTCCAAGGGGCCGGACAGACAGACAGACAGACAATATGAAGCTAACAGTTACTGCCTGCAACTTTGTGAACGCACCTAAAAACTCCTTCTAAGGGTATTTAAATGACCCACTGCTGTACAACAAGAGCACTACAATGCACCTCTTTAACCTAACACTTTCCTGGAAATCTAGGGACAGAAACACCAACCTGATACTGACAGCAAGTGCCCCAAGTCTGGTAAATGATAGAGACTGAATCTGTGAATGACAAGTGAAACAAAATGCCATGCAGAACTGGAAGCAGTTATGGGCAGGACATAGTATGGTATTACCAAATGGGCCACGTTGCCTGACATTTCCACACAATGGGTTAACAAACTCTAATAGAGACCACAAGGTGATAGGTTCAAATTATAACATTCAAAACCGGGTTTCTTTTTCTAAACGTATGGTATGGAAAACAATTACTTTGTGGAAGTGACCATAAACATAGAAACGGGGAATGATTACATATTTGCACAATCTGAGGTTCTCACAATGGTATTGCTGAAGATTAACTTTTTTCGAGGATGTTCTGCCATGTTGACTGGTATATCATTACCAGCATCCTGGAGGCACTGCTCCTCTGAAATGTCAATTTACGAGTTGACACACCACAACAGCCCAAAAGACTTGAATCTTTGTGGCATATTTGTTACCTGGGACTATAAAAATATTCTAACACAATGTTGATGTCCTATGTTGTGGGGATGGCAGTGTTGGAGAGGACTGTACAGCCAACATTCTGGAGTAACATGCTACTTTCATCTTCAGGCTAGTAGGGTGATGCAAGCAGGAAAAAGGTATATGATATGTGCAGAAAAGGCAAGAAATGGGTTTGTGTGTGGGCCACTGGCAACTGGTGGCATGGAAACGGCTGTTTTGTTGACAGAAAAATGCAGGCAAGAAGCAATGTTAGAGGAAAGAAGCTGCGGGGGGGGGGGGGGGGGGG
>BLKM01000257.1:110911-184560 GCA_013340265.1 Coptotermes formosanus | reverse complement strand
GGGGGGGGGGGGGCAATCAACGAAGACACTACAGACATATGTCTTTGGCATGGCTGCCTTCTTGTAGGGGCCTGCAGGTATACTGTTAGTGAGTACTTGGAACCTATAATGTCATGATCTTCCTCATGTATTTCCCTAGCCCTTCCCCCTTCTTCTGATTGATTTGTCTATTAAAAGGAGACTGGGAAGTTACCTACCCATTATATCTTCTTGTACTCACTTCACTTCCTCTTCTGTGGACACAATGAAGCAGACCAGTTACACAGACATGACAGAAAATAGAGTCAACCTCAGTAAAATGTAGCCTATACAGGCTGTCACAAGACCAGTGTGGAACTGCATTTCTGTGCACACAGATGTGCATTTGACTGTATTAGTTGCAAGAAACATATGGTGATGGTGGTAGCAAACATACAGACACCCCTGGTTCATCCGATAAATGAAAGTAGGCCAGAATTCAGTGTCTTCTCATGTTTGAACGTGGGTCTACTGCAAGATGAGGACAAATTCACCAGTGACATTACAATGGATTTTAAAATTAAATAATGCAATTACCATTGTTCTTTCTGCTATCTTCTGTCTTACACACATCTCTGTTATCTCATACAGGAATGACTTATCTCACACTAATCAGTGTAAAAATTGGATATACCTCCTGGTGTTCCAGCGCATGTACTGACTGGAAAAGAATGGCACATGTGGCAAAATGAGACAGGACTTGGTGTCTGCCTACGACACATGCAACTAAACTGCTGGCATTTAAATATGCTATCAGTTCCAAATAGATACTGGTCTGGCCTGCTTCAGTGTGAATGTTATCCTACACCTCTCATTTGGTTTGTCCCTTTGACAGGACAGCCCTCACAAGGGCCACCAGTTCCCAATAGTCATGCAAATCCCAGCCCATTTTCCATCTCCATATATGAAGTACCATGTTCTCTATTTAGCTAACAATTCTCCATGCCTACAGAGCTCACCTCCACAGGGAACAATCACCTAAAAATTGGATCATCAGCACTGAATGGCTATGAAATTTTTCTCATTTCTATGCTCACTGTATCTACATTTTACCATTTACTGTCATATTCATCAGCTATTATAATGCACTGTGCTTAAATATTGTGCCACAATGCACTTCATGCAGATTTCAAGCAGACTGAATTCACAAATTAATATTCATTAAATGATTTAAAATTAATACTGTAGGAGACAACATGCTTGTTTTCCAACATACAGGCTGTGTTAAACCTTTGGCACCAGAACTAAATCCATGGCACAACCTGCAAAACCCCAGATTTAACTTACACGATTTAATTTTTTTTCATGCAGAAAGACCGCCCCCCCCGCACAGAGCCATACAAGAATGGCCGTAACTGGCTGACACATATACACTGTACTGTTTGGTGCCAAAGGATTAGTAAAGACTACTAATTTGAAACATATTATGTCTCTGCATGCCTTTGTTAGTCACTGCACTGCAGTTTTCTTCATTGATGACATTATGAATACCTACTTGTTGTTGGTAGTACTGGTGTCCTTGAGCACCTCGCTGGTATCCAGTGTGTGGTGGGGGCATGCCGTTGGGGTAGGGCAGAATCTACATGACACAGTAATGTGTTAGGTTGATCAAGTACTGCTTTCAAACATTTGCCACCATCAGCAGTGCAATTCCAAACAACCTCACTCCTACTATAGCTATACATTTTACATGCATTTCATGACAATCACATTAGTTCTAACTGTACCCAGGGATGCAATAACTTAGTGCCCCAAAAGCACTATGTCTTTTCTTGTTTTGCAGCTGATACAGACATGCAGGACACAAATGTAACACCATGTTCTTGGCATGTGCAACTGAATGACTAAAATATTTCAGGATATGCTATGAGAAAAAACCTTCTACATTAAGAAATTTGAGGTTTTCACAGTTTTATCATCATCATCTCCTTTATGCAGGGTATTCAGTTACATACCTGAAACAAACCATGTTTCTAGGGTATACAGTGTCACAGTTAATCTGCGCATACTGTAAATGGTGCACATGTCACTGTCGTCGCAGTCTTACCCATTGTGATGACATGTAGAATGATAAACTGGTACCAATGTCTTGGCAGAACCTCCTGCCTTCTTTTTTGGGGTAGAAATGCAAGCCATGAAGGAAGAGGGATGTACAGATATTGGGGAATGAGGACAGGAAATGTGGGTGAAACATGAGCCAGTGTGAGCAAATGGTGCCTAAACAGGCCCAAAGTATGACTGAAAGAAATTTTTTTGGAGTAGGAAATGGGATTAGAAGAATTTCAGTGGAGGAAGTACAAATGGAAAGACTGGATGGTACAAGGTCAGAGCTTTGGTTGCCCCCCCGCCCCACTATACATCTGCATGCTGCTTTCTACTGCAATAATTTTAAGTGTGACATCCCGCTGTGATGGAGATATACAGATGTATGGGTAATAACCACCAATCACAACTAACTGTTTTCTTATTTTGTAAAGTTTTATTGCAACACATTTAACCTCATATATAAGGAGCCATCATCACGCTAACAAGGTACCAAAAAGATTGCTATGTAAATCACTTTATATTACTTTACATTATTCATGTAGATGGTTGAAATCTCAACTTACCAAGACCATAAAAATATATGAGAAGCAGAAACTGAAATGATATTATATCCACATAAAGCAAAGACATGTTAAAAATGGCATTAAAGCAGTTGTGATTAAAAGTAATGTATGGTACTTCTAGATGAGTGTAGACCTAGGTTAGTGACATCTGGCCTCAGGGGGCGTTTTATTTTAATATCCCTGATATGTGTTCAAAATTGGAAGAATGTTCGTGATGTTTTCTTTATCACTGTACATGTCAGCTGCTGTTTTTGGAAGTGTATAGGTAAATATACACAAACATCACAAATCCCCCATTGCTTTATTTGACTCTGTATGCTCACAATGCTTTGGAAGTACTTCCAAAGCAACATCAGGGGACTTGTGATATTTATACATATTTACCTCTATGCTTTCACGAAGAACAGGTGACTGAGAAAAATGATAAAGAAAACACAGGAGTGATGACATCAGAAATAGCAAGGTCAGTAACATATAACAACTGACCTAGATCTACACTGTCATCTTTTTAATCACAACAGTTTATATCCATTTTTAACATGTCATTGTTTTATGTGGATACAGTTTCAATTTTAATGGTTTTGGTTTATCATGCATTTTGTAGTGGAGCCCGGTAGCTACACCTCCACCACTGCCACTAGCTTACACTGTTTTGCTGCCACCAAATACATACTGGTAACTCATCATGTGGGTTTTATGATGTATATTACAGACTAAAGTTGCTACAATTTCTACTCATAAACATGACAAAAAAAATCTAATAACTGAACTGCACATCTGAGAAAAAAATACAAAATTTAAGGTAAAAAAAAACACACCAAAATAAATTGTAACCATACAATATGATCCAACAGTCTAGATGGACACGAAAGCTTGATCACCCATTCCCCAGTTTCCTACTTTCATACCTCCATAAATTTTGAAAACTAACTGGGGGGTGGGGGGGGAGGACTCACAAAACTTTAATTTTTGTTCTCATTTGGCACCCAAATGAACTATCCTTGCTTACCATAAATTAAAAAAAGACAGAGGTACTGCCCCCATGGTATCACTGCTAATAATCTTTCTCTTCATTCCCACATGTTCAGACCACTCAGTAGCTTCCAAAAGAATGACCTCTCTCTACATAGCGCTTTCCCAATTCCCACAATGTATAGTCCTAAATCAGCATTTTTACCATCACTTAGCAAGTTTCCTGCAAATTAAACACAGCTGCTGTTGCTAGGTGAAGCACACGTGATCCAGCTTTCCCGTTTCTTTGGCTGAAAAAATGATCTCAGCAGCCCGTGACCGCCTGTATGGAATGCATGCCACCAAACAAAGTATTTTCACGTATTTAAAAAATGAATGTAACAGCATGAAAATAAAAAAAAAATTTGTGGCACTACAATTTCTATGACATTTGTGTTCAAATCTCAACCATATGCATAGATTATGTACGATCACGTGATTTACCCAGCAATTTTTCTTTGGTACCTTGTTACCCCGACGATGGCTTCTTACAGGTGAAACATGTCGCACCAAAACTGTACAACATATAAAAACAGTTCGCTGTGAATGACAGCTACTATCCTTACATATGTATTTCCACTGCAAGTTATTCCTTCTACCCTGAAGATAGAGGCAACTGGTTCCTCTGAAATGTTGGTACCTATCTGCAAAAATACATGGCATTACATTCTACAAGACTGCAATCTTCACATTCACAATCCAGAACTTCAAATCTCATGCTAATTTTTATATTTTCTCCCTGAACACCCAGCCTAATGTGCACTCCTCAATCCCTGAATAATAATATACATGCATGACATTGATCCATCAAGCTGTTGGCCTGGTACAGCTCCATGCTTTCTTTCTCCCTGGATTTAGTGAAATGTGATGTGATATGATTCAGAAATGGTGCAACTAATACTACTTCAATACTATCAGACAGTGGTAAAACAAAAGCGCAAACTGAACCTAAATAACATGACAGTTTGACAGTGCAGAGTAAAAACACATACAAAGACATGCCATTACTACAGACCTGGGTAATAAACAGTAACCTACCACCCCTTGGGCTATCAATCTCTGTATTTCTTCTTGCCTCTTCATTTCAAACTCCCGGTACTCATCTTGGGTGTAGATTTGCTGCTCATCCAGACCGTCCCAACCAGAATCTCTCTCAAACTCCGGTTTCTGTGTCTGTGCTAGGAACTCTTCATAGCTTGAATTGAAATAAATAATTGTTTTCTGAACCACAAACTTTAAACATGGAATGTTTTATGGAAATTAATGTTCATCAACAAATCACAATTTTTAAAACTTTGAACTTCCCGCTGTTGCATGCAAATAGTGCTACCAATGAAAAACTGTCAATACAACTATTTATTACAATTAAACATCACAACCACAGCAACATGTTTCAGCTTGACATGTTGAGCCCTTTTTAGGCTGTATCTACAAACGACATAAACAGGAATCATACAAAACTATATGCATTACACTAATTGATCAACTTAGATGAACATCTTTAAAATTCTCATCATACATGTAAAAGTAAAGGTAAAGCAATCCCATTACAGACCTGGGCAGGGCCTTAGGGCTCCAGAAGGTTGAGGCTCCCACATTTCACGATAATCGGCATTTGAAGGTGGTAAGGTTGTCAACGCTACGCACTGGCTGCCTTTACCTCCCAGGAAATATTTCTGGGTCTCATTTCTGTTTGAGGCTGAGTCAACCCCACGGTCATAGTGTGGCCAGGATTATGTGAATGAAAAATTCCAGTGACACCATTGGGAATTGAATCCACAACCTTCCCGTTTGTAGCGCAGTGCTTCAACAAACTGCCCCACTGCTTGGCCCCATCATATATGTCATGTTTATTAATTGCTTATTAAAATGAAGTTTAAAGGACACGATCATGTTGTTATGGTTTACTACAGTGTCTTAAAAGTTATCAACTCCAAACATTTCTTTCCTGTTGTGACAAATTCCACATGAAAATCTTAATTTGTAAAAACTGGTAAGAAACTGTTTTTCCTATGCCTGATATTTCCATGAAAAAACAGCTTTGTACCAGTTCTTACAAATACAGATTGCACCTACAGAATTCATCACAACAAGAAAGAAATGCTTGGACTTGCTAACTCTTAAGGTACAGTATTAAGCCATCACAACATGAATATGTTATTCTAATAAAATACAGTGAAACCTTCTAGAGACATTTTTGAAAAACCTAGAAAATCAGATTTAAAATTGTCCATTCCTTGTACGTACTATTACAACATGTATTTTCACCAACTTCTACACAAAATCATAATAAAATGTACAGAAAACTTCAAAAGATTCCCAACATCTTTGGTGTGCTAAACATACCATCCTCAGGGGAACACACTGAACACTGAACATTTAAAAGTACACAAGCCCAGTTATTAAAATTGCTAAAACATCATTTTACGATGCGGTATATTAAGATATTATGTCAGTTTTTGATGCACTGAAAGTTGTTCACTGATAAAACTGGTGCTATGGAGTACACAAGCTCCATAATTAAAACTGCTTAAACATCACTTATTGGCAGATTAAAATGTTACATAAGTTGTCGATGTGTTGAAAGTTGTTCAATGATAGAAGTTACGCTGTGGAGTACAAGCATCACTAATTGGGCCTATTGCTGACTTCATCCAGACTGCTTGAATATGTTGTTTTTATGTTGGTGGTTGTGGGCTGACAGCAACCATGGTAATGGAAAACTGATAGTGGCTGAGTAGTGGGGACTGAATACAGTCTCTGCATTGCAGAACAAATATGTGCATTGAATTATACAACCACACACCATGGGGTTGCATCAATTTGCTGTGTGAAACACACGGCAATGAACTGACTGCATCACTTCAATGTTATACGTATATTGCAAACAGACTGAACGACTGGAAACTCATGAATACTGTTCAAGATTTTGATATGGTCAAAGTATTAAATGGGGCAAAAATTCGTTTCATCATGAAATTTTTGTGCTTCTTAAGCAGGAAATTTTCTTACACGTGGACATATTAAATGGGCAACATAAACATAAATCATATGAGAGAAGTTTGGTGTTTTTTATTCTCACCTTTTAGTGTAAAAACTTCTTAACTGAGGACATTTTAAGCAAGTTTCATTATAAAGTTACCCTCTTAAGATGTTTTTAAAAAAATTAAACAAATTCTACTTATTAAGACCAAAAACGATATTTTATACTTATGTGTCAAAATGGGGCTGGGATAGCATAGCCACTATGGCAACTTTCTACAGCTGGATGGTCCAGGGACCAAATCCCAGTGGGGGTGATATTTTCTGCACCCATCCAGACTGTCCCTGAGGCCACCCACCCTCCTATACAATAGGTACTGGGTCATTCCTGGGGGTAACGCGGCCAAGACGTGGAGTTAACCATCCACCCCATCTAGCACCTATGGTGCTATACTTCTACTAGTGCTACACTTCCTACTACTATTCCATGCCTTCATGGCAGGTCATAGAGGGAACTTACGTATTTAATTTGACTTCCCTTCACTAGAATATTATTCTAGACAAATTCAGCATTAATGATTACTTTCAGTCATGAAACTACATATCACGTCTTACCTTCTTTTGTGATTCTAACACATTCTGGAACACAATTCTTTTTTCTAGTATAACTGGTAGATGAAGAGTCCAGTCTTGTAAAAACTATTCCATAAATACTAATTCTACTGTACAATATTTGGCTGTTCTTCACCTTTGGCCAGCTCAGTTTTCACTTACAGACGGAGTACTGTGTATTGTATTTTATGTGGATAAAGAAATGCAAGGGTCTTAAATGATTTTTTTTTCAAGCAGAACTTTAATTAGCATCCACCATGTTTATAATATCCAGCTTCTCTTAAATTGAGAAAAGTTTATGTTGCGTTTGATGAAGCAGTCATGCTGACAACATGTTCACTAGTTAATGGCTCTAAGGGACAAAAACTGGACACCCATATGCAATTTGAAATGAACAGAAGACGTATATAAATTCTGCATACAGAATACTTCATATTACCGAAATTAAACAAAGCAGTTGAGTCACAACATACTCCCTTAAACCTGCACCAATTAGTGATATAAATTACACATGGGCCATCAGGTGGTGTCATGCTGTGTGAAATGCACATGTGGAAATTGATGACAGTGCTGTTGGAATGTGAGGTCATTTCTTATGTTTCCAAGGATTAGCACTGAGTTGATTACCTGTACCTCTGATCTGTGGTGAAGACAACCTTTGGGATAAACGTGTATTACCTGACAGCATTATTTTGTCACTGTATGTTCGAAACAAATTGAAAAAAATCAAAAATTGTGAAGATTTTGATTTTAAAATGTATTAAGTGGTGAAAAATTAATTGCATTGTGAAATTTTTGTACTTTGTATGCAGGAAACACATTAAAAAGGCATTAATCATATGGAGGAATTTGGTATTAAATTATTCTGACTTCTTATGCGGGAAAATTTCGTACGTGGGGGCATCTGAAGCAGGTGTTACTGTACCTTCAAACCTCATTTTAATATGCAACTAATGATGTTGATATATATCATAAAAATGGCAAAAAATCAATAATATAATACATAGTTTTATAATTCCTCTTTACACAGTTTGCAGATAGGGCCTGATGTCTTCACATATCATGCCACAATATATTGCAGTAGTTGCGATATTTAATTTCAGTACATAGTTATGTTGAAAGTTTCTTGTTTTCATTTGTTTACCCATTTGTATTAATGGCTACATCAGTTTATAGCTATCTACAGACATAATTAAATAATGTACCATTAATGTTTCATTACTATAACTGTTCAATATTCAGTAACTCTACAGTTTAGAATTTAACCACATCCATATGAATCTCAAATTTGGTTAAATCCATGTTTTGTGAAATATTTTTAACCCCTGCTCACCACTGCAGGGACCAATACACCCAATCACAACCAAGCAAATGCTGCAAGTGTGATTTCAGACTTCTACCAAGGTGTAGATGAGGCCTTCACTCTTCTGGGATGTTACACATAACAGGTCAGTAGTTGGTTACCAACATTTTGGGACAACGTATTGGTCCAGCAGTTCAAGAATTAAAGTGCTTGAAACTTGAATAGGGGACACACACCATGTGCCAACCCAGATGAGTGAAGGCTATCGCTCAAGTGAAATCTATGCTCAAGAAACAAACAAACAAACAAACACACAAAACAATGATGGAAAGCATGTACTCCACAATCTTGCACAAAACATTCTGAAAGTAAAGTTATGGGCCAATATAATTTCGTTTTGGTAAAAGTCTCCCATACTGTAAACAAATCTACCAGTTTAGATGCTAACAGCATGTCACAGACAGGCAGGCAGGCAGACAGATGAATGTATATGACCATCACATAATGCATAATTTTACTTTGTAAAGAAAATCCAAAATGTACTGACACCCAGACTCCAACATGACATGTGTGAACTGGAACCCTATCACCTGATAAGCCCATCCTTGTTTGTATCAGCTTCTTTAAATACATGCTCTCTCATGCGTTCCAATTCCTCAATGCGTTCCCGCATGTCATCCTCTGCTGCACCTGGAGAGTACATCTTATCCAGTTCCTTAAGAAACAAGGCCTTTACTTCATCTGCATCCCACACTCCATTACCATCAAGATCTGTAACAGACAAAACCAATGATATTTCTCCTTTGCAAGCAAACCACTGATTACATATTACGTTCTCACATTTTTATGGTGGTGAGTGCACAGGCTGCATGTAGTCTTCCGAGGTGGCTAGGAATATTGAAGAGGAACATACTGGCTCCACCTTCAGGATAGACAGGTAGTACATTCCTCTGAAACATAAAAATCAACCTACACAGCTCTCCAGGAAACCCCAATTTGAAAACTGGTGAAATTCTACAGTGGCACAAAAACACAATGCAACAGCTTCACAGAGAAGTTGTCACTTGGGATTAAAAAACGAATCATATCAAGTGCTCAGAAGATTTATGTTTCCTTTTGTCGTTTCATTCACATATGGTCCTCGCTGCACTCTTCATTGTTGGTAACCAATGAACTGTTATGACAAGTACCTGACAGATTGCCAAACTGGCTAACCAACTCACCCACCCAAAAAACAACCAACTGACTGACCAACCACCTAGCCAACTAAATAAATCCACAGAACACAGTCCTTCTTGAAAAGCTAATAGGTCCTCAGCTAGCTGAGAAATTCCCCAGAGTTTGTGTGGCTTCAGGCTTCTGCCGTAGTGTTAATGAGATTGTCACGCTCCTGGAATGTTATGCAGCATAGATTGGTAGTTCGTTACCAATGTTATGGGACAACCTATCAGTCCCACCTTGAAGGATCAAGTAGTCCAAGAACAGTTTACGTGATCTGAAGCCTTATGTGCTCACAAGAGACCATCACTTGTCCCTGTCCTCAGCCAGATGAATCCAGTCATACCCTCTCATCCTATTTCTTTAAGGTACAGTATTACATTACTCTCCCATCTATTCCTAGGTTTCCCAGGCAGTCTGTTTCCTTCAGGTTTCCCACCAAAATACTAGATACATTTCTCCCTCTATGTACCATCTGTGTATCATCTACACCAGAAATAAGCTTCAAGCAAAGTACATAGCAGCCTAGTGACAATTTATGAGATAATTTCTGACATTAAAACTAAAATCTGATTCTTTTTTCATACAATGGGATTTATTTGTATTTCTATCTGCAATTCATATGGCTAAAGCTTCATTACAGCATTAATGCTTGTGCTATTCATAATACTTGATAACATATACAACTGATTATATCCTGTTACTTGGACTACGTATGCATGTAAGATGATGTAACAGGAAGCCAGAGAACAATGCACACAAGAATACCATATTTAATAAAATGCAAGACAATGTTTATTCCTTAAATTTGGTGCTTGAATATGTGGGGTTGTATTAAATTCGCGTATGAAGCACCAGTCCACACCAAACCAGATCACTCTGAACTGCACCATGCAGAGCCAAACCAAGCCCTGCATTGCCAAATCGTCACGTATCAACAAAAGACAGAACACAGCACAACCGAAGTCAACTGACACAACCTTGTTTTTTGGAACTTTATCCACTGTCTTATTTTTTTAAAGAAGCACAATGTTGTGGAAGCCTGCTCCGTTTCTGTTGTCAAGCAAAGAAGCAGCTAACCTGCTGGACCCCTTATGTGAAGTTATCCTCAGTCACTGGGTATCACAACAATGGTAACTTGTTAAGATATGCACGTGAGAATAGATCTAGTCCAAGGGCAGTAACAGGAAAATGGCTATTGAAAAATTAAAAATTAACTGCAAGACTCAAAAATAACACCTGGACCACTCCAAAAATTAAAAACCATAAAAAGAGCCATAAACTCAGACTGATCACACCACAGACACAACACAAAAATTGAGAACACACATAGAGTAAAACCATGTTACAACATTTTTGAAAATTCCAAGAAAATCTGACTTCTTAAGCGGGAAATTTCTTAAAATGGTAGGACCAAAAAGTTCCATTATTTAAATTTTTTTGTGAACTTATTACATATGTATGCTAAATTTGTATAACTTGCAGCTATCGTAACACATTTTCACTTGTATCTGACCATTTAACCATTTTGTCTGTAACCTTTCATTCACAGTTTTATTTACACTGTTACCTATACTGTTACTGAATTTTCATTCACAAGTTCACATTTCATTCCAGAGGCTTACTTTTCCTTGAAATATTTTTCAAGCATGGGTTATTGCTCTTTTTTCAAAAACAGTAGCAGTATACATCTTCAAATTCCATAGGTTTGCATTTAGGTAGACCATAAGGGGTGGTCAGTAGTTCCAGTTACTTTCACTAACTCTGCAGTGTCTTGAATTTATTTTCTGGAATTGCTGATGTAACTTATCTGTGCACAGTCACCACAAATGTTCCACAATCACACTACACCATGACACATTTTTTATTACTGCTGATAAATTACGTTTAAACAAGATGTCACAATCGACCACTCGCTTATCTTGCGCCAAACCGCTGCCCCCCCAACAACGTGGAATATTGTGTCACTTCGACTAGCGCGTGCCTAAACTTCTTGAGATGTTATTGGCTGCCTCCATTTCCTCCAAGTCCCTGGCAGCTGAAGCGGCAAGCGAGCTGCTACACGCCAGCCATTGCCAAATGCAGGCTTATGTAGGTCACGGAACAGCTAGGATCAGCTTCCGGCCGCCCGATACAATTTATTGGTTGTCGTGAGAGAGCGAGTAGTGAGGACTGACTACAGTCTGTGCATCGCGGAAGAAACACCACACCCCCGCATCAGCCGTGAGGTTACACCATTCCACTGTGTGAAACATGGGGGAAATGACCTTGGAGATTAACCTCCATGAACTGACCGTGCCACTTGAATGCTGTGTTTTGGAAACAGAACGAATGGAAACTTGGGAAATTCTTTAAGATTTTGAAACAGGAAAGGTATTAAATGGGTAAAAAAATTGTTTCATCGTCAAATTTGTTACTTCTTAGGTGGGAAATTTTCTTATGTGGGGATGTATTAAAAGGGCAACATGTAATGTGAATCAAATGGGAGAATTTTGGTGCTTTTTTATCCTGACTTCTTAAGCGGGAAATTTTCTTAACCGGGGACTTCTTAAACGAGTTTTACTGTATTTACAATTCTTAACACCACTAACACCATCTGTTGTGAGAATTGTGAATCTTCATGACTTCAAGTAAGTTTATAAACCAAGAAATATAAATGTATTAACCAATGTGGATCATAACAACATGGCACTGCATCTTGCCGCATCTGACTATGAAGGGTTTTAAGAAGTGCTGTATATCCAATGCAATGGATGGGACTGAAGATGATATGTTGTGGAATGACAGTAAAGAGGATGGGGATGTTAGGAGTAATCGTGAGGAAGAAGAAGGCACTGACTGTGAAGATGAAGAACGTGAGACTGATTGGTGAAGGAGATAGAATCTGACATGCTTTGTGTACTAAGTGTATGAAATTAAAATATTTTTTCTTAGCAGACTTTTTCTTTTTGGGGGGTCATCTTCGATTAGTCATCTTGGATTCGTGCAAATATAGTATTCATACTTTACACTCTTTGCCCAGTATGAGTGGGGCACATAACACAGACAGGACTTATAAGCAATGCACAGGCATACAAAATTTTAGTCACAAGACCCGATGGAAAGCAACTGCATGGAACACCCAGTAAAAGGACTTACTATGGAAGGGTTAAAACATAACAGATGTTTGAAGTTTTTTGAATGTGAGTAAATTTACCGCACTGATGACTTTGGAAATATGGGTAGAATGTGTTAAAGCAAAATTACCCTTTAAATGAACCAAACTACACCATAATCAGAACAACAACGTGAATGTCCAATACAAAAGCTGTTCCTGTAGCATCAGCATGGTCACTTGCACAGGTCAGTAACTTGACACTACTTTTTGACACCTTCTCAAACTATACTTAAAAATAGTCAGTATCAGTTAATGAACAGCACACTAACATCCAAATTGTCTTATTAAAAGGAAAGGGGAATACACTTTGCTACTGCTGACCTTCCTTACTACAGTGCATCTTCTATGTACACATTCAGTGTACAGAATTAGCTCTAACTTTTCTTCACCAAAGAAGGTTGCTCTGTCTACTGATATATTATAACCATCTCAGCATATCAAAACATTTGTCATGAGCGTACTGGAAATTATATATATTTCAACCCTACTGGGTTGTCTTCAGAAGGTGTTTTCCAAACACACATGCAGTCTCACAATTTACATACTGTGTGATATATAACATTATATTCACTAATTACAGTAATCACTGTAGTCTTCTTTAACTTTTGTGTTAGGTATAAATCACCACTTTAAATACTACAGTTATTAAAAAATTAAAATATTAAAAGACAAATTACAACATTCGTACAAATAACATATTAAACCCAACTGTCATTTTTTGTACAATTCATCCATAAGCTTCATGACGGACGTAAGTGTAGTCAGAGACTTCTGTGACTAACATTTACTTGAGAAGTCTTGCGGTGATACATACTGAATTCTTGTCATCATCTGATAAACCACACTGGTTTCATGGCTGACCTTCTGGATAACACCCTTATGTATAATATCATAAACATGTCCACTTAGAACCACTTAACTTCACATGATGGTCTACACTGAAACTGTACTAGTACATTACAGGTCACACAGCTGTGCAGCACTTAATGTTGGTCATCCTACTGCCTTCATATAACCAAAGTTGCCAATAGTTAACCATCAAACACAACTACTTAATGTAAAAACCACAATTACAGATTACACGCTTCAGCTTAATTTAAGCCATCTTCAGGCTGTTCACAGTCCTATAGAGAGAAAACATCAACTATGCATGTCGTGTCATTATCAAAACTGAGATCCGAATCTTCAGTAAGTGCAACATGAAGTCATCAGTAACATTTAAAAATTATACTTAAGAACACAGTTAAAATATACCATTAAATTCGTTTATACAGCGTCCTAAAAATTTATTTTTGTCAGTATGGCTGTAGGGTCCATATACATGCTAGAAGCATCGCTTCCCTTGAAATTTTTTTAAAATTACATTTCCTAGTTTAAAACATAAAGGTACATGTAGGTTACAATTTATCTTTATTTGCTGTACTACATCTAAGCTTCCACTCTTTTATGCCCATCATGTGTGTTGCCCTTTCCTTCAATTCCCCTTGGCATTTTTAAGGTCTGACATATTCCATCATTTACGATCTGTGGACATACTGCTGTTGAAGGATACGGTCGTACAGTAACTGTATTACAACCCCCTGCAGGCCAGTGCTATGTACCAAGGGAAGCTCCATTCTCTAGCGTGTCTAACAGCAGCAGACAAGAACTCTTGTCTAGCCCTTACAATAAGAATAATGCAATTTTTTGTTAGCATTTATTTTTAAAGTTTCTGGCTGCATTAACAAGTACAGTATATAAGTTTTGGTACTGTTGCATTGTTGGTGCTTTAGTGCAGTTACTTAAAGTGTTTTGACCATTATGTCTACTGGATTTAAAGACAATGTATTTTAATGGACCTTACTGAAGTTAGTGTGGCTTGGAGAAAACACCCTGAATTGCCATGTCCAACTGCCTCGACCAGCAAACACATGGTTCAGGTGACAGTGTGGGTATTCAAAAGAATACCTCTAAAGAAGATCTTGCAGTAATTTCTCATTTGATGAAAAAGTAAGAATTACTGAAAAGGGAAGGCCAATGCCAAACCTTCACATTCACACACAGTCTAAAGGTAAAAGAGAAAAAGAAAATATTTTTAGGCATTTTCAATTGCAGATTTATGAAAAAGCAGTCTAGTTATGTGGTTGCAGTAAGAACAACAAATTCCTTTTTTGCTGGCTATGTCTTTTACTCTCTAAAGAAAACTCATGCTGGAATTCAACACTGTTTGATGACCTCCAGGATTTTCACAAAACTGAAAGTGCCACGAAAATTATGTTGCTCATATACTTTCCTTGAAAGATCTTAAACGTTTTTGAAAGAAGAGGAAAACTGAGCACGGTCTGAGCAACCAATTCCAGCTCTTTACCAAATGTCACAATCAGGAAGTAAACAAGAACAGGGAAATGCTCACACACCTAATACTGGTTTTCTGTGTCTTTAGCAAACTGGGCTTAAAATTTTATGGACACAGAGTGTTTGTAACATCTGCCAATAGAGGAAATTATGTCCAGATGCTGAGGTTGCTAGCAAGTTATAGTGCCAGTCTTAAAGCTCACACTGACAACAATTGTGTTTATTTAGGATTGTCCCCAGAAATAAAAAATGAACTTATTACACTGGTGTAAGGATGCATGACGAATGAAATAAAAAAGTCTCTGAAGCAGAATTCATTGCACTGATTATCGACAAAGCAAGCACAAATGTCTGCTCTTTTGAGATACCTATGCAAGAATGGAGGTACTGAAGAAAGGTTCTTACATTTTATAAATACCACTGCCAATCAATATGCAGCTCGTCTGTTTGACCATGCCCAGAAAGTTTTTTTTAATGTAATTATGGACTGAAATTAGTGGCACGCACATATGACAGTGGGACCGTTATAGCTAGTGAACATGGAGAGTTGCAACCCAAAATCATGGAGCAATTTTTGTCCACTGTTATGCTTACAGGTTGAACTTGATGGTATTCCAGCCTGTTAGCCTCATGAAACCTGTCAAAGTATTCTTTGCCTATGTGTCAGGGTTTGGAACTCTTGCTTTCAAAATCAATGACAAGAACCAAAGCTTTGAACATGGAAGAAAAGATTCCCATCAGTTTCTCCTATGAGTTGGAACCACAACAACAGACAGCCTGAAAGTGCACAGAACCAGAAAACTGACACTAAACATCTGTTCATAACAATAAATAAGAATGGCAGTGACTGGACACAGAAACCGTGTGTTCTGCTCGTGGCTACTTGGCACTTTGACCTTATTTTTTTAGCAGTGTTTTCAGCCATATTTCCGCACTGAGATAGATCATTTGTGATTTTTTAATCAAAACGTAATGGCAATGTCTATTGCACTGAGAAAACAGAGGACTTTAAACTCATCTTATAGCAGTATACATATAAACTCTGCTCTTCTCTGGGAAGGAATTGTGACGATGACACCAAGTTCTTCTTCTTCAGAACTGCAGGCCTTATGTCCCTCATGACAGATGACCATTCTGTTCTGTCCAAAGCCCTTGTTCTCCATCTTCTTACACCCACATTCCTCAAGCCCAAACAAAGTTGCCTCACAGTGATCTTTGACAAGTGCTTTGTTGCAGTGTGCTTGAAACGTGAACTTGTGGCAGTGAATATAAGAACATATAAGGCAACAAGAATTGGAAGTTATTCTGCCTTAAACCTAAAAGCATTCCAAATTCATCCTCACAATATCAACTACAAGTATCTCGATACAGTGTTCACTTCCTGCTCTCAAGAGAACAAAATATTATCCACTCTACAACCAGGGCTAAGAATGACTTTCATCCTTGTCATGGCTGAACACTGAAATTCATCTACTGGATACACTGAAGTCAAAACCAACATTCTTCCATGACATCATCAATGTATTTGCTATGAAATCAAGGTGGATTGAACTACATTACAAATTATAAGGTACAGCCTGCAATTCTAATTAAAATTTGAGTAACTGTATATTACATTTCTGCTTCCCCTCTGACATATATCATGCTACACCACTCTTTGTACGTTACATACCTTTGGTGACTAGAAAGTATCAAATTGGTAAGCACTCCGTTCTTAAACCTTGTCATACTGAGTTTTTATAAATACCGTAAACTTTCACCTTGTGGTTTTTACATTAAATAGGTGTCTGATGGTTAATTATTGATACCTTTGATCAAACGTTAGTGACTATGGTACTAAGGAAATGTAGCAACATGTATCACACAGCAAGCAAATTGTGGATGTAATTCTGTTTGGAAAATGTGCCCCATGAAGGCAACCTAGTATGGATGAAACATGTTTAGGTTTCAATAATGTTACCATGAACATAGCCAGAAAGTATCAACATCACATTTTTTACATATTTTAAAGCTGTTCATTCCATGCATTTTTAAACTAAGTTATTTTCTTATATTACAGCAAATGCACATGTAATATACACAATCATACACTTTATTAATACCCTGGCATGTATTGCTGCCGCACCACCATTTTCACAGAGCTCACACCAAGTTCTGTAAAAATCAGCTAAAATATACTGAAATTACATTTGTAATGTTTGTATGTATAGCGTATCTCAGCTAGGTTCAATCTGTGGAGTGGCGGTCTATAAAACTGGTTATGCATTAAAATAATCTGTTTTATACTGATGTGAAGACAATATAATGTATACAGATTATTTTAATATGTAACCAATTATACAGACCATCACCCTACAAAATTAACCAAGCTGAGATAAGCTATATATACAAACATTATGAATGTAATTCAGTATAGTTAAATGGTTTTTAAAGAACTTGGTCTGAGCTCCCTGAAGATGGTGCTGTAGCAGTGGAACATGTCAGAATGTTAATTAACTATATGACAATGTACATTATGTGTGCATTTGGTAGGTTTAATAAACAAAAATAAGTTATATTTTTCAAAATTAATACAAGACGAACAGAGAATTTACTTGAGCACAGTTTTTCCACATAGTCACCTAGCTGGTTAATACACTTAGCCCGACATTGGAGAGGCTTCTGTACACTCTCAGACAAAAAGGTTTTCCCTGGGAAATTAGCCATTCATGCACTGCTTACATCACTGCTTGGTCTGTGGTGCATTGATGGTCTCTTAATGTGTCTCTAAGTGGATCAAAAAATACAGTCCAAAGAAGTAAAGTCTGGGCTGTGTGCAGGATGCTCTAAAACTTTAAATTTCAGTTGCTGTTAAGTTTCAACACTTTGGGCTGCTGACTGTGGGCGAGGATTGTCATCAAAGAACATTACACCTGTCAAAAGTAATTTTGGCAATTGCCATGAATTGCCGGCTTCAGATTGTCCCACAACATGTCACACCAATGAGCAGTGTTTACTGTCAAACCCCTCTCCACATAATGTTCCAGTATCAGCCTGTGCAAGTCCCAAAAAACTGTGAGCATCGCTTTTCCTGCTGTTGTGACCAAAACTTCTTCTTCAGAAATGATGTAGGATGTTCCCATTCTACTCTTTGGCATTTGCTCTACGGCTCAGAGTGGTAGATCCACGTTTTGTGCTGAATATTCATGCATCTCAAAAAGGCATCACCTTGTCACAATTGCAATTCGGGAGATGCTGACAGATTTCCAAATGATGACGTGGTTCTTCTGTAAGCTGGTTTGGAAGGTGCACACATCTTACAAAAGCCAGTGTTGTTATGGATGATTTCATGGGAAGAACCATGACAGATACACAGATGGACTGCTACCTCATCAACGTCCATATGCCTATTTGCAAAATCATGTCATGGGTACAATGAACACTGTCAGCAGTAGTGGACATGGATGTGTACACTGATTGTTCTTCATCTGTAAGACTAGGGTGACCTTTTTGAAATTTTTAATCTAATCACAGATGCTTCACTGACAGTTCACAATAGATTTCTGCCCCTAATACACCTTCAGCCTGCAAAAAACGGATCACAGCAATGCTGTTCTTTAGTGTATGCAGAAAGGGGAGTGACCACGCTGACAGCAGTATCATGTGCCAGCAACTGATCAGCCACTTTGAACCTGAGTCACAGCAACTACAACAAACAATGCTTACATATGCACATGCAACTAACAGTGTGGCCAACATAATAATAAATTTAAAAAAACTTGTGCTGATACTTTCTGATTGGCCCTTGTGTGTGTGTGTGCGCGCGCGAGCGCGCGTGCGTGCGCGCGCGTGTGAGAGAGAGAGAGAGGCTTGTGCTGTGCATTATTGTGTTAGCACAAAAATATGGACGTTAAGACTCAATTAAATTCACATCACTTACCATGCAAATGAAAAAATATTCTGGGATTGAAATCCTGATTCTCCATGTGGTCTTGCGTCTCCCACACTTCTTCAAGTTGCTGTTTGCTGCCTGGATGGTGTAGCTACAATTATAGTATCACAAATTACGCTCATGTGCAGTCTCAATTCAGTTGGTTCAAATAGGGTCTATGATGGGTTCTTGAACATTTACTTAACCAGTAACTATCACCTTCTCAAGTGAGGACTCCATTCCACAACTACTCAACCAGGCGACTATCACCTTCTAAAGGACGACTCTTTACCACAATTACTTAAGCAAGTGACTATCAGCTTCTCGAGGAGGAATCTGCTCCACTGTTTCTACCTTAGTTGTGATTGTAAGTACTGACATAAACAGACCGCACTATATTCAACCAGTTTAGGTGAGCATATGAACCTTCTGAAAGACAATTTTCATCCCAACTAATGTTTCCAGAACTTACTTCTATAAATGTTTAGAATCTAATGAGTTTAAAATGCTTAAAATACTGAAAAAACCTCACACAAACGTGAAATTTTGTACATAAAAGGCACACAGCTCATTTGTACAAAACCATCATATTTTATTATAATAATGTTCCCCGTAGTATCTGGGAGGCTATGCCGTGTGATCAGGTATACTGTAACCTTTTTTCACCCAGCTACACAGTGTTAATATCCTAGATGACTGTAGTCTCAGTATGCTGGTTGCTAAAGTAGCCACCTGTGTCTTTACTCAGTGCTATTGGCAGACACCAGTCTCCACCATCCCATGATTCAGTAGGTTTTCATGCCACCACATGTCTCCTGATTGCATGCAAGCTGCAAATGTGTGCCTCCACTATGACCTGTGGGGACCTTGACATTTATCAGTGTCCCTTGGTCTTGTGGTCTCAAATGTGCCTATTATAGGAGCCTCCCATAATACAGACAGCACCTCTCATTGTGTCCCTCAGCAAAGGCAAATATAAGGCCAGCTTGCTTAAGGGAGTCCTATCAGGCCCGGAATATTAGGTGGGCACTCACATGTGTTATGTCAGTGGGCAAACAGCGCAAGTGAGATATGTACTCTGTTGAACAAAGGGTGTTCATTCACAATACTGCATGCTTTTGTAACATACATATCATGCGAAACATGTCACCAAAAGTTACGTAATAAATATCCTCCAATAAATGTCATGTAAAAGTACTATAAACACAAAAAGAAGTTCATCCTAGAACAGGCCATGGAGGCCCAGAGGGAGTGCACAGGTATAGCTCTACTCCTTTTTTAACCTTGGCACTAGATTGGAGTGGGTGGTCACTGCCATACCTTGGCTACCTTACCCTAGAGACCTGGTACCCACTGTACAGGAGGCTGGGTGGGCCCCAGAGCCAGTGTAGACTGTTGCAAAATTTTTAACAGTGGGTTCACTGTTGGGCAAAAAGAAAATAAGCAACATTATTTTTTACTGCAGAGAAACTGGAAATTAATACTGGAAATATTGGAACAGAAATAAGTGACAGAAAATCTTGGTTGGCTCTTCACGGTGCGGTGTGCAGCTGGGTAACAAAACTCATAAAATTTCACCCATAGGAAATCAGAGCTGTAAGATAATGCTTTCCTCCAGAAGTTGGTACTGCAAGTGGTTTCAAGAGATGATAACCAATGGACTTCTTGATCCAAAAAGCATCTTCTCAGACTACATGAAAAAATTGGAATGTAAACACCTGGAATAACAGATACAATAACTTGCAGATCATGGCCTTCTAGACCTCCAGATTTGAATCCATGTGGTTATTATTGTGAGGGACACTGAAAGATAAAGCTACGTAAATAATCCACATCTTTGCAAGAACTGACAGATAATACTTCAACAGAAGTTGCAAATACTTCAAGGTAAGAACCCCAGCATGCGTTGAGAAATACTTTCAGAAGCTGTGAAACCTGCTTAGAAGGAGGCAGCAAGTTGAATTGCAGGGGAAGAATCGACTCTAAATTCCTGGCAGATGCAGGCTTTCTATGCAATAAAGGTCTTGTCACAGCTGCTGTGTTCAGGGACACAATTACAGGTACATGGCAAAGATGAATACGAAATACCAGTCGCATTATAACTGGCAGAGATGAACCAATGTGCTAGAAGACAAACCTGCCTTTCTGCCACTCTGTCCACCAAGAATCTGATACGGACAACCCTAGGACAATACGCACTACTGCAACGAGAAGGTGACCCATGGAATGGCCACTTGCTGAGCTACTACCATGCCTGGCAAAGATATTTTCAAGGAATATTAAATTTAGATTCAATAACAAATGGTCATATGGTTCAGTGTAACACAGCTGTGTTTTTATTCAATAACTACACGTTTCAGTTGAAGTTGACCATCACCAGGCCATAAAAACAATATCCAAAAGGAATCTAAAAAATGTAACGTATAATACATCACCTCTTTATGGTTTTGTGGGATCCCACACATTTTCCTATTTTTTACAATAAACTGTAAAATAGTACTGGTTGACAGTAACTAATTAGTCATTACAAATTATTACATTATTCAACAAATTCAACTACAGAGGCCATATCAACGGGGAAGCAATCAAGATAGAAACCTATCCCAACAATTATAACAAGGCTGGCCTTGTCTGGAGTAGATCATGAACACTTCTTACTTACTCCCTGAAGGAACAGTGGAATTCTCCCTGTACGGATACTCCATATATTTATCCTTTTCCTGCCACCTTGCTTAATATCCCATGGCTCCACTAGTAACTGCTGTATGTTCCAGACCACCCCCACATTACTTCCCATCTGTACCCACCCATTTCATTGTAAAACTCCTTCCTACACCAGTCAGCCTGTTTCACCACCATCCCCACTGACTTGTCTCCCTAGTGGCCTGGTCAAACACAATATACCCATTTTTCTGTAACAACTACTCTGCTCAAACAGTTCGCACCCTACAGAGGCAACAAGCTCCCCCGAATGTAAATAACCATTCGTCAACTGACACACTGTCATATCCCACAACGCTTTTATCTCCACCAACACTGCTGTTAGATCCTTATATCACCTTAGAGAAAAGAATGCCTGTATAGATGTTATAAGCATGCAAATTTTCACTTCTATAAGCTGATGATGTTCATGTGAAATCTAAGGTTCTCACCAAACTATATTGTGTAATATCCCAAAAGATGGCAACTGTCATGGTCATTGCCAAGAAAACCTCAAACTTACTTAACACTCAAAGGACAGGGATTTTAAAATGTCCTGCACTATGGGGTTGGTAGATACATGTTAATTTTGAATTAAACTTAAATACATAGGCACAGAAGACTTTAAATCTCTCACATCTACACAGTTGGTATCCATTTCTTTTAGCTCGGAGGTAACTGTGCTAGTATGACAAAGTGCAACTGTTCGCCACCTAGACTGCCCTGCAAACAATGTGATCTGCAGCCAATAAAGGTTACGCCAAAATAAATCTCTGCAAGTATATAAACTGCAAAAATGATGTTAGAATTAGATGGTGCAGATTTCTTCTATACATTTAAAACAGCACACATAGCACTTACTGGTTCATGCTGCTTATGCTTCTTTTCTTTGTCTTCCATATCCTTAAGCATTTGCTGTTTATGCTGATCATCCAAACTTTTGAGTTTCTCTTGCTTTTCAAATTCCTTCTGCATTTCATACTCCTTAAACTCTTGACGACGCTTTCTATCTGCTTCTGCTATATCTGCAGTTGTCTGTAATAATAAAATGCATTCAACATTCAAACAAAAAAGTTAATTCTATATTTAAAAATTCAGCTAATAACTGCAGGAAAACACACTGCATCATCATTATAAGGGCCAACTCAGTGCAATTATCTTGTTTATTCTGAGAATCATACAAAACCCATAAAACACACCCTGTGAATTGAATACAATTTCTGAAGCAACAAATCTAAGGGGTGAAACTGAGGACTGTTTGTAACTCATAAAGATTGATACTACTGGTTTACATACATAGCACATCCAGGAAGTAAGAACCGGTTGTGTGTAAAACACATTTAAAAAAAATGTAAAAAGTCTTTACTTATTACATTAAACTACTTAACCACATAGCCACCATGTAATTTAAGGCACCTGTCATATTGTGGGACCAGTTTTGTGTGCCTTTGTTGGAAAAGGTCGCCGCCAACCCTTTCAGCCAGTCCTGCACGTCTTTTTTCTATTGGTCACTCTTCAGACTTTTTACAGAAAGGAGACTCATAACTAACTGAAACTAATCTATTGTACGTGATTTCAGGCTTCTGCTGAGATGTAGATGAGTTATGTGCTCTTCTGAGATATTATGCAGCATTGAGTGGTAGTGCTGCACTGATGTTTCAAGACAACATACCAGTTCCAGCTTCAAGGGTGGCAAAGTCCAAGACAGGACTGATACGTTGCCCCACAACATTGGTACGGAACTACCACTCAATGCTGTGTACTATCCTAGAATGGCGCAGATCTAATCTACTGTAGTTTTGACGAGCAGAAGTAAGAGTCAACAAACAAGTGAAAAAATATTTTGTTTTATTAATGCATAGTTTATGCCTCACTTGTCTCCTCAACTGCAGCTCTCTAAGCTTGTCTAGCTGGCCACACCTGAGCTGTAAATGATGTTGCTGCTGCTGATGATAATGGTGGTGATTAGTGAATAATGAATTAGATGGTGTAAGGAAGTGAGCTTGTTTTAAATAGAGGTACTATCCTGGAATTTGCCTGCAGGCACTAAGGAAAGCCATAAAAAAAAACCTTGATTATCTCCAAGTCTATGTTTGAACCTGGGATCTCCCAAATATGAGGCATAAATAGTATCCACACAACTGTGCTGTTCAATTTCAACAGGCTGAATGGAGCTTACCATCAAGAGAGCTGAATCATGAAAGAACTTATATATATATATCATATATCATACAGCAGTTTTCCTTACATGCTGCTTGCAGTAACAATGTTTGAATGACCTATCATTTGCTGATCAAGGGGTTGGAGACTGCTGGTGCATCTCACGAAGGAGGGGGGAGACCTGTCACATTCTTTAGGTATCTCGAGCCCTGGTGACAGGCAGCACACTGGTCCTCTGTTTTGGGAACTCTGCTGTCATCAGGTTAACAAGGTGAATACTGAACATACAGTCAATACTTTTGCATAGCTCATAAAATGTGTAACAGTTGTTGGAATTAAATTAAGTCTTGTGATTCAGAGTATCAGATTTCACTCAGGTTTCTGGATGTTGACTACCACATAGATAGTAAGGACCATTATTACAGCACACTAGGCTTCAATGCCATTAACTTGAACACTGTTAGCACAATACACAACACAGAACAACATGATCTGCAATTCTTTCCATTCCCTAAAATCTACTGCACTTGATACATTGACTAGGATATGGGAATTACAGTTAGATTTCTGGCAGGGTAAATTTTTTTTCTTCACAGCATTCAGACTAGACCTGGGGACCACCCAGCCTCCCACTTAATGGATAAAGGTGGCTGTTTCCTCAGGTGTAAACAGGTCATAGTGTGAAGCTGACTATTTAACTCAATCTACTTCCAACGTTAAGAATGCCTGGGGATATACCCTGACAGCCTTGTATGTCTCCACTGAATGGTGCTTAAATCAAGAACAAAAACAAGATATTTTCACATTTCTAAGAGAGGGGAGAAATATGCTTGTGTTTCAAAAATGGTTTTGCTAACAAAAATTCATGCTGAGGCAGCAACACAATATTCTTCAAAGGTGGAATTACCCAAGATATAGACATCACACTTGAAAATTTGGAATTCAAAGTGAAGAAATATTTTAAAGGCTTGGAAAGCACAAGAACAGTCAATTAAACAAGGCCCCTACTTTAAGAGACAGGGTTTCATGGCTGAAGTGTACCAGACCTGCTCAGCTTGTAAACAGAAGTTTGGCAATTATGGCAACATCTGTCCCTTGTGTATGAGTTTGTGAGTTAGACAAGGTTTGACCAACAAATGAACAAGACTAACTTCAACTAAGTTGTCACAAAATCTTTTCTTTTTAATTACAATTTTGATTACTGCATCACTGTTACTCGAAGTATTGGTATTTATGGTCTTAATGAACTACTACTGAAATGTAATATTTGTACCTTTTTACGCTTGTAAAATAACTATATTATTGCATTCTTCATTTTAAACATTTTGGTACTAACTCTCCTCTCGTTTGCTGTGCTTGACCATATTTCTGTCTTTAATAATGGGATGGTACTCTAGGCCTGTCTGGTAAATGACAACAGTGGAAAGCTGGACATATGGATGAGAGGCTAATTTGGGCTATATCCAATAAAGAATTGATGTTACAATAACGGCTTGGGCAGGTTATCTCCAAGAAAGGACATTCCTTCTTTCCTTTACCTGGTCAAAAAATGTATCCTTGGACCCAGTCCCAATTTCAATCTCATGCTAATTATCTGACTTATAATGTGATCCATAATGCCAGCCTCCAATCTGTGACTTCCAATTGGTTAAGTGAATAAGAGATGAGGGCCTTTACCTACTCCACTCTGAGCAAATCAAAATGTAGAACACAATCACACAATCTCTCTACTCATAATCATATAATTAGTTTACTAATACGTATTACCTAACCTTCAAAATGAGCTTCCGCAAATCCTCAATTTCAAAAGTGTGTGGATTGGAAAGATCAACATGCTCTGGTGGTATTTTTAGGTGTTCTGTGTCCATTCCATGGCGCAGTTCATATTCCTTCGTAGCTAGATGGCGAAGGCGTTCCAACTCGGTACGTTTAATTTCATCAAGCTTGGTTCGAACACGATGGTTCACATTCTCAAGCTCATATGCAATCTTTCCTGACTAGAAAACCAAAAAATACAATGTTTACCAAACAGTCAAACTCAATGATCTTTGAGTCAACAAAACAGCATATGTTTAACACACCCGAATATCACTTTCTTCAGCCTTCTCCAACTTCATCTTGAATTCTGGATCACTCTCCAAGGCTGTGACTACTTCTTTCAGGTATCGGTTATATTCAACAAGGAGACCACTCTGAAACATACAACAATTGACATTATTTGCATATTACACATCTGATACAGTTCTCTAGAACTGATATTTCAGTATCCTCTACACCATGGTGATGCCCAGACAGCTATAACTCTAAAATTAACACCATGGGCCTTCTGCATGACATTCCAATGTCTACAAAATATTTACTGCTAGTTTTATGTAAAATTTAAAGAACTCCACATTTAGTATGTTAATACAGCAGCAAAAATTAAGCACACTATATTCTGTTTTTTGATAGCATATATTTGATACCCTTATTTAACTTCTACATTATTTTGTCGTCAGACTGATTACTGTCATATCGTTTTTCTCATTTAACCCTCTCACTGCTGTCTGACCTGTTTGTTATGTCACACCAACATATCATATCACCATCTAACCCACACTATGTCAGCACTGTAACTAACTTTGGACATCCCTCACATCAAAAAGTTTTAATGTATTTTTGGGTGATGAACCAAAATATGTAATTTGTAATAGATTCTTCATAATTAATAAGCATTGCAAGGGACATGGAATATCCTGCCATACTTGACTAATGACTGTTTTCAGCTCACTGTTACGAATATGCCCGGTGGTATATCTTGCAGAAACATTTGAAGTTGTATGGAATCAAGCAATATATGTCACAACTGTAACCAATCCATATTGTATTGGATTACACAACTGAATTATTGGATTTTGTAAAGCCATACGTGTTGATAGGTCCTATTTTGTGCTCATATCACAGAAGTGTTTATGAATGTTTCACTGTGATTATGATCATAATCACAAGTCTTTAGTCAATCCATGAAAGAGCAACACTTTGTCAGGTATGCTTGATTTCACATACTGAATATAACGCTGTCTCTGTACACTTCAAGGCCACAGTTAACAACCAGTATCAGGAAGAGATCAGCTGTGCTGTCAGAGCAGCAACAGGCTTAAATTTAGATACAGGTGATTAAGAAATGCAGAGTGAATACTTTGTGCATAATTCTGTAACAATTTAAAATGGGAAGATATGTCACCAATGGGGACACTGAATTTTTCAGTAGTAGATACAAGTTGCACAGTGCAGCAAAGACCACAAATAACATTTTAGAACTTCTTAAACTATTTTCTGTAATATACATAAATTATTATATAAGTACATTATTTTAGGTAAAATGTTTTGGGAGGTACATGAGAACACCCACATGAAAAATCATATAATTAAAAGAGGGGAGACAGATTATGACTGAGATTTTGACTGTGACATTGGGAAGACATGACCATGAATAAAATTTGTCATGTTTAGGGTAGTTACATGTTAGTTACATGAGGATGCTGGCCCCTGTGTGAGGTGCCGCAGACAACTGGCACATAAAAGCGGTAAGATTGTAAGCCCTATGAACCAGATGCCTTTACCCCCCAGAAAATATTCCTGGTAATCATTTCTTTTAGAGGCTGAGTCAACCCCAGGGCTGTAGTGTGGCTGGAAGGATTAAGTCAATGAAAAATCCCAATCACCCCATTGGGGAATTGAACCCTCAACCTTCTGGCTTGTAGCACAGTGCTTCAACCAACTGTGCCATTGCGTACCCCAGTACTTATTTGTAGTTAGCATTAATCATACATATTGTGGAACAGTGGGTCCTGTAGTACCAACACTGCCACAAAACAAAACACCAGTAAGAATCGTTCCATGGTGAGATTGATGTATGGTCAGCTGGGATTCAAAATAACTGGTGTCGGTCATTCAGCACGTAAATTGTCAGTTGTGTGGCTGAAAGGGTTACTCAATTTAAAGCTCTACATTCAGGTCACAGAAAGGGCACAACCTGAGAATATGATAAAGCATACATAAGACAGCACTGCTTTGAAATATAGGTGGCACAGTTTACCAGCTTAATGGGATTTTTAGTTCATTGCAACAAAAGCAGGTAGTGTTGTATTCTCAGGTTATGTTATTGAAGCAAAATAAAACATGCTATTGTACACCCAAGTATACAACAGTAGTAACAGTGTGGCACAGTTACAGGTGTGAAGTACCATGTATGCATTACTGTTGTATGTTTTTTATAATTTCTGTTGTGGCCTGTTGTACTGTTTGTACTACACTAATATTCTAAGTAAAGCCTTAGGCCTTGATATGAGGCACAACTGCAAGATTAGTTTTAAGTCTGTAGTATGTATATACAATATTTACACTCACAGTATCGTATTTAATACAAAAAAATCTACAAGGGCCTATATGGTTTTGACAAAACTGTCCATTTTGGCATTCATACCTACATACAACACTGGACAGAACTGTCCATTTTGGCATGTAAAGGTTAAGGATTCCAGGTCTTTAAAACATGTTTTGAGAACTAACATACAAATTCAGTTTTTTGTATCTGTAAGTGTTATGCTTTAGGAAACAAAAATGCTAGTAAAGTGTGTGTTTTCTGCAAATAAATTAGTTTCTGTACAGTCCCATTTGAACATGGAACCTCTTAAATCAAAATACCAGTGAACACCAAATTACAAAATAATAACTGAACCACCTGCTTCCACTGCACTTTTACCTTTGAAAACATAGTGAGTACTACATTCAACACGTATACTTGAAGAATGCAGTTACATAGTTTCAGTAAGTATTTAAGTATACATTGGATTAAAAAGATAACATTCCAATATCCAATGGTGCACAGATTTTCCGCAAGTCTTGGAGCCACCTCAAAATTCTAGGTGCCTGGAGGGTGTCACGTGGAGCAAGTCCCATACTGAGGACCCACAAATATTAGCAACCAGCATACAAAATTCAGTTGCCCAGGTAACCTGGCACCCAGGATTTGTGCCACAACTTGAGTTGGAAAATTCTGCCATTATATCAAGCTAGTTTCTTACCCATTTGTCTGCTAGCAAATACTGTACTGATGTCAAGTACAATCTTCACATTTGTTTTTCTGTGGAACCTACTCACGTATCTCAGAAAAGTCATTAACATGTTTTATTCGTCCATGTTTTCCTAAACTTAGGCAGACATGTTGGTGTCACTGCATGTAACTATAATTAACCCTATGGCATCAAATGATGCATGCACTGCATCACGGGTTGCTGGGTCCATTTCCCCAATGACATAGCATATGTGTCAGCCAATTATGGGTATTGTTGTACAGCCCTTTTGCATCATGTGGGGGCATGGGGCGGGGGGTGCTTAAAGTTGGTATGAAAAAATTATATTCTGTAATTTAAGTCTGGGGTTTTGCAGATTGCACCATGAACTTAGTTACACCACCAGAGTCAGTGGAAGATAGAGAAAAGTCTCATGCAGATATCCACAAGGAAAAATGCAGACGACTGAAATTATGATTGCACTCATATGCTTACCATCAGAGTTACAATATATCCATCATAACCAAAGATGAAATGTTTTATTCTCCTCACAAGAACATAATGCACAAACAAACAACAAGGAACACTTACAGAATTTTAGTAGCCTCTGTCAATTCTAGACACAAGCATATTTTTCAGTGGATCCAGTTTCCTTCAGAAGGGCTGGAACACCATGAATATAAGTATGAAACTCTTCACAAGACATATTCTTAAAACTGCACTGTACAACGCAAATTCCTTTAACTGTGTCAACAGGCCTCTTCCTCTCTTTTGTCCATTGACTCTGCTCTGCATTAGGAGAAAACTTTCTCAACATTCCCATTATGTGCAGGAATATCAAAACAAAACTGCACTAACTTTTAACAATTCTGGATAACTGGCAACACTGTTACCTTTACTGACACATTCTGCCCATCTTTTTATGGGACGGAAGAGAAGAAAACACTGGATTTTTTGATTTCCTACTATATATTTCTGAAGATAACAGAAATCATCAGAACGTTTGGTGGCATCATTAAAACACCTTTTGAGAGTATGTGTTGAATGGCAAGATGAATGTTGTTCCATTACCTAGAATCGCTTCAGCTTGGGCAGAAAAATTCAGACAATTCGTTTACTGTGTCATCCACATATTCAAATGCCCTAAGGGCCTCTCCAGACCTGTAACAGGATAGCTTGTAACCATGCTTCTGCACACTAACCACTAAATGTTAACTTGGAATGGGCGCCAGAAGTTCACTCAAGGCTGACGAGTGCTGTGTGTGAAGCGATGCAATGACTATTAGCTAAGGGTAGAATGATCTCCACACAAGGAATTTCCTCATGCTAGATTTCTTTATCAGTGTACACCAAACCACAAAATCGTTGTCTCTCCTTGTTGAGGTCCAAATACCAAGTGTTCTGCACACCACAGATTGCCTCCATGGCACTAAGCTAGGTCCCATTATCTTGGGTACCTGCTCAGGGTCTCACAGTATGCCTATTGTTTGTGTGGTAAGCTGAGGTCCCTCACACCTGGAAGTTTATGGTGGAATGCAGGCTTAGATCCTCACAATGTATGCAGTACCACACCTTCTCATCTGGGGATGTCAGTCCTTGGATTCAAACTCAGGCCACCCTGCTACAAGTTTTACCCTTACAAATAAGCACCATGTGTAAACTAGCTATTACAAAAGTAAGGACTTACTGGATCTTCATCCTTCTCGTCAATTTTGTTATCTTCAGCATCCTTCTTCTTCTGAGTTACAGGTGGACTCACTGCCTCTTCTACGATGAGTAAGAAAAGTAGCAAGGGCAGAATCTCTCTAATTCCCTGCTGTAAGAATAGCATTTGATTTTGTACAAGACATACAACACCCCTGCTAAAAGGCTGTATTAAAACACTTAAAACTCCTGCCTGAGAAGATTCAAGTCTTTTGTGATGTAACGTCGTGCCGACTACTTTACAATTACAGAAGTTTTGAACGAACCAAGTGCCTCGGTTTTAACGTTCAAGCATTTCAAGAAGAACGTTTACCATTTATCAACAGACATGGGGTGACTTCCCAAAAGAATTGAGTCTCCATCTCAGCTGTGACGACCTAAAACCTCACATCTGCCTGAAGCATGACGTGGATGTCGAAACCACCTTGGGCACTATTCTAATTTTACTAGTGTTTCACTTACGGAGAATAAATACATGCTGCCAAAACAAATTGAAGGTACAAACACAATAATCGTTACAGCACTCTGTCAGTCACTTGCATAAATTACGCTGAGAAAATTAAACAAGTCCCACTTCCCAGCTTTCCTAAATTACGTTTTCCTAACGGCCTTATCCTCCACCAGGTTAAGGAACCTATACCATGAAAAATCATATTGCACTTATTAGAGCAATTGCTCTATCTCCATCCCGCGATCAGTACCGTGCAAGAGTTCACATCCAAATATGTGTACTATAATTGACTGCATTTTCTGCAACGAATGATAAGTTTACGGTAAGCTGTTACAGAAACATGTTTACGAGGAACACATATAACGCTGTGTTGGTATCACTGCTGAAGCCGTGTGGGGCCTGCATTTTTCAGCATCGACCATCCATTAATGCGCGATACGTGATAGGTGACTGCGTTATAGCGCGACCCCGGAAAGGAGTGTGTAGCAGATGCGTGTGCCATTTGCGCATCACAGCGTCAGGTTCGTCGTACTGTGGGTGTAATCGAAAAAATTTTAGACATGCCTTGTTCGATTCAATGCTGTGAATTGAGTAGTAAAGGGAGCCACAACGAGTGTACTTCGGAAATGTGTTTCAGGTTCGCATTTCATCAGTAACAGTGAAAAGTTCCGCTCCCTTACACCGCAATCTCATGAGTGGTTCGATACCTTGTCAACTATTAAGACCCGCACCTAGTACATAGCTGGCTGCATTCTCACTTAATCAATTAACTTTTTTCAACAACATATCATGAAAGGATTTATATTCCATTCACGAGCACACCTAGAATTTTTAAAGTCCGCCCGTTGATATGTGGCAGATATTTAAACCCTCTTCGCTGCTACTTCCAATATCAGCCTACTAATTTCGTCCTTAAAGGGTTACCGACGTTCCAGGACAGCACACAGGCCCGGTTATCGAGGGTCAAAAAGTAAAAAAAGAATGCCTTAACCTGCACTGTGGTTGAAGAATGGCATTTCGAATATAATTTTCATGTTTTAGTTTTAATTCCTCTCCATGTAGGCCTACTTAATACCCTATTGGCCTGAAGATGCCCAGTGCCGCAATGTGGGATGAACTCGCATAATATATACAAACCAAGTTGTGTTAACGGCTAGCAGAAATCCTGTTTTTATAGAATGACAGGAGTAGATGTGGACTGTGTTATCGATTGTGAGGTCGACGTGTAATGAATATAGTTTTCGAAGTTACCTATAGGAGCACTGTTCATCAACGTCACTGTCGCAACACATGCGATGGATCGCGTAGCAGACGGGATGTGACCCCCAACAATTTTACACGGATTAACGGAATAACGCGGGGGAACCATTTATCCATGGCATACTTTAACCTGTGGCACTGGTTATTGCCAGCAGTAACCCGTGATCGCCACGAATGTAGGAATTAAAGTGGTCATTATCGTTATCAGTACAAGGAAATTGTTAAATTTCTGGTGAGTATTCGTCACTATCGTATTGAGGTCAGGATTATTTGTTTATTATAGTAGTAATATGATGTTTATTATTTATTTAAAAGATGAGTATGTGTGTTACTGTTAGTTTGGGGTGTTTCGTGATTATTTTTCCAAGTGTAAAATCAGGAGATACGTTTGGTAGCCCGTGTACGGAAGGGCCTTTTGGCAAGTTGTGAGATTTTTCTCCGGAGTGGGATGAAACAGTCTGTGGAACTGCTAAACGGGGTTTTGTTTTACGTCCACGTTTAACGTGGTAGTTGTAACGTTTATATTTGTGTGAACAGGCAAGGGAGGTCTAGAAGTTACAAGTCGTTTGTAGGATTGCGTCATTCATTGACGTCACTGCAAACCTGGAGAACGTGTGGGTTGGCTTATTAGGTGTAGTAATACCTTACTATATGTAGCATGTAATTTGCGTAAAAGATAAGTATTTTTTGTACTCTTGGTTTGGATTGCTTAGATTATTTTTGTAAATGTAATATGAGGAGTTACGTTTGACAGCTTGTGTATGGGAAGGCCTTTTTAACAACTTGCTACATATTCAACAGTAGGACGAAACGGCCTGTAATAATAATAACAGCGTTTCTTTTGTTTTATATGCACATCTGACCTAGTAGTTGTAACTTTTATGTTCTTAATGTGCATGAAGAGGCAAATTTGGAAGTGACAACTCATTTGTAATCAGTATGATTGTGCCATTCATCAAGCAACAGTTTCATGTCTGGAAACTTGAGGAACTTGTGATTTGAATTAATAGGTGCAGTAATGCCTTACTCTGTGTGGTATCATCATAAACCATGTATGATTATTTTTACAGATATATCAGCATGAACAAGTACAATCCTCCTCCAACATATGGTCCCCCACCAGCAGCACCTCCTAGCTACTCCCAAGCTGTAGGTGGTGTGCCACCTTCTAGTCCATTTACTCCTGGACAGTCATGTAAGCAGACGGGTTTTTATCTATTTTGTGTGTGATTTCTTAAATTTTAAGTACAACAGTGTCAGAAATATACTGCAGTGGTGTGGTGGACAAATGTCTGTTCAGTACTATTATACCATTGTTTTAACACCGTGGTAATGTGAAGCTAAAGCTCATCCTTTCATAACCTCATCAAAGTGAAGGTTATTGGCCAGTTGCCTTGTCTAGCGCCTTTACCTGAATGGATGGAGGTAATTTTTTATACATGGTGGAAGTGTTATAGTTGAGAATATTACTGCCATTTATTAACACATAACTGTATACAAACTTTGGTTCTAATGTAGTAAAAGGGAGAAATTCACCATGTGTATTACTTGTGCCCAGTATGAGAGTGCACATATATTAAGATACTTTCATATTCTCTGACATGCTGTTGTATTGGTGAATAAAGTGGCCAGTGGTGCACAAATCCCAGATGCCAGGTCACCCAGGTGACGAAATTTTGTATGGTGGTGGGTCCTCAGTATGGAACTTGGCTCATATCAACCTCCTGGCACCCTGAACTGTCAGGTGGCTTGTAGATTCTGTGAAAATTTTTACATCCCAGAAATAGGCATTGTTCTTCATCTACTACAACCACTTTATTTATTGCAGTTTTGTTTTACTATACCGTATATGTTGCAAAATGGTTGATTATCAAGGGCTCTGTTAGGTTTTTGTTGACACATAATACTCTGCTACTGTGCAATATGACCAAGTGAATGTTATGCAATGAGGGTGGTCTTTGAAGGCCTATGTGAACACACCAACTGACTAGGATGCAGTTCACAGCCCAATGCACAAGTTAAGCAACAGCATAAAGGGGCTGCACCACATAAAAATGTGTACACTGATGGAAAGACTATGTGACAATATAAAACATACAGTGTAGTGCAACATGTAAACGGCCTGTAGCAGAGTACAGTATGATATGATGCAGATGGATATGTATGCATATGAACAAAAGAACTAACACTCAAATTCAGGCACATACACAAGATAAATACGGAGTTGAAAATGAAACTCGCAGGACACTCCAAGAAAATCCAACTAAATAAACATACAGCTTAGAAGACAAAAATAAAAAATGTAACACACTTGTACAAATAAATAGTAAGGGATGTGATAAGTGAACATCTGTATGGAAATAACAGTTACTTAAATCCATGTGGAAGTTCGACTGTGTGGTATAAAGCATGACCATACCATAATTGCCAGTTTGTACTACAAAGGGTTAACCATTGTAGATCATGAGGTCTAACACAACTTGCTGCGAAAAACTTCAGAAGCCATGTAAAATAAGTATTGATTATTGTATGCACTTAGAATCTGTAGTACTTACAGCAAGCACTATGTACGTGAAAAGCTAAGATAATTACACCTTTTGCCTTTTTACAGGAGAAACTTTCTCACGTGTATTACTGGTGTCACAACCAACTTGTTACACTTTTGTGAAAAGCCATATTCAGGTACATGAAACTCTCACCATTTGCATTGGTTACATTCCTGAAAAATCTTGCAAATAGTAAAATCATGATGACTTTTATGGGAAAAATGGGGTTAGACAAACCAAAGACGTATGAAACATGATGAAAAACACACCCACCAATTAGTGTTGGCATTTGTTGAGATGATGTCTGTGTTCCTGGCTGAAAGTTGTCAATGATAAAATGACGTATGAGTGCATGATGGCATAGGAGACTGAAGAATTTGTGAAGAAAGGGGTGACTTTTGATTGCATTTCCTCCTCCTGCATTTTCTCATACACCTTGTACAGTGCCATGACAGCCTTCATCTTGTGCTTAAATTTCAGGCCTGTATCATTAAGGTTAATGATTTGCTGTGATATGTTGTCCTCCCCACTTATCAAAATGTACTGGATACTTAGTGCCAGCCACTTGATATGCAGATGCTTATTCTTCTTTCACCTGAAGTTGTGCAGGCTTATTTGTTTCATAATGATTTGAAGCCATTGTTTACTGACCTATAAGCTGCCCTTCTCACCCCCAGACTCTGCACAGCGTGGCAGTACTGACTGACAACTCTTTCTGTGCCTCACCATGCAGTCATTCACACAAGACCCTTTCCATCTTTTTTAGAAAGGGCTGATGATGCCTTAACACAAGAAACTTTTTTTCTCACTGGAACACTGGCTTCTTATGCTTCCCCTGTTCTCATCTTTATTGATCTTGGTGAAACAGTTTTCTGATTTGTTTACACCATGGTGATGGTTGACTGCAGTAATTCTTATTTCCTTATCGACATTTTCCAACACCTCCAATTTCTCAAACGGAGACAACACTTTCCTTCTCTTTTTATCCTTAGGCTCGGAATCGGCATGTTCATTACACTTTGTAGACAAAAAACACAACGTTAGACCAGTGTGCCAACAGAAGACTGTCACCACATGATAAGTCATGGTGTCTAGTGTACAAGAAATACCACATACATTTAATCCACCAACCTTAAACTTTGTGGTATGATGACAAAAGAAAAGTGACTAGTAATCTGTGGAGGTTAGCTTTTGAGTTTGCATGATAGGGGCAAAAACTTGGGTTTCAGTATACTGATACACAAACTCAGCCTGAAGAAAGTATTTATAGCATCAAGTTTAGGAACTATGGTATTATTTTACTGAAAGATACTCAGAGGTTATCTCTTCAGGTTTCATTTAGGCTGTGTGTGTGTGTGCGTGTGCGCGTGTGAGAGAGAGAGAGAGAGAGCGCCTAGGCTCAGAATTTCGACTCTGTGGTTTTGTGTATGTTTGGTGGGTACTGGGGTGTGATGTTAAACACCCACCTCCATCTAATGCTGAGGTTAAAGAAAGAGTAGAGTATACCTCTGCTGTTCCTTCAGGGCCTTCATGGCCTGTTATAGGGTGAACTTTACAATTTTTTAATATCAATCAAGCTGTAATTGCATGGAATGAGAAGTATAAAATAGGTGAACTTTACCTTTAATCCAACGTCAGGCTTTAGGTTTTTATGTGTATAGAACAAGGGTAGAACTGATTTTGTGTGTAGAATCCAGGGTTAGGCTCTTGGTTTGGGTATATATCGCTGTATGTAGGCATGGTTGGTGTTGTGTACTTTCTTTTAGGTTGTTCTGAAAATGTTTGCGCCATGGCTCACATTCTAAGCTTTTTGCACACCTTTGTTGCCTGTAATTATCACCATCACTTTACAGTTGGCAACCCAGATTACATATGGTTACTTGCAGCGCAGTTTCTTTGCAGTGAAATGGGTTGTGTATATTATGATTACAATTAGATGTTCTGTCATAAATATTGATGGAAAGAAGTGTCTGTCTGTAAAGCTGTTGATCCAAGTACAATAGTGAGGTGCATGTCGTGAAGGCATATGGGGGATGGTGCTGTAATGCCACTCATTCCTAGCCTTGGCACAAACAACTCCATATTGTAAGAGGAAGTAAATGATGGTGCTGTTGTGGACTAGATATGAATTTAGGACATTTGCATTTGTTGTGCATTAGGTCATGACATTAATGTATTCATTGATACAGATTAATGTTTTTATGCATCTACCCATTCAAGTCATAACCCTGGTACATTTTCATGTGGCCTGCATGCCGAACATTGAAATAAACTTGTAAATCGAAGAACATTAAATTCACGTTCCATTCTACTTCTTCTGCTAAGTTCCTTATGCACTGTACTGCATTATTTTATTAGTGTAGTGATTAACACAAAGTAATCAAAGTGTTTGCCTACAGTGTCTGGTGGACCTATGATTGTGACAACTGTAGTGCCAGTGGGCCCACAGCCCACTCATATGATATGCCCATATTGCCACGCAGAAATAGACACTGCCACCAAAACAGAACCAGGAATCATTGCTTACGTTTCTGGTGTGGTGATAGCTCTTCTTGGGTAAGTAGAAACACACATACACGTATCATCAAAGAAATTGTAGGCCTGAGATTAAAGTCTGCAGGAATGTTATGCTGCATCTCCTGGTAAGTAATTACATTTTGGAGGTGTGTGTTGCCTCTGTTACATACCTGTCCGAAACACTGGCAAGTGTTTACTAGTCAACACAGCACGAAATCCTAGAAGACTTCAATTCCTATCAAAACCCATGTTAGAACTTCAGATCGCACACATTATGGGCACCTTTTATGTTCTGGATAGTAGGCTAGTGACAGTTAGAAATTTGCATTTGAATGTGTGAACCCTTGATTAAAAATTCTGCAGCCCATTCTGCGTGGTGTGGCTATAAAATAACTGGATTTAATTTTTTTCCACTTCCCTGTAAATTTGGCAACAGCGAGCAGTGTGTGGTATTGGCTTGTGCTCTCCCCTCCATTCACGGTTACAATTTCAAGGTCATGCGGCAAACAGTTTGGCAGTAGCCTTTGCTTGAAGTGGATTGTGTTCTTGTTCTCCATAGGAATCATGTTAAGTGTAAACGTGGAGCAACACATCAATGTGAAATTCTGTGTGAAACTCGGAAAATCCGCTACAGAAACATACGATTTGTTGAAGAAAGTTTATGGTGATGAGTGTCTATCTCGTACTCAAGTTTTCGAGTGGTTTAAAAGGTTTAAAGAGGGAAGGGAAGAGATCGGAGACAGTCAGTGCCCTGGCCATCCCAGCACATCAAAAACAGATGCTAACATCGAAGAAGTCGGTGAAATTGTCATCGCCTGAGCATTCGAGCAGTTGCTGAGGAAACTGTTCGACAGATTTTACATAATAATTTCAACATAAAAAAAGTGTGTTCAAAGATGGTGCCAAAACTCCTCACTCCTGAACAAAAGGAAATTCGAATGAACATTTGTGCTGACATTCTTCAAAACGTTGAAAATGACCCAGACTTTTTAGAGAACATAGTAACTTGTGATGAATCATGGTTTTTTCAATAAGACCCAGAAAGTAAGTGCCAATCCATGCACTGGAAGAGCCCCAGTTCACCAAGGCAGAAGAAAGCACGGCAGAGCAAATCCAAATTTAAAGAAATGATGATCGTTTTCTTCGACATCCGAGGGATTGTTCACATGCATTGGGTGCCTGAAGGTCGGACTGTTAGCCAGGTCTACTACAGGGGGGTTTTGACGAACCTTCATGAATGGGTGAGAAGAAGAAGACCTGAAATGTGGAAGAACAGCTCATGGGTTCTTCACCAAGACAACGCGCTGGCACACAACGCCCTGTCTGTCAAGACGTTTTTGATGAAGCACAAGATCGATCACCATGTTGGAACATCCACCGCACTCACCAGACCTAGCCCAATGTGACTTTTTCTTATTTCCAAAAATCAAGTCTGCATTAAAAGGAACCAGGTTCGAGTCCATAGATGCAGTGAAGGCAAAAATGACGGAGCTCATGAGTAAGCTATTAGAAGACGATCTGCAGCATTGCTTCCAACAGTGGAAGATGCGCATGGAGCAGTGTAGGGATTGGGGAGGGGAGTACATTGAGGGTGACAACATTTCTATTGTGTAATTTTTTCAATAAAAAATGTCTTAACATCAGTCCGGTTATTTTGTAGCCACACCACATATTTATCAATAGTTTACAGTCCTTTAGAGTTTGATTCTTGTCCTGTACCATCCTCTGTACATACACTCTGTCAGAGGTGTGGTCATGCTCTGTGATGAAGTTACTGAAATTGTGATGGTACTTCTTTATAGAGAAAGCTTTGATCTCTTGTTAGATATGAAGTTAATTTAGTTTTATTCACTGAAATTAATATTTATCATTTTATATCAAACGAAACCAACTGGCTGACAGCCATACTGCATATAAATCCATCTTCAAACATTCTTGGCCATACTCTGTCCAATTAATGATGCAGTGTAGTTTAGAAATGTGTGTTTTTATCTTTTAAGACCTTTACTTTCATTTCGTGTGTGAATGGACGCATCTCTTGGTCATGGATATTTTCACTCTTGCACTGGCACTTTAAATAGCTCGATATGTGGTGCTGTTGGCTGACGGAGTTTGGGGTTTTTGCAGCATTGTTGATGAAAGTAAGTTTTTAGGATGTGACACCGTGTCGATTGGTTATTAGTTCCGCACATTTGGGACGAGCTTGCTGCCTCAATCTTCAGGGTAGTCCAAGATGAGAAAGTTGCGTGGAATAAATGGCTGCATTATGGGTATAGGGAAGGAGCAGGTTGAGCAATTGGTGTAGCAAGCCAATAGGAGAAGTGGTTTGTGTTGCTGGTGGAGTGGTGGGTAGAACACACCAGAGGAAAGGGAAGTGACAGGGATGAAATGGGGGAAAGGAGCCAAACAAGAGAAACTAAGGATGAAGATTAGATCAAGTGAAGACCATAAGGAGGAAGGAGAGCCTGCGTTATTCAAGGCGGAAGTTATTTACTGTTTCTGTCAACAGGTGGGTGGGGGAACTTTCACCCTTCTGTTGATATGTAGACTGTATGAACCATTAAATGTGGAGTGTTGAGTATATTCACCTGTTGTACGCATCATGTGCCATGGAGCATCAAGTACATTTGCTGTGCCGAGCATCATCTTAATTTGTTTATAATATTGAAGAATTTTGAGGATACCATCCTGACTTTTGTGATTTTTGTAGGTATTGGAATACTCTTCATGTGTAGGTAACAACTTCCCATCTCTCACTGTAACTTGAATTATTACACAAATTTATTGATAAAACTAACTACTGCCCAATTACATTTGTATACTCTCCGACATGTTTAGGTCGCAACTATTTGGCCATCTTCAGGGAGAATGTTTTTCTTGACAAAGCAGCATATGGTACATTAGTGCTTATTAATATCTATATTTCCAACCACTGTCGTATGTTAAAAGTTTATGTTAAAAATTGTTGTTGGTATACATAAAAAGCCGTTAAAATCTATTTAAATCTGTCTCCAAACATCTTGTCATCAGTATGTGGGGAGAACCCAGATTGTATTCACGTTGTGTATATCACAAGTGCCAACTCTGGCACTTGCGATATACACAACATGAGTACAATCTGGGTTCTCCCCGCATACTGACATGTTGCGAGAGTTAATTCTTGCAAATAGGTGATTAAGAGTGCTGAAATTTCTGCAGAGTTTGGCATATCTTAAGGTATGTTCCAAGCCATTTTGACAGGGCATTTGAACACATGACGCATTTCTGCGAAATTCATTCCTTCTGTCCTCACCATGGTGCAGAATGAGCACCGCTTGCCTGTAGCCACTAATCTCCTTCAAGAGGCAGGAGTGGACCAGAACTTCATGGAAGGCATCATCACAGGTGACGAGACATGGGTTGATTGATATGACCCGGAAAAAAAATATCAGTGTTCACAGTAGAAGTTGTCCGAGTCTCCGAGAAAGCACATCAGGTGCATTCCAAAGTGAAAGTCATGCTCATTGTTTGTTTTTTGACATGGAAGGGAATGTTCACTGTGAATACATCTGTGAAAGTCAAACAGAAAATCAGCATTACTATGTTAAGGTTCTGAAGCGACAGAGACTCGCCGTTTGTCACAAGATGCCAAAGAAATGGGAATCTCGTGAGTGGGCACTGCAACATGACAATGCACCTGTGCACACAGCTCACTCGGTTCAGGCTTTTTTTTAAGCAAATCATGGCATTTCTGTGGTTCAGCAGCCCATGACATCACTCCCTATGACGTATGGCTGTTTCGAAAACTTAAAATGGCACTAAAAGAAAGGAGATTGGACAGCATTGACATACTCAAAGGGAAAATGACAAAGCACCTGAGCATTATTCTGAAAGATTCATTTAAAAATTTCGAACAGTGGCAGAACCGCTGGCATAAGTTTATAGGGTCAAAAGGAGCCCATGTTGAAGAGGATTGAGTGTTCTTGTCATAAGCAATAAAGATTATTTTTTACTGAAGCAGTCTTGGAACTTATTGATCACAATTGGTTTTGCTCATGTATGTGTCATTTGTGCCAGCATCTTAATGGTTTATATGAAACTGCTTGTTGATTATAACACAGTGAGTGGATGATGTGTTCATTCTTCTCTCTGCATACATACATATATATATAGCTGGGGAAGCACAGTACTCTACTGTACAGGTGAGTAGGAAATCAGTGCACTAACATGGCCTGAACAAGAAAGGACAAGGGATCATTTATGTTTCAGATGTATTAGTGAGGAATTTATAGGAAAACTTGTAGGTTCATATTGTAGTCAGCTGTTGGACATGGGTGAAAGCCGTGATACTGATTTTGGTGACCAGGAAGATGATGTATTTTTACTGGATGTTGGAGAGGACAGTGTGACACCAATTTTGTGTGGGAGGACATGGACAGTTAGGTTAGCATCAAGACATTTTTACTGGAATAAGTCAACATCGAGCAGTGAGCAGTGTCTTCATAAGGACATGGTACAGAAAATTTTGAATGAGACCAATCACAGCAATTAAACAGTCTTAGGGGAAGCATTTTTCCAGGCTGTTGAAGGTACATGAGAGGCAGCCTGGGACAGCAGCAGCAACATATACTGCACTAGCACTTTTCATATGTGGAATGCAGAACAGTGGTCTCGATGGGCTGTCTTTAATACAATAAGATATGTGGCCTGCTCTGTGATTGGCAGACAAGCAGAGCTCATAACAGCAGTGGGGAGAATGAGTATCACGCTGACAAGTTGTGATCTGCAGTGCCAGAGTCAGGGCACTGAAAAGGGCCGTAAGTGGGGTGGAGGTGCTGCTCCAGTGTGCGAGTGTTGGTTAGATGGTTGCTCAATGCGGGCACTGAAATGTAAAATTTAGGACAGATTGGGCTGAGGGTTTAATGGGTAAAATACTCAATACAGCATAAAATATTAGGTCACCATGATGGTGACATCATGAAGTAGGGTGTACATGATTTTTGGCATGTATTTAAGAAAAATGATTGAAATGAGCTTCATTTCTACTTCTGAAATTGGATTTCATCCATTCAGAAATTACCAACTGAAAATTATTTCATGGCCTTTGCTGTTGCCAGATTTTGTTATTCCTTCTCTATATATAGAGTAAATGTATTTTTCTTCATGTTAGGTTCTAGCATCAGAGCTTTCTTTTAATTATTAAGAGGTAAATACCAACTGAAAGTAAAAATGTAATATTCATTTGCTCTTGGGATTGTTTTTGTCTTACAGTTGCTGGCTTGGTTGCTGCCTCATTCCATGCTGTATTGATGAGTGCATGGATGTGCATCACAACTGTCCTAACTGCAAGGCATACCTTGGTCGCTATCGTCGGTAGGCAGCTTTTGGATATTCAGCAAACATTTTACTGGCCGTCGGTATTCCAGTCAAATCAACCAGTGCCTTATGTATCAGTTACCATGACAGATTCAACAGAAAATCTGCGTAAATAAACCTTGTCACTAAGAGTTTCTGAGGCATCCAGCCATGTCAGTTTGGAACAAAATTCCAGTATTCAGAGTCTTACTGGTTACCATCATCATTCGATCATTATCAACACGGAAGGCTCCTAAAACACTGGAAACATGTTCCAAAATGACATGGTTTGTCACCTGAGAAGATTTTACCAGTTCTGGAAAGATTCCCGTAATTCCTTTTGTCGAGTGTTGTGGGACAGAGTCAGTGATGTGTTTTTGTTTATTTCTTAATATTGGCTTATCCAAAGTGCAATACTTTGGGGAAAGTGTCTTTTCTTTCTTTTTACCTCTGACTCATAACATTTCTGAAACATTTTATATGCTTGCATATAGTGGTTTCTGAGTGGTAGCACACAATGTGTTTGTCACATTTATTGCATTATTTTTTCGTATAGAGTGAAACTCTAGTAAGACATTTCTGGAAAAAGTAAACAAATTTGGCTTATTAAATGGGAAAACGTCTTGAAAGGGTAAGTCCTGTATGTAAACTGACATTCCATTTAGTAGAATGTTATTCTGTATAGATTCTGCATTAAATGATCCATTTTCACCATTGAACCACATTTCAAGTCGTACCTGCTTCAGCAATTTTTATACACCATGGAACATGGATTTCTTTACAAACGCAAGTGGGAGGTGAAGAGACTGTTCTTGCCATAACTGTGCCATAATACAGATTCTGCTGTGAAATATTTTGCTGTTCTTGCTTTTTTCTGGCTCAGCATTTCACTGTCCCTTGTTTTAAGGTAGCTCAGAAATCTGAAGCTTTTGAGTGATATTTGTGAGGAAGATTTTAGGTAGCATCCACAATATTTTGAATATCCAACTTTTCATGAATCGAGTGTAGCTGATGTTTTGTAGTAGTGTACATGTACAGCAAGATTCCATTCATCTGTCTCGCACAAGACTGGACAGGTGTCGAACTACCGAATATTCTGGATTATAAGTATGTATACTGAGCTAAGATCTTATGCATAATTTTTTTTTACTGCTCTTGTACTTGGGTTGTACAATTAATAAGATCGGTATTCCATGTGGGTAGTCCTTCATCTGCTGGTTCAGGGTCATCAGGGTCCTCTACTGTGTTTTCTGTAGTCTTTGTAGCTGAAAAAGTTGATGCAGTGGGAGAGGTGGGGTCAGGAGATATCACAATGTTTTATGTACAGACACTCTTGGAAGTATTTTTGGACATGCCCCTGAGGTCTGCCTTTTCCATTGGTGAAGCTTTTTCTGGTAAAAAACAAACTTCTGGCCCTGTGACAGCTGTCCTCACGTGCTGGATTGTCAGGATTCCCGAATTATATGATGTCAGATTAACAGAATCTTTCTGCAGTATCCATGATGATCACATTTTCAATAGCCACTCTACAGTATGAAAAATGTATGTATAGGTGTGTAAGCAGTTTGAAGTGAACAAAAGGTGTAAATTCTGCACACACAATGCTTCAAACTATTGAAATTGAAGTAAAACGGTTACAATTGTGATGTGCTCCATTAAAAGCTCCTGTTTATTCATGCAATAGATTACCCAACACCAACCGTTACAGTGTGTCACAATGTGTAAAATTCACATGTAAATTGACGGAAACAAAATGAGACATCACGTCCTGCAACAGGTTTCTACAGATCATGGATCAGCTTAACATGGAGTTGCTTACCTATACCTCCAGTCCATGGTGTAAACAACCTCGGACATGAATCTTCACCAACTGTGAGCATTATTTTGTCACCGTATGTTGGTAACATATTGAATGAACCTGAAATTATTGATCCTGAGTTGGGAAGATGGTGCTCCTAAACATTAACAATATCATCAGTCTGAAAGGCAGATGTTGTAATTCCGGTATTTATTTTCACAGAAAACCAGAACATTTTGATTATACAAAATCAAAATAACACAAACCATATCTCCAGGAAAAGTGTATAAACTAGTACAAAAAGTACCGTAGTTTATTAGAAGAAAAATATTCTTTTCATTAAGAAAAATAAACAAATTACAATAAATCACAATATTTGTACACAAACATTGCCAGTTTTTGAGCATTTCAAACAGTCTGGTGTTTCACACATTACACGCTTGTAGCTTGTCTTCCTATTTTTGGTATAAGGACTATATCAACAGGTCTTTAATTTCTGCAGTTTATTACTTCTTCATGGGGGATTTGTCTCCATGCTGCATTCTTGCTGCTGGTGTGATGGTTTAGATATTATTTGCTGCATGCAACTGATCACACACATCTGCAGTAATTTCTGAATCACTTTTGTGGTTGAGCATAAGTGATTGTCCTCAGGTGTGGAGAAATCATGACACAGTTTCATCATTGGTCATCAGAATGAAGCAGAGGAAACTTGATAATCCTCCTTGTCCCCTCTGACACTTTGGCATCCTACCTGCCATTGTGAACTAAAAACATAGTAATAATAACAAAAATGTAACAGGGTAAACAGTAAGAGGTATTGGTCAACAGTAGTGTCCATTTTTGAGACAAATAAAATAACTTGTATATACAGTGATATCTGTCTCATAGACTGATAGAAAGGGCTACCTACACACAGGGTTTGCCTTAGGTCAATTGAACCAATTTGACGTAATTGGGCTTTGCACTCATGGACGTTTCGCGCATTGGTAATTTTAAAAGATAGTAAAAAATGTATAATTTTAATTTTTCATCTAACTTATGCTAATATACCAAAGCATTAGTCCTTTTGTTGCTCTGCATGGTAACTTTTAGGGGCCTGCCACAAGGATCGCAGCCAGGCCCAGTGTTTGCTGTGGCTGGCCTTGCAAGACTGAATCACTTCACATGGTGATTAGTTCAAACGAACAAAGGATAAAGTGCCAGCATTTACTGTGGCCAGTGGTTGGCCTTAGACTGGAGTGTATCTAGAGTGTGAGCAACAAAAAGGCCCCATTTCCAGCAGCAAAAATATGGATCATACCTGACCGACAGGGGCATGTTACCAACTGAGGGTTAAGATTTTGATGTGAAAACATAGTAAGTGGGTAAAAAATCCATTGCATGATGAAATTTTCATATTTTGCAGGCAAGAAATTCTTTTAAGTAGCAAACATGTTAAAAGGGAAACATATTATGTTTATCATGCAGGAAAAATCTTCTATTCATTCTGACTTTTTAGGTGGGAATTTTGTTAAGAGGGGATGTCTTGAAAGAGTTTCATGGTAGTTAAATATTTGCTGCCATAGCTGCACTGCCACTCCCATAATTAAGAAAGATTTGTATTGTGTTGGAATGTAACAAGTATTGTATCTTGTTAAATTTTAGAATGTAACAAGTATTGTATCTTGTTAAATTTTACTTTTAAAGGCATACCTTTTGGAGTTGTTATAGTAAGTATTTGCATTTTATACCAGTTGATGTATGAGATGTTGCCACAGTCTTGTTTCTTCCTACAAGCCTGCCTTTACGCTTCCTTGTTGGATCTGTCCCATGTTCTTGATACCTTCCAGACCTTGGTGTGTTCATCCTGTAGGTCCATTTCTTTTAGACGTTTTCAACTTCTTTGTTCTGTCTATTGTTTTTGTAAGACCAAAACACTGTAATAGTTTCTGTCCTAACACTTACTAACAGTTTTCAATTCCAACCTCAGAGTCACTGTGTTGGAAACTTATTTTGTAAAATAACAGTATAATTGTTTCAGAGTGATTGAGAGTATTGTAGTAAAGAGGATTATTTACATGGAAAACATTATTTTGTTAGAAGTGAAATATTATTGGTAATGTTTGTGATTTTGCATGCATTGTTATGTGTAAAGTGCTTTAAACTGATTTGTTTCTTAGGTCATAAACGTAGCCCACTTTTTGAGTCTTGATTCCACCAACAAAACAACACATGTATTGTTTTAACAATGTATAATTTTATGAATGATTTTTGTAGCTTGAAATTGTGTAAAACAACAGTATGTTGAAACTTAGTTTTAAATTAAACCTATATTTTAGGGCTAGTCTTTGTCATACATGTGTTATTGCTGTATAATTTAGTGAACGTAATTTATTTATAATGTGATGTGTAGTATTGTAGTGTCCACATAGTGCATGTGAAGGGTTTGTGTACCCATTGAGTGCTGCTATCTATTTATATTTGACGTCCCCTCTGAGAATTGATGCAGTGTAACCCACCATCAAAGATTGCCCACACTGTTTAGACCTATTTTATGGCCATTCTTATGATTAGTGCTAACCAGTTTTGGGTAACATTAGCTTGCCCTAGGAAAGGACGTGGAGGCAACGGACTGTAGGAAATGCCTGTACGTGAGTCCTGGAATCTTTGCGTTATTGAAAGGGAAGCTAGGAGTGTTGGTTTATGAGGGGGCACTTTTCCACACAGAAACAAAGACTATCCACACTACAAGGAATCAGTTTCCTGCACTATATCTCTTACCTATTTACAATGGAACTACCTATGCATATCTATACACTATAAACCTTATAACCACACAAGTTCACTAGCACATTATACTAATAGTTTGACCAACACCAGTGCCTTGTACCAGATTTTCTGTTTGCGGTTACATATAAATCCACAGGCATAAAACATATAAGAAAAAATTTACCTTTCCTTAAAGTTTAGGACCATACTACCCTGCCCTCTGCTATCAGTGTCTGACTGTAGCTTACCTGTTAGCAGCAGGTAAATAATGAGGACAGTGGCTTACAGCACTCTGATCTACTCCATACACCTCACATTGGTACACATCAATCCCACATCTCTGCTTGCCAGGTGCCCTAGGACAGTGTAAGAATCTGATCCGCATCGTGTTGTTCAGTACAATCCACTGACTGAACAGATCTTTGCAGCCATTGCACAGGGCTACTCACCTCATCTGAACCTCTTCAACTGAGCAAGTGAGTATGCATTATTTTGTACAGTCTAGTGCATTAAAGTATTAAGAAATTATACTTCTTGTGACCAGTATGTGGTGTTTCTCGAGAAGAAGCATTACTACCTATATGCTTGGTTACAGTTGTCATTCATGCCAGATTTATTGGAGATCTGCATGTTTCATTCTTCCTCAGTTGTATGTAACATTATGTGCAGGTATATTACCTTGTATAAGCACTTTTGTATGCTTCAAGATGTTACATGTAAACAGTTTATTTTAATGTACATGTACAGCAGAGGGTAAGGTAATTGGGACACATCAGAAGAAAAAACCCCCACAGGAGAACAACCTTTACAAAGCCAGAAGGTTTATCATAGGGGAAGCATAGAAAAATATACTCAAATTTCAGGGATCAGAGGCTGGAGGATAAGACTGAAAGATTGGAACCAAGTAGAGCATATTTTATATTATATAGACCGTGCACGTGTCTTAAAACTTAGTAACACCAACCAATGCACATGGTAAATACATATACGTGTATTAGAAACTCCTACATATGTTTCGACAAATTGGGGTTGAAGTAAAGGTGTACAAGAACTTCACATCCATTTACATTTTGAAAATATCACACATTAGGAATTCAAAATGTACAATTTTATAGTCATATTTTGTAAAATACAATGTTAAAATATTAGATGGTAAAATGCTACAATTCTGGTGCAGTTGTAATATTGACTTATCATATATTAAAAGCTCAGAACATAATCTTCAACACAGTTTACAAAGATGATGCTTATGTATTAAAACCAGTAAACTAATGCATTTCTGGTGTATGCAAAGTTGAGTTATGTGGGCTGTGCACACAAACATGTCAGTGGAATACATAACGTGATGTTAGGAAATGCAGCACCATTGTAATTCTGTTTTAAATAAACAAATTTATTAATGAATAAATAATAAGTATGTGTTGAATGTATTTTATGTGTCTGTATTCGTATTACTTTCTGTTGTTGGATTTACGTATCATCGTTAATTTTTCCAGTTTATACATGAGTTGTTGGTCACTCTGGGGTTCTAGGGCAGCAGTCCTGAATCACATTTACTTAGAGGTGTATGTAGCTTATATGTTATACATGTTAGCCGTAGGTCAAAAGGGCCTAAAATTTATGTTTACTGCTGCTACCTCTACATGAAATAGGCCTAAAAAGGTTCATTTAAAATGAGAATGTCTTGGTACCTTGTTTTTTAATACAGACGGTTTTTTAATACAGAAGAAGTCAATGACAAAAGGTTCAGAAACAGTGCTATAAACTTCAGTAATATGGGTGAGCAACATTTTAATGTTTAAGCATTCTTGAACTCAATTTGGACCTTAAAATTAGGAACAAGTCACAATTGTGAAGGGACAGGATCCTGGTGGTAACTGTGTATATGAGTAACTGTGGGCATTAGGAGCTGCAGAGAAAGGCAAAGGCTTGATGGGAAAAAGGATAATGATGGCTGTTGCCGTTTTTAGTTTTGAATAGCATACATATGACCAAGGAAGTTGCTTCAAGCAGTACTGTTTGTGACTTGTATTAGGAAGTGCCTGTGTTGTATCGCGAGTGTTAGCCTACCATAAATGCAACCCCTCGTCCGCACCTTAGGGTATGTGGAGATTGTAACGTGCGTAGGGGGTCCTCTGAGGGGGGCTACTCTGACCTATGCTAAAAAGTGTGGAGGGGGTGCCCTGACGAGGGCTACCCTGACATATGCTGACAATCCGTACCCTGGGTCACGTGGGAGGTGGTAACAGGTGTGGAGTGAATACCTTGTAGAGGGTTACACGACATATGCTGGCTAACGGGGCTCTGGTCTACCCACGCCAAGGTGAAAGGTATCCTCCCGAAGGCTGCATGGCACTGGGATACTCAACAGCAGTGTCTAAAACGATCCCATTCGGGAACCAGGCGCACCCCACGGTATGTAGGCCTTCCAGCTGCATGGGGCTCCGCGGATGGTGACTGTATTCTTTTGCCCGTGAATAAATGAATGTATGAAGGCTGTGGGAATGGGTACCTGTTTCCATGCGGGCCTCGTTGGGGAACCAGGAACGGGGCTCCTTACTCGGGCCTTTGAGAGACGAGTAAAGGCGTGCACTGGAGATGGAGCGTCCCTCTCTATGGGGGCTCTGAGAGGGGAACCTGGAGGGGGCTCCTTTACTGGGCATTCTGAATGATACGTGTAGAAGGCCCTGGTGATGGGCATCTCTGTCCATAGGGCCCCGATGGGAAACTTGGAGGTTCCTTTACTGGAAACTCTGAGAGAGATGTACAGAAGGTCCTGGTGACGAGCATCTCTCCATAGGGGCCCCGATGGGGGACCTGGATGGGGGAGACTTAAGCCGGGACTTCGAGAGGCAGGTAGAGGAAGGCTCTGGGAACGGATCGTCTCTCTCTGTGGGGCTCTGAGAGGGGAACCGGGAGGTGGGCTCCTTTTCTGGGAACTTTGAAAGATACGTAAAGAGGGCTCCGGAGACGGAACATCTTTCTCTATGTAGGGGCTCCGTAAGGGTAACCCAGAGGGAGGGTTTATTTTCTGGGGACTTCGAAAGATATGCAAAGAGGGCTCTGCAGATGGAACAATCTTTCTTTATGTAGGGGCTCCGTGACGGGAACGTGGAGGGGGGTTTCTTTTCTGGGGACTTTGAGATATGTAAAGAGGGCTCTGGAGATGAAGCATCTTTATGTAGGAGCTCCGTAGGGGAATCTGGATGGGAGCTTCTTTTCTGGGGACTTTAAAAGATATGTAAAGACCGCTCTGGAGATGGGACATTTTTCTCTATGTAGGGGCTCCGTAAAGGGAACCTGGAAGGGCGGTATCTTTTCTGGGGACTTCGCAACATATATAAAGAGGACTCTGGAGATGGAACATCTTTCTTTATGTACGGGCTCTGCAAGGGGAAACCGGGGGAGGGTTTCTTTTCCGGGACTGAGAAACATATCTTTGGAATGGGAGCGTCTCTGTCTTATAGGGGCTCTGTGAGGGGAACCTGGAGGTGGGGCTCCCATTCTGAGGATGCCGAAGGACATGTATTAGAAGGCTCCGGAAACGGAGCATTTCTTTTGGAGGGGCTCCACACCAAAGGTTTTTAGTAAGGGAAGGTGCGGCCAATATGTTTATTGGACCGGAACCTGTACGATATATACTTCTGTGTTACGTGTAACTTAGAGTGTTTGTGACCTTATTTTGGGCCACAACATTCTAGGAAAGCATTTGTATTTTTAAGGGGCACAAAAGGCTTGTTAAAAGCCTGAGTGCAACAGGCTTTTAAGGGCTCGAACCCATTCTAGTCTATCCCGAGTGTGGTGATTGAAATCAGGTATGCCGGTGTTGACTGAGCGGCTGGTTAGTGAGGGAGACTGGTATAACACTCGTTCTGGACACTTAAGGATTGATATTCACGGCGCCTATCACAACTCTTGAAGGGTAGAAGAGGCGGTTTATTGTAAGTTATGTTGGTTATTAACAAGAAAAGTGACCGATAGAGTGTGCTATGGGTGATAAATGAAATAACGCACTATAAAATGATTAAAACTTGAGCTCTTAGCGAGACTGCTGACAAAAAGAAATTTTGAAACGAATTCGGACAGAGATTCCTGCAGCAATTAATGACCAGAATGTTCCACAGAGGCCTACAAACCTCATGCTTTATAGTAGGGTTACCATAGATCCATCACAGGAAATCAGAACATTTTCTACTTATCGACAAAGAAAAGGACATCAGCGGCAAAGGGGGTTTCCAAATTTTTGTCGAAAAAGATGTATGGCATAATTTGTGTAGTATATGACATACACATACTGGAATATAAAAAAGCATATAAATTCTGGTCCCCTGTCTATTACTACAACTAATAAATACCGCAATACTAATAATGTTAGAGAATAATTTTAATAACGAGCAAAAATAACATAAAATCAATAACATTTTCAGTTATGCAAAGATAAAGCACGCACAGAGAGGACATTTTTAAAACAGGCAACTGCTAGTGGATATTTCTGTAAAAAGAGAAACAAGATGAGAATAAACTCACTTCAACATGCAAAGATAAGTTTTAAAGAGTCCTTTCTTAACTTGTATCTCGTGATATTTTTATGGAATTTCCGACTTGTCGTGCCCATGCATATTTTTCTGTAGACCTCATTTTCTTCGGAAGTTGCTGATTGTTCTTGAGGTACCCATGGAATTCTTTGCATGAAAGATTCTTGTAATTATACTGCACAAGCAGTATGCCTTTGACAATTCAATATGAAGGTTGTTTCTCTCTTTTGTCCACTGCACTTGCATGAGTGAGAAAATTCGTTCTACATTTGCATTGTGTGAAGGGATTGCAAAGAAAACTGGACAATTTTAAGAAGTTCTGAATGGCAATCTACATTTTTGGAATTTTGAAAGTACTTCACCCACTTTTGGTGTGCTAATAGGTTACAAAATTCTTCGTTATCTTTGTAACCTTCCAGGAATTTCTTCAGATTGATAAACTGGTCAAAACGCTTGACATCATCAATGGAAACACCCTTATTTATCAGAAACTCTAGAGAAAGGTTTACATTACTGCACTGTGATATATCATTGAGTGCCAGCCACATGAAGCAAGAAAGTTCTTTCATTTGCTGCATCCGCTTCTTGAGATATTCTATATAACTTTCATACAAAAGTTCACTTTAGCACAAAATTTGTCACAATCAGCATGACTACCTTCTCTGCACGTTTCTTCAATTAGGCTTTTAAGTTTGAGGGACATAAAATTTTGGGTTTGACGTTCAACAGGAATCGCATGGATGGAAATTAACACTTCAACAACAGAGTTGTTTTCCTTTTCAGTTTCTTGAATGTGTGACTGGAAAGCACTCATAATGAACTACATATGCCACATATAGATTTCAGTCATTTCATTTTCAAAAAAAGTCTTGATCATCTTTGGTAGTTTGGCCTGAGACAGAAAAAATGACTTCAGAGCTAGAAACATGTAAATAATTCTGCTAATGTTCGGACATAATGAAAGCCATCGTGTCTTACTGTGGGAAAGATGTTTCTTATATTCAGTTTCCACAAAATCACAGTACTCTTTGAGTTCGGTTCGAACAGTGTAGATATGGAAATATTGCTAGACTAGTACTTGTATGCTGGTGCCCGGCGACCTGGGCAGTATAAGGATACACATTTACGTATTTACCGTGGAATCCCAGCAACCCGTGGGGGCAAGGCACACTTCATATAAGCAGTTACTGTGGAAACCCCACGGCCCGAGCAGGGAAGACACACCCATTTACTTAGTTACATTTGAAACCTCGCGACTCGTGGGGGCAAGGAACACTTCATGTACGCAGTTCCTGTGGAAACCCCGCGATCCGGGCAGGCAAGGCACGCACATTTAAGTAGTTACCGTGGAAACCAGAAGAATGTGTATGCATGTGTATTACAATAACGTAATGGTGCCCGCAGTTATCGTGAAAACCCGAATAATGTGTACATATATATATATATATATTATACTGTCGTATTAGTGCCCGGCGAACCTTTACGTAGTTAAAGTGGCAAACCCATTTAGTCGTGTCTCTTACATACCATCCGCGCGTACGTCGAACTAAATTCCATGTCTTGTCTTTTCCTGCCATTTGGCGGCAGTCCATGAAACTTCAATGTGTGAGTGTGACAGAGACTGACAGCGTTACGGTGTATATAAGATGGGCTTACTGCTTGCTGAGGGCAAAACGTTGAAGCATTTGAAGGAAAAGCCACAACATAAAACCCCATACCATGATTTAAGTTTTTTGTGGAGAAGAACACCGCAGCAGGCGCTACGGACGCAAGGCAACCTTAAGGCTTCTTGTGCAACCGCATGATGAAGCTTATTATTATTATTATTATTATTACTATTATTATTATTACTTTCCTGGTAATTGAGCACTGATGGAATGAAATTGACTGGGGAAGCCCGAAATACTCGGGGAAACCCTGTCCCAGTGCCACTTTGTCCACCACAAATCCCACGTAGACTGACCCGGGATCGAACACGTGCCTCCGCCTTAGGAGGCGGGCGACTAACTGCCTGAGCAATGGCACGACCTTAAATCATAAGTTACACCAAAGAGAACATTGTTTACGAATATTTCTTTGCTATTTTATATCTTTGTGATTAACCATTTAAAGACTGAGATTATGATGAATTATATATTACAGGCTAAGGTCGTGCCGCGCAGTAAACACTTTCCGTCTCGTTTTAAAAATCGATCAGTTAATGCTGCATAGGAAAGTAGTCGTTTTTTGTTCCGAAGTCCGTAAAAACTAACTAACTAACTAACTCTATGGAGCAGAGGCCTTCTTGAGAAGCTAACAGTTTCTCAGCTAGTCAAGAAATTCCCCGCATTTTATGGAACCCGAAGGTTCATTACCGCATTCACAAGAGCCCGCCACCTGTCCCTATCCTGAGCCAGCTCAATCTAGTTCATGCCCCCCATCCCACTTCCCGAATATCCATCTTAATATTATCCTCCCATCTACGCCTGGGTCTCCCAAGTGGTCGCCTTCCCTCGGGTCTCCCCACCAAAATCCGGTATGCACCTCTCCCCTCCCCCATACGTGCCGCGTGCCCCGCCCATCTCAGTCTTCTCGATTTGATTACCCGAATAATATTTGGTGATGAGTACAGGTCATTAAGTTCCTCGTTATGTAGTCTTCTCCAATCCCCTGTCACCTCGTCCCTCTTAGGCCCGAATATCCTCCTCAGCACCCTATTCTCGAACACCCTCAGTCTTTGTTCCTCCCTCAGTGTGAGAGACCAGGTTTCACATCCATACAGAACAACAGGTAAAATTATAGTTCTCTATACCCTAATCTTTGTGCTTTTGGATAGTAACCTGGATGACAAAAGATTCTGCACCGAATGATAGCAAGCATTCCCCGACTTCAATCTGCTCTTAATTTCTTCATGAATGGAGTTTCGATTCATTAGGGTTGCTCCCAAATATTTGAATTCTTCCACCCTTTCAAAGGATTTATTATCTATAATTATGTTGTGATTGTGTCCTGCATTCTGATTTCGAGACATGACCATGTACTTAGTTTTCTCAGCATTTACTTCTAGAACAATCTCCTTACTAGCAATCATTAAATCTTCTGCATTTTTCTTTATACTATGTACGCTTCCGCCCAATATATTAACATCATCAGCATAAACCAGAAGCTGATGTGTACCATTCAATTTCAAGCCCTCCTGGTTTGCCTGAACCCTCCTAATGGCATATTCTAAAGCAAAGTTGAAAAGCAATGGCGACAGAGCATCTCCTTGTTTCAAGCCATTCTTAATAGGAAACGTGCCAGACAAATGTTTGCCTACCCGAACTCTGCTATACGTTTCACTTAGGCACATTTTTATTAACCTTACTAGTTTCCTGGGGATACCAAACTCAATGAGAATATTATACAAGACCTCCCTCCTAACTGAATCATGGGCTTTCTTGAAGTCTATAAATAGCTGATGCACTGCCTTATTGTATTCCCGTTTTTTCTCAAGTATTTGACGAACGCTGAATATGTGATCAGTAGTTGACCTGTTACGTCGAAATCCACACTGATGGTCCCCAATAATTTCCTCTGCATATGGAGTTAACCTTGACAAAAGAATGTTGGATAGAATTTTGTAAGTAGTCGACAAAAGTGATATGCCTCGATAGTTGCTACAATCTGTCTTATCACCCTTCTTATAAATAGGCACAATGACCGACTCCTTCCATTCCTCAGGCAATTCCTCCTTATTCCAAATAGAAATAATAAGTTTATGGATTTCAGACCGAATAATCCTACCCCCTGCTTTAATCAATTCTGCTGGAATCTGATCAATACCTGGTGATTTGTGACTTTTTAGCTTTTTAATAGCCATCTCAACCTCAAAGGCACTGGGCTCAGGCACTAGTGGCTCTGCCGTGTGTACTTCAATCTGCCTAACATCATTAACCCCGTGTATCTTCAACAGCTGGGAGAAATGATTTTTCCACCTAGCCAAAATACTGTGGGAGTCTGCAACCAGGTCACCCTTCTCATCCTTTACTACATTAATTCTAGGTTGGTACCCCCCTTAAACTCATTGATACCCCTATAAAAGTCTCTGATATTATTGTTCTTACTGTTTGTTCCAAGTTCATTAATTTTAGCTTTCAGATATTCCTTCTTTTTGTTCCTGAAATGTCTACTAGCTTCACGTCTTACGTTGTGCAGATTATCTCCATTATTTTGGTTTGGATTCTGTAACCACTGAATTTTAGTCTGCTTCCTTTTATCTAAAAATTCTGCACATTCTGCATCAAACCATAGTTTATGCTGCTTCCGTTCGTGTAGACTTAGACTCTCTTGAGCTGAGATTTTGATATTCTCTTTAATGTTTTCCCAAGCCCTATTTATGTCCTCACTAGCATTTAAGTTTTCCAAAGCTGCAAACCTGTTTGAGATCTTAAGCTGATACTGTTTCCTAACCTCTAGTTCACTTAGCTTCTTGAGATTAAATCTCTCGGCATCAAACTTCTGTGCTGCTTGTTTATTTACTGCCAGTCTTTCCCTAACTTTCGCAACCACCAGATAGTGATCAGTATCACAGTCAGCTCCCCTGAAAGATCGCACATCGAGTATACTGGAATGCCGTCTCCTATCTATCAATATGTGATCGATCTGATTGTGAGTCTTCCCATCAGGAGAGGTCCAGGTGTACTTATGAATGTTTCGGTGCGGAAACATAGTGCTCTTAACAACTAGATTCTTTGATGTGGCAAAGTTTACTACTCTAACACCATTATCGTTGCTATCCTGATGTAAAGTCTCATTCCCAATAGTCGGTTTGAAAATATCCTCTCTCCCCACTTTTGCATTAAAATCTCCTAACAGAATTTTCATATGGTACTTAGGAAAATGATCAAAAACCCCTTCTAATTCCTCATAGAAGCTATCCTTTGAATCATCACCTTTCTCTCCTGTTGGTGCATGCACATTCAGAACAATGATATTACACCAGCGGCCTCTCAGCACTATGTATGACATCCTAGCACTAACAGACTCCACTCTCTTGATTGCTGATGCTATTCTCTGGTGCACAAAAAAACCTGTTCCCAATTGATGATTTTCCTGCCCTTAGCCATAGAAAAAAGTATACTCCCCGGCTCTTACAGTCCCTTCTTTGTCCCACCTAACCTCCTGTACACCCACTAAATCTAACTTATACTTAGCTAATTCCCTGGCCACTGTTATAAGTGACCCTGACCTATACATGCTTCTCACATTCCATGTTCCAAAACTCATATCATTTTTCCGTAGCTGGGTTCGTACCAAAGAATCGGTCCAGGTCCGAGGCATTGTGTAATGGTTCGTAACATCATAATTTTTTAGGGTAAGGAGTTGTTACCACCTCGCCCAACCCCCAAGCTGGAGGACCACCCCTTGTCGGCTGTCCGCGACTGCTTATTTAATGTATTCGCAGCTACCCTCCATAACTGGAGGCCGTTCCTCCATCCGCAACCTGAGGACGCGCCATGCCGTGGTGACAGGGACCCACATAACACGGAGTCCGTAAAAAACATATAAATAAAGCTGAATTATATTACAGGCTCAGTCCGTACCGCGCAGTAAACACACCACGACAGGGTTTTAAATTGAGCCATTTAATGCTGTATGGTAAAAGAATCGCGGTTTGTTCCGAGATACATACAAAACATGTAAATAAAGCTGAATCATATTACAGGCTAAGATCGTACCGCGCAGAAAACACAGTTCTCTGTATTTACGTCTCCTGGCATCTACTGGCGGTCTGTGGAACTCGAACATTCTCATAGTTGTCCTGCCATGTGGCAGCGGCCCACGGAACTCCAAGCGTTACATACCTTTGCATTACTGAATTTTTATATAGATAGCATGAGAGCATTAGGCATGTTATATTAGAATGAGTACATCAATTGCTGCAGTATTTTCACACTGAAATGCTACAGTATGTGCAGTTATACAGCATGAGAGCATTAGGCATGTTATAATAGAATGAGTGATTCAGTTGCTACAGTATTGTAACACTGAAATGTTGTGCAGCTGTATATGAATCACAGCATATAACTGCTGTTGCATTCCAATATTACCACATTTAAAACACTGGAACTTCGTGGTGGTGTTGTATTATAATACATTCACGCTTGATTCCATATACATATCATTTACCGTAAGAGCATAAATATCGTAAGAGCATAAATGTCCACTGTTACCACATTCGAAGTTCGTGATTACACTCGAAAGTGCTTGTATAGGCCTGTTTATTTGCGTCTCCTCACATCTAGTGGACATCTTTGGAACTCCGTTCTCATAGTTCTGTCTCCTGCCATCTGGTGGCGATCCAAGGAAGTCCCACGCAAGAAGAAGGAAACGTTACTCAAATTTATTATAGATTTTAAAAAAGATGCACTCGATGTCAACATCTAGATTCTCCGCTGCATGATGAACACAGTTGTTCAATATATGTGCTGGACAGCCCACACCAATTAGTGCTTTATTATCCAATAAATTAATGAGTTTTGCAAACACATTTTTCCCTTCAGCATCGCGCCGCAGTCCCCCAAACATCGTGTTGCAGTTATCACCGACGAATGCAATACACTTCCGAAGTAAACCGTCATTTTCTAGAGTTCCTTTGATATACTGAGCAACAGCCTCTGCTGCTTCATTCGATTGCTGCTGCACTTCAATTAACTATGATTGTAAACCACCATTTTTCCAAACAAAATACTGAATTACAACAGGAAACACCTTCACAGCATTGTGATTGCTTGCATCTGTGGCAACTCCACAGTAAGAAACTGTGTTATTTGTGAACACCTGCTTCATGTTTTCAATGGCATGGGGTGCAATTACTGAGTTAATTATTGCTTCCGTCTTTGTTCGCGCACTTGAAATTTTTCTGGCTATTTCAGTCAGGAAATATCGTCTTGAATAGAATAGACATGCAGTCCGCTGTCTTGTAATTAGTATCATGTTTCACGGTACGAAATGCAAAAGCACCTTCCGCCGCTAATACAGCATAATCTGATTTTCTTCCCGATTTAATAAAACATTTTTCTTTTCCTGAACTCGTTTTACCTTTCAGAGCTTTCTTGTGCTTCTTCCATTCTACGTGGGCTCGAAAATCAAGAGCACCCTTGTGAGCCACAGACACGTAAGTTCCTGGTTTACACACCAAGCATTCGGCTTCCCACTTGTCCCAACCATTTCGGAAACACGAATACACGCTTTTTATTTCGTCTGTGAATTTACATTTTCTTTTCGCCATTGCTACAACGCTGTAAAAACAACACGTCCTCCAATACACTGAAGCAACTCACAATGAACGACCGGAAATGGGCTGGGCAAGCATGCGTTCGGATCCACCGGATGTGATTGTGAAAATAAGTTCCGAATTTGAAACGTTGCCTACGAGATATAGAGGCAACAGTTGAGCATAGGTCAAGGTACTGACGCGCTCTCGCGGGAAAAGAAACGAATTATAATGTACATGACGACTTCCGAAAATATGGTTGTGACTATCGACAGAGGCCAAAACCCCGGACATTTTTTAAAAATTTAACAATCCTCCCGGACACAATTCTGAACCCCGAAAAACAGGACATGTGTGGGAAAGCCTGGACGTATGGTAACCCTATTATATAGCATCAAAATCTTGGAGTGAATTAGGTCATTGACGTTTTCAAAACCCCAAGCATTACCAATTTTTTTGTGTGTATTTTGTATTGTGACTTCAAGATGACTTGTTTCATATCCAACTGTCTTGTAACAGATTCAGGATCTACGAAATATATATGTATGTGTATATATGTACGTACGTACGTACGTACGTACGTATGTATGTATGTATGTATTATGTATGTATGTATGTATGTATGTATGTATGTATGTATGTATGTAAAAATGGGCATAAGCTAAAGTGTCTGAACACGTGGCTTCTGTGTCAAGAACAGGATACTTAAATAATTCAAGCCTTAGGAGTGAGATTAAAACAAAGGGGTACGTGACGAAGTCTCCTAAGAAGCAGATGTAGGGTGGACCGATGTGTGTGTTATTTCCGCTAACTTGTAACAAACTGAACATAGCAAGACACAAACTCCTGACAATCTACCAGTAATTAAAACGGTCGCTTGGCGAAATTAAAATCGTCGGACGCGACAACTCACCACTTTCAAAGGAAATTTAAGCAATACAGTGGCCTAGATTTCTCCTGTAGCTGTAACATGAATGACAAATCTACATAACTCATATAACACTCACAAGGCAAAATAATTGATTATGTTTGCAAAAAAATTAACATGACACCAAATAATCAAGTACAATAAAAGATTACACTAACGTAATGTCAATTGTTAGTACAGGGTTATGCAAAATTAATAAACTTAGATTTAACAAACTTGTAGCGCATATGACGCAAATCAGGGGATAGGTTTATAAAACTGAAGCGCACAAGCGCTGCTCTCAAAACTGTGCCAAATTACTATCTCCAGCGTTTACCCGAAAGCATTGTCTTTTTGGCATTTGTGTTTAAAGAAACCAGTTCTGTGGCTTCTAAAGCGTCAGTTAGAAAGTGTCGCTTTGATATTTTGAATCGTGAACATTTCAAGCTTTCTTTAGATGAATGAACTGAATTTACAGTCTTAGGCTTAACCACAATCATGGTGCAGGGAGTATAGTCCTAACACCGTTTTGAAAATTTAGGACAGCCTTTGGGGCGACAGTTTGAACAACAACAACACAAGCAAACATTCCTACATATGACAAAAACGAAAGATGGGAATCTACTGTTGAATGCTTAATTTTCCAGTCTTGCTCAATTATTAAATACTCTACGTCATCTACCTTATGACTAGTAATCCTCAAATCATCCAGTGAATTAGTGACACTCTTTAAAAGTACACACAAGTGTAATTTAGCTTAAAATTTTGGCCTTCATTTCCTGAACAGTCATACTCTAGAGACAAAGGTGGAATTATAACTTTATTAGTATGGTTACTGACCACTGTCGAGTGAGCTTGAATGAGGATCATACTTTCGTAACCCTTACAAATACGATTTAACTGTAATTTTCCACTTCCAGTGCCCGTCGGTTCATAATTCGAATATAATACCGTTAAGACATCGGATTTAGGGGCAACAAACAACCATTTATTGTTGTCTATGTCCAAATTTTTTAGTTTACTTCTATAAATCGTTGTGAACAGGAAGTGGGAATCGAACGGATTGGTTCTCATATCTGGGCTTCACATTCTTCATCCAAATGTGTTAGCTGCACCTGCTGGGTCGGCGTATGTACTGTATGAATATTACTTACAATTTTAAAATCCTTAATCAGCAAATTACAAGGCTGATTCTGAGAAATTGTCTCCGTTTATTAAGGAGTATTTGAAGGCCTCCGTAGCTTCTGGCGAGGTGGTGCAGACGAAGGGCAAGGGAGCCCCTTGGGCCTTCAAGTTTACAGTTGCAAGCACCACGAAAGCCACGATGCCTACTGCGCCAGCTCGTGGCAGAGGGCTGCTTCATATGCACCGAAGGAAGGAAGCAAAATCTATTCAAAGTTAAGAGGGCTAAATCACCGAAAGAAGCTGCTGTGAAAGCTGAAGGATGCACAGGAGGCGAAAAGCTCTTCGCCACCCAAGCCTAAGAAATCTGCGTCGAAGGCTAAAAATGTGGCAAAGGTTCCCACCAAGAAGCCGTAGGCACTGCGACCTAAGGCCGCTGCGAAAGCTAAAGGCAACAAAGAAGGCTAGACGGAAGAAGAAGTAACGACTGGTTGTGAACATTGCTGAGAAAAAACGACCCTTTTCAGGGCCAACACTTAAGAGGCAAAGGCGTGAGAATGTTATGATTTGAAACCAACCAAAGAGCTAACAAAGGGCGGACACTTGCCCTTCGCGCAAGTCGACGTCCTTTGTCTGAGTAGCCATCCCTGCGTTTCAACGCATCGCTGGGCTCTAAAACAGACACCCTACTCTATAACGGGTATTCGCTTACGCTAGCTGTTTATAGTCCTGATTCGCGACCGCGACTTGGTCCGCTAAAGACTATGGCTCTGGCAGCACATAATCTTCCTATCTGAGGGGGGAAAACTTTGGTTGGATGGCTGCCTGGGAGTTGAACCCAGGGTGGCATACTCACGTAATGTGCACGAAGTGGGCACTTTGGTAAAGCCACCGTGCCGCGGGGGGAGGGGGGAATGCGTGCCGTGCCCCGACTTTTTAATTACACCCTGGAATTTCCTTACAATTGAGGAACTCACAGTAAAACCTCAGTCAGGGTGGTCGAAATGCGCCCAGCTACTAAAGAGAGAGGACATTTCGATGTCGACGTCTCCGCCATTTTGCATGCGGCCTTGACTGGTCAGCTGATCCCTCAGCTTGCGCATCCGGCAGCTTGCGTCGGCCCTGGGTCAGCGTAAATATCTGTCGAGTTACCAAACTAAGGGGTTCCCCACACCAGTTAACTTCGAGTCGTAACTCTCGGTTAGGGCTCTGGTGCATTCTTCAAAAAACGGCACTCAAAAATCCTCGTGAATCTGCCTGTTACTAATGTACCACGGTGCACCAGTAGCAATGCGAAGACACTTGGACTGGAGAACTTGCAGCTGCTTGACGTAGCTGCGAGCGCCGCACCTCCAGATGGGGCACGCACAGTCCATCATTGGGCGGATGAGCTGCTTATACAGCAGAACTCCGTTTCTGATGTAAAGGCCGCTTCTCCTGATAAGGAGACAGCGAAGCACACCCATTCGCTGGGAAGCTTTCTTCCTGGCCTGTACGAAATGACGCGAGGTCAGGTGTGAATCCAGGGTCACTACCAAGTAACGGTCTTTATCGATATATTTGATTGGCTCTCCTAGGAACTGAACCGGTCGAGGTCAGGGAACTCGCCATGCGGCCATAGCAAAGATCACCGCATTGCTGTGTGAGACGTTAATGGCGATTCTCCATTCTCTCAGCCATAGCTCTAGGTCACTCATGTAAGTTACCAAGTACCTGATGAGCAGCGCTAACTTGCGGGACGTGGCTATGATGGCCGTGTCGTCCGCGTACAGGGCCAGCTCTCCGTGGCGGGATGGCACAAGCATGTCTTTAACATAGAGACTGAAGAGCACAGGGGTACTAGACCGACCTGTGCCACTCCAACACGCATGAAACGACGGGTAGGTGTAGCCTCGAACGTCCGGTTATGGAGATAGCGGTACATTATTTCAACAAGGTGCGAGAAGAAATTTAGGGCGGTTAGCTTGAAAAGGAGGCCATCGAACCAAACGGTATCAAAGTCTTTAGCCACACCGAGAAAAATCGCGCTTGTCAGTCTTTTCTCGCCGAAGTTCCTAGTCACTCTTTCAAAGAGGCGGGCCAGCTGAAGAGTCGTGCTATGTTTGGGTCTGAATCCAAACTGTTCATCACGCAGTAGTCCGCGCCCACTTTTTTTTTTTACTTAAGATCCTGCAAAGTAGGATATTTGCAAACAGTTGTTCAATCGGGAATGGCAGACTAAAAGGCCGATGCGACGAGGATACTGACGGGTCCTTCCCGGGTATCATGATGGAAATCGCGTGGAACTATTTCCATACTGTTGGTAAGTACCGCGCTAGAAGTGCAGCGTTGAATGACGTAACGAAGAGGCTTATAGCCCGCTCCGAAAGGTGCTTCAGAGCCCTGTTCGGTAAACCGTCCTGGCCTGGCGCTTTGTCGACCTTGAGACCCCGAAAGGCGTCCTGGACCTCCATGGGGTTGGTTAGTAAAAGCTCGCTTGCATGGGCATACGAGTATGTTTGCAACACCTAGGAAAACTTCTGAATAACTGCCGTATCAGACGGGTCGTCTACCGGCTGCAACTGAGACTCAAGACTTTCAGCCAGGGCTTCTGCTTTCTCGGGACCAGAGAGAGAATTCCGTACGGAGTGACGAAGGGAGGTGAGGGAGTGGGAACTCTCAACACCTGCCTTGTTATCTTCGACAGCGATTGTTCCTCGGGATCAAGAGTCTCCAGCGTGCCGCTGCACTGGTCGTTAAGCCACTCATTTAGCTGGTGTGTCACCTACCGGTGAAGACGGTTGACCTCAGATTTCATCGCCAGGTCCCTGGTGACTTGCCAGTGCCTCCTCATCCTGTTCTTCAGGCGTATTTCATCCTGAATACATGCCGGTATAGGGGGCAGTGGGTTATCACGAGGGCGGCACTTGGGAGTTGACGGCGCTAGCGCCTCCAGAATTGCACTGGAGATTTACTCCACGTGCATGTTGATTTTCACGTCGTTCGGCAGTAACGGGGTGAATGATAGCCTCTCTTCTAGGCTGGCCTGGAGCTTGACCCAGTCGGTCCGCCTGTAGTCAGGTGGGGCTGGCAGGTTGCAAAAGGATGATCCACACGTTGTGTCGATAATTACAGGCAGGTGATCTGAGTTTACAGCTGAGCATGCCGTCAGATATACTGGGAAAGTGTGGTCCTTGGTAATTACGATATCTAGGACTTCGGGGGATAGCCGAGGAGTTACATTGGAGATTGGTGGGTGAGTCCGACCCTTAAATCAAACAGGAGTTTCCACTAGCATAATCACGCAGGAGCTTGCCCCTGGTCATGATCAGCCGCGAATTCCAATCCACACGCTTGGCATTTAGGTCCCCCGCCATCAACACAGGAAGCCCTCCGCCAAAGCATGCAGACAGGTCTTATCCGATTATGGGCCGGGAGGGCGAGAAGTACACTGGCATGATTTTAAGCTGGCCACTAGCCAACATAATATGTATGGCAGTTGCCTCTAACTGGATCAAACCGAGGACGGGTACATCGTAGTGATCTATACCCCGGCGGGCAAGTATTGCTGTTACGCCTTCCTGTGTGGGCCGGTCTGTTCGGTGACAAACATAGATTGCTAGCCGAAAGACGTCTTTCTCTCTGAGATGAATTTCATTCAAGACACATATATCGATTCTGTGCTGACAGAGGAAATGTTCCAGCTTCCTGCCGCGAACACCATCGGCATTCCAGCAGGCCAACCGCAGAGCTTTCGCCACGTGCTGCCATATTCGGCTACGAAGAGGACGACGACTTTCAGGACGGCCCACGAACAAACCACCCCAGAAGGGAAGGTGGCAGCAGTTTGAGATGCCGACGCCTCAGCTGCACACAAGCGTCGATGGTTTGCGTATCGAGCAAATCGCAGATCTCATCGATGGGCGACTGGGTAGTTTGAGGTGCGGGCGTAGGAGTAGTGGGGTTTAGAATCTTAGGTGAAGACTTGCCATCCTTCATATTTTCCTGCGTATTTTTCACTTGTGCATGCTGAGGGCCTTCGTGGTTTTCAGCGCAGGTTGGCAGCTGCGCCGCCTTTCTTATTTACGGTCACTTTGCTCTGATCAGGACCTTCCGTAGCCGATCTGGGACAGGGCTCAGGAGGGGTGGGATGGTAGCCTTCACAACGGGCCTCCCCTTGAAAGACGCGGTTCCAGCCGGGTCCTAAGCTCTCTGTTCTGCCAATGGTCGCTCCCTGTCGGGTGTCGGCGCGGTTGATCGGCAGGTTGCACCGTTCGCTTGCCTACGCTTCGGCTACCCTCGTTTCGCAAGCGCCGCCTTGGCTTCTTTCCGCTTTAAACAGCCCCGAAAATTGTCTGTGTGTTTACCCCCACAGCTACAGCATTTAAGCTGCTGTTTTGGGGTTCAGCACTCCCCAGAGAGGTGTGACCCGCCACAGGCAACACACCGGGGATAATACCGTCAATTGTACTGCGTGTGTCTGAAACGCTGGCAACACTTGCACTGCTGGGGAACTTTTGGTGCAACGTACGTCTCCACCGAAACTCCCAAACCGCATTTTTCAGTTAAGGAGCGCACTTCCTCAACTTCCACTCCCCGCGTCACCGACACTATGAAGTGCGGTGTCTGGGAGCGGTCTTGGGTTTCATCCTGATCGCGGCGGCCAGAGCGGAGCTGCAAGACGCTCTAAACATGAAAGTCCAGGGTCTCCAGCTTCTCCCGAACGACTCTCCCGGCATTCGCTTGCTGAAATTCTTCAACAAGAGTTGGACGCATCGGTCCTCCTGGAGTGAAAACGAGTGAAAACTCACGTCCCTGCCCCCATCAAGGGACCGCAGCGCACTTTCCTTGGCTCGAAATCCATCGGACGTCTTTGTGACCAGCATCAGCCTTTCACCTTTCATCTGGGCCAACAGACTGCTGAGGCATGACTCCCTCAACCATACGAAGAAGCCATGGCTATCCATGACGCCTGAAACATAGGTAGGGTCTTGTTTTGACGCTTGCCTGTGGGAACGACTGTGGTAATCTCCATGGGGGTGTAAGGTGTAGCGCCAGCTGGCGTGAAACTCAGAGGCCCGGAAACGTCTCCAAGAAACATGCGCCTAAAATCTGCCTCAAATGAGGCAGCAGGTTCGGGAGTACCCTAAGCATTGGCTATGGGATTGAGAGGCCCAATTTCCTGACATGGGTCGGAGTGTCCGGCCAGCACCGCGGCATACGCCGGCCCACATTCTATCGGACCGGGCTGCCGGCGGGTCCCTGCAGTCAGTTCATCCCCGGCAGACAGTGCCGTCGATCCCTCCACGACCAGCGCACTTGGCGTTGAGCGCCTTGCGGCGAGCTCAGGCACACCGTCTGAACTTGAAACCTCGCCGGCTTTCTTTTTTCCCGCAGGCTGCTGCAATATCTTGTGGGAGGACTGATCCACATCCACAACCTTGCCGCATGGCTTCACCTTGATAGACGTAAGGGCCTTCCTCTTCATATTCGCCGCCATGGCGTTGCTCAAATCCCGGAGACGAGCCCGGGAAAGCTGAAGCGTAGAGATAGCCTTCATAATGGCCAATTCCTCCTGCCTCAGCAAAGCGCCTAAAGCGGAGGCCTCTCCCTCCTCTAACACTGCACCCTCTTATCCACTGAAGGATCAGAGAGGCGACCGTAACAAGGAAAACAGGTCGCAAGAATACTGCTCTCCAGCAGTGGAGACAACGCTCCCAGGCAGTCAGCTAGCACTTGCTTTAGAAACTTCCTTCAATTTCCTCCAGCAAAGCACCTGTGCAGACGCCCTACCACTCACTGACTCTCTCTGCCCGACCCCACCTGTTATGAATTGCCCCAACCAACCAACCAACCAACCAACCAACCAACCAAAGAGCTAACTAAGGGCGGAGGCTTGAGCGAGCGCAAGTCGACGTCCCTTTGTCTAAGTAGCCATTCCTGCGTCTTAACGCATCGCTGGGCTCTAAAACAGACACCTTACTCTATAACGGGTATTCGCTTACGCTGTTTATAGTCCTGATTCGCGACCGGGACTTGTTCCGCTAAAGGCTAAGGCTCCGGGAGCACATAGACTTCCTATCGGGGGATGGGGACTTTGGTTGGAAGGCTGCCTGGGGGGTGAACCCAGGGAGGCAAATCACGTAATGTATTCGAAGTGGGTACTTTGGTGAAGCCGCCATGCCCGCGGGGAGGGGGGTTTAGCGGGCTGTGCCACGAGTTTTTAATTTCACCCTGGCATTTACCTTACAATTGAGGAAAATCACGGTAAAACCTCAGTCAGGGTGACCAATGTGCGCTCTGCTAGTGAATAGCTAGGACGTTTCGACATCGACTTGTCCGCCATTTTGCACGCAGCCTCGAATTCTCAGCTGATCCCTTAGCTTGCGCATCCGGCAGCTTGCGTCGGCCCTGGTTTAGGGTAGATATCTGCCGAGTTGCAGAACTCAGGGGTTCCCCACACCAGCCAACTTTGAGTCGTAACTCTCGGTTAGGACTCTGGTGTGTTCTTCAAAGAACGGCACCCTAAGGTCCTCGTGAATCTGCCTGCTACTGATGTACCACGGTGCACCAGTACCAATGCGAAGGCGCTTGGACTGAACAGCATGCAGCTGCTTAACGGAGCTGCGAGCTGCGCACCTCCAGATGGGGCACGCATAGTCCAACATTGAGCGAATGAACTGCTTATACAGTAGAACTCCTTTCCTGATGGAGCGGCCGCTTCTTCTGTTTAGGAGACAGACAAGCACACCCAGTCGCTGGCAGGCCTTCTTCCAGACCTGCACGATATGAGGCCGCCAGGTCAGGCGTGAATCTAGAGTCACTCGCAAGTAACGGGCTGTATCGACGCATTCGATTGGCTGTCCTAAGAACTGAACCGGTCGAGGTCGGGGAATTCTCCAGGCAGCCTTAGCAAAGAGCATCGCATTGCTCTTTGAGACGTTAATGGCGATTCTCCATTCTCTCAGCCACCGCTGTAGGTCATTCAGATAAGTTTCTAAGTACCTGATGAGCAGCGCTGACTTGCGTGACGTGGCTATAATGGCCGCATCGTCCGCGTACGGTGCCAGCTCGACGTGGCGGGAAGGCACAGGCATGTCGTTAACATAGAGACTGAAGAGCACAGGACAGACTAGTCCGCTCTGCCCTACTCCAGCACGCATGTGACGACGGGTGGATGTGGCGGTTAGGAAAGCTGCCTCGAACTTCCGGTTATGGAGATACGAGGATATAATTTTAACAAGGTAGAAGGGGAAGTTTAGGGCGGTTAAGTTGAAAAGGAGACCATCGACCCAAACGGTATCGAAGGCTTTTGCCACGTCGAGAAAAATCGCTCCTGTCAGTCTCTACTCGCCGAAGTTCCTAGCCCCTCTTTCAACGAGGCTGGCCAGCTGAAGAGTCGTGCTATGTTTGGGTCTGAATCCAAACTGTTCATCACGCAGTAGCCCGCACCCGCTTACTTCGATCAAGATTCTACTAAGTAAGATCTTTTCGAACAGTTTGCCAATCGTGTCTAGCACACTAACAGGCCGATACGACGAGGGTAGTGAGGGTCCTTCCCATGTTTCAGGATGGAAATCACGCGGGCGTGTTTCCATAGTGGCGGGATGTACTGCGCTAGAAGCGCTGCGTTGAATATCGCTACGAGGAGGCTTATAGCCCACTGAGGTAAGTGCTTCAGAGCCCTGTTCGGTAAACAGTTGTGGCCTGGAGCTTTGCCGGCCTTGAAATCCCGAAAGGGGTTCTGGATCTCCTTGGGGTTGGTTAACTTAGGCTCACTTGCAGGTGCACAAGAGTATGCTTGCAGCGCCTCGGTAACCTTCTCAATAACTTCCGCGTCCGACGGGTCGTTTACCGGCTGAAACTAAGACTCAAGTCTGTCGGCCAGGGCTTCTGCTTTCTCTCAATCGGACAGAGCAGTTCCTTTCGGAGTGACGAGAGGAGGTGAGGGAGTGGGAATTCTCATCACCCGCCTTGTCATCTTCCACAGCGATTGGTCCTCGGTGTCAAGGCTTTCTAGCGTGCCGTTCCATTGGTCGTTACGCCACTCATTCAGCTGGCGGGTCACAGACCGCTGAAGACGGTTGACTTCAGCTTTCAGGGCAGGGTCCCTGGTGATTTGCCACTGCCTCCTCAACCTGTTCTTCATGCTATTTCATCCTGAATACATGCCGGTATTAGGGGCCGTGGGTCATCTCGAGGGCGACTCTCGGGAGTCGACGCCGCCAGCGCCTCCAAAATTGCACTGGATATTTCCTCCACGCACGTGTCGATTTCCCCCTCGTTCGGCAGCAACGGGGTGGACGGTGGCCTCTCTTCTAGGCTGGCCTAAAATTTGACCTAGTCGGTCCGCCTGTATTCAGGTCGGGCATGCAGGTTGCGAAAGGATGATCGGCACGTCGTGTCGATCAGTACAGGAAGGTGATCTGAGCTTAGTGCTGAGCACGCCGTCAGATACACCGGAAAAGTTAGGTCCTTGGTAATTACGATGTCTAAAAAATCGGGGGTGCCCGTTGCGCCCCAGATACGCAAGATACAATGAACACTGGTGGTGGTGTTCGTAATAAGTCTCTAGTAACTTATTAAATAGGTATATTAACATAATAGGAAGCGTATAATACAAAACGATTACAATGAATACAGTTACTTGAACGTAAACGACCGGGCCCCTTCGGTCGTGTGGTAGAGTTGATACAAGGCCCCTTACACAGTATCAACATGCCCCATCGTACCTCCATAACAAAACAAACTCCAAACCCTCAGCAAACACACACAAATACCTGCATGAATAAACTTTAACTGAACAACAAAGAAAACAAATACTTATCTTTATGCAGGGACCCATGGTGGGTCACCCCACTGATGAACCGAAACCAGAATTTAGACCAAGCCACGTCCGGACAGAATTTAGATGTTGCCAGGCTGGGGCTTCCACCAAGAGTGAGCTAACCAGCCACGTACGACGCGCTTCAGCCAGGGGACCGTTAGGATCGGAAGGAAGGGGTGAAAGGGGAGAGGGTGACACGTAAGCCAAGATTGGGTGATGTGGCTGATTCAAATCCAGGGCTGCCCAAGCTACGGCACAGACTCCCCCCCAAAGGCGGAGCCCCGTGTTTGTTATCCTAACAAACCCCGCAATCACACTTCTGTCGCTGATGAGCATCCTAGTGTCCAACCTCTATGGCACTACCTCCACCAAGTCCACACACTGTATATGTAGTCACTGACACAATGGCTCCTGTCTTGAGGACACGGGTGTTACACGTCCGGTGTCATCTCATGTCTCCTCGAGTCCATGTGACGTCTGCTAACACCACACAGGCACACTCCAGACACCACTCCATGGTGCACGTGCCTTCGTAATGTTGCCGGTAGCCGAAGAAGACAGCCTTTCTCTCCATCACCAACAGTTGGTCGTTCTCAGATGCGCCTCCAGCGGGATCCATAGAGAGCATCCACAAGATCAGTGGCACAAGGTGTGAGGGTTCAAGGGTAATATGTGGCTGAAACTCGTACAACAAGTGTAAGCCCCCAAAATAATCCAACACTACACATACAAGCAAATACCTTACTAAGATAGGGCATATGAATAACACAACCAAATAATGCTTCCAATAAATGCAATAACAAACAATACGAGTACAAACTCATTGGAGACTGGCAGGCTTTAGCTGTGAGAGATGAGCGCGAGTGATGAAACCTGCATTCGTGGGATCAGCCAAACGTACAGTAACCGGGGTCAAAAATTTGTCAATCTTGTACGGCCCTCGCCACCTGGGCGACACTTTAGCCGAAACCCGCTGAGTGCCTTTACTCCCTGGGTGAGATTTCACCCATACCAAATCGCCCACCTTAAATGGATTGGGCTCTCGACGCCGATTGTACCTGTTGACGATGCGCAGATGAGAACGCTGAAGCGCCCTACGCACGTCATTCCACTTACGCCGCAACTGTCTCGGCGAAGGCTTTTCAGGTAACAATTCCTGAATTTTCCACTTGTTCAGCAATGGCGACCCCGCCCTAAAAGGAAACACAATCTCAAAGGGGGTGTGCTGCGTCGCCTCATGAGTCGCTGTATTAAACGCAAGCTGTAACCACGTCAAATTTTCGTCCCACGTGGTCTGACTATCCGCATGATACGCAATGAGAGAAGCTCTGAGATTTCTATTAAATCTCTCCGCGTGGGAAGGTTGGGGATAATATGGAGTTGTCGTCACATGCTTGATGCCCAACTCAAAGCAAAATTTCCTGAAAACACTGCCAGTAAAACATGATGCGTTGTCAGGGACCAAAACTTCGGGAACGGAGAAGTTAGAAAACACACGCTCCCTCAAAGCTTTCACAGTTGCCTTTGCTGTAGCTCCTCGAACCGGCACTAGCCAAACAAATTTAGAGAAACTGTCCACACAAACGAGCAACATGATATTCCCAGCCTTACTTCGTGGGAACTTCCCAACATAATCAATGAATTACTTCTCCATAGGGAGAGTGGAGACTTGCAAAGCTAACAAGCCCCACTGAGTATTCTGGGCGGGTTTACTAAGCCCACATTCATGACACTGACTGACACGTCTACGAATGTCTTGGTACATGCCCTTCCACGTAAAATTCTGCCGAATTTTACTGAGCGTCTTAAATAGCCCCAGGTTTCCACCTAGGGGAGATGAATGGAAATATTGGAAGATCATATCGACCGTGGCCATCGGCAACACAATCTTCTTTTCACTACGGACATGCCCCGAAAAATACAAAATGCCTTTTGAAAGAGTATACTTGGGAATATTTTCACGTCTCTCCAACCTGTCGATGATAGCCTTCAATTCCACGTCCTGGCGCTGCAGTTCGCCCAACTCTTGGAATGCAAACGGAAAGCTACTTAAAATAGAACTAACTGGACAGGGGAGCTCACTAACATCATGCCCCTCAAACATACGTGAAAGTGAATCTGCGACAATGTTTTGCGTTCCTCTGACATGCTGGACTTTAAACTTTAGTGAAGAGATTTTGACTACCCATCGACCAATCTTTCCCAGTTGGCGTGGGTGTGACAGAAGCCACGACAATGCCTGGTTTTCGGTTTCTAAAAGAAACTCTCGGTGCTCCAGGTACTTTCTGAATTTGTCTGTCACAAACAACACAGCTAAACATTCGAGCTCATAGATAGAAGATGCTTTGTGTTCTTGGGTCGTAAGAGCACGCGAAGCACACGCCACAGGCTGTCTCACACCATCAATTTCCTGCGACAGAACAGCGCCTAAAGCAACATTACTGGCGTCGGTCTGGAGTATAAAAGGCTTCTCAAAATCTGCCATCTTTAAAACAGGAGGTCTAAAAACAGCACCTTTTAGATGATCAAAGGCTCGTTGTTGTGCGTTACCCCACTTAAATTTAACTCCCTTCTTCCGTAACGCATTCAAAGGCGCGGCGATCTTAGCAAATTCAGGGATGAATTTATGGTAAAAATTTACCATTCCAATGAAACGTGCAATACCTTTTGCATCTCTCGGCGGTGGAAAAGTTTCAATAGCTTTAGTCCTATCTGGGTCGACTCTAACACCAGCAGGGGAAATTAGATGCCCTAAGAAGGAAATCTCTTGGGTGGCAAAGACCACCTTATCTGGCTTAACAGTAAGACCAGCATCCCGCAAGCGACTCAACACTTGGTTGACATGCTCGACATGTTCCTCAAAAGACTGACTGTAAATAACAAGGTCATCGAGGTAATGGTATACAAACTCGAATTTGATGTCGTGGAAAATCTGATCTAGCAGTCGAGTAAGGACCTGTGCTCCCGTAGCTAACCCAAAAGGGACACGGGTGTACTGGTATAAATTCCAGTCCGTACAGAAAGCGGTGAGTTCCTTAGATCCCTCATCAAGCGGTATCTGATGGTATGCTTGGTTTAAATCAAAAGGGTGAAGTAACGGGCTTTCGAAAACCAGTGGAATGCTGAATGGATATCTGGCAGTGGAACTGACTCAATGTCAATACGCTTGTTTAACAACCTACAGTCCACAACAGCTCGAAATGACCCTGAACTCTTGGGTACAAGAAACATAGGGCTGGCATAGCTGGACTTCGATGGCTCAATAACACCTTGCTCAAGTAGGTCTTGAATATGTTTTCGAAGAAATTGCATCTTGGGTGGTGCTAATCTATACGGTGGCAACCTAACTGGTGTAGGATCCAACACTCTAATATGGTACTTCACCAAATGCGTCAAACCCAATTCCTTCGTCAAAACGTCAGGATACTTCCGGATGACATTCAATAATTGATCTCTCTGTTGGGATGACAACTTCCCAAACATAGACTTATTTCCCGGTTCAGAACCCTCAGAAACAGACACGGACATTAATTGGCCTTTCCCCCACGATAATATGGGCACATAGTGGTTGGGCGCAAAAGTAAACACACAACGGGATGCAGAAAAATCAAGC
>BLKM01000257.1:78566-105639 GCA_013340265.1 Coptotermes formosanus | reverse complement strand
GAATACCCTGTCCCGAAGAACGTAGAAGACGTTCGGGCATTTCTAGGACTAGCTTCATTTCATAGAAGACTAGTGCTGGGATTCGCTGAAATTGCGAAACCCCTAACCGAGTTGACGAGAAAGGATCAGCAATTTATATGGGGTCAACGTCAACAGCAAGCATGTGAGGAAACGAAAGAATGGTTATGTACAACCCCTGTTTTGGCTTATTCAGATTCTAATTTGCCTTTCATCCTCACGACCGATGCCTCGAAGATTCCAGTCGCCGCCATACTGTCTCAAGTACAAGATGGAGTAGAGCGACCAATAACCTATGCCAGTAGACAAATGACCAAGGCGGATCAAGCATTAATATGCTTCAGAAGCTGAGGTGTTAGCACACGTATGGGGAACGAAGTGTTTCCGCTGTTACTTATACGGGAAAAAGTTTGTAGTTCGGACTGACCATTCAGCGTTATCTTAGGTAAGTTTGCTGATAAGACTAGCCGTTTAATGAGATGGTCTCTCCGTCTATTGGAGTTCGATTTTGTCATTGAACACGACAGTCTGTAAGATTGGTCACGTGGATGCCCTGAGCAAACACGTTAGAACGGTTATGGATCAAGAGATCCTAAGCAAAGAAAGACTTTTCAGGGAACAACAGAGAGACCCATTCTGCAAAAGTCAGAACTCAGGAGCTTATTCCAGTAAGAGTGAATTTTTCCGAGACGATGGTGGTGTTATGTACAGGTGACAGGCTAGCGACATGCACCAGCTAGTTGTTCCCAAGGTATTGGTAGGTACTGTTATCAAAATGAACCCGGGCATGAAGAGAACGTTCGAACTTATCGCACTTGGTTATTGGTGGCCTAGTATGAGGAAGTCCACAGTAAATGATTACGTTAGGAAATTGACGCATGCCAACGGCGGAAGGAGGACGAAGAATTTGTTGCCGCACGAGAAGTGAAGGAGCCAACAGCCCCTTTCCAGGTCACATCAATGGATATAACTGGCCCCTATCTGATGACCCCACGTAAGAACAAATACTTGCTAACATTCATCCATCACTTTTCAAAATGGCACGAGTTTTCCGATAACAGATCAAACGGCGGAAATATGTGCCAGAGTGTGCGCTACACAAATCGTCACTCGACACGACACAGGGTCCACTTTGATCACTGACCAAGGTCGATCATTTATTTCGGCATTTTTCAAAGAAACCTGTAGGGTTTTGAAAATTCGCAAAATACAGACTTCAGCGTTCCATCCCCAGAGTAATGCAATGATAGAACGCTGCACCGATCGCTGAACACAGGTCTGTCGCATTACATTGACGCCTGTAAAACAAACTGGGATACTCTGGTACCATTCTATCTTACGGCGCATCGAGCCACACCTCACGCGACCACAGGCCATAGCCGCTTCTCTGTTGCATGGGCGGAAGATGACGTAGCATAGCAATGAAAACCTGAAGGCTAAGCTGCCCAAGGAATTGAAAAATTTGGACCACTCCCACCGACTAGAGACACTTAGGTCTAGCCCAAAGGTGGCCTACCAATCAGTAAAGAGAGCCAACAGGAAATCTCATCTGAACAATAAAAGGTTTTATGATCGCAAGCAAAATTCAGAAGCTTTGAGATAGGAGAGCTTATATACTTATATAACCCACCAAAAAAGCCAGGCGTTTGTCATAAATTCCACACACTCTGGACCGGATCTTTTAAAATAACCGCTCAGTTATCCCATCTAATCTATGAGATTGTTAGTATGGATAACAAAAGGCAAATAGTGCATGTTAACCGGTTAAATGTAGCCTATAATGCGGACGCTTGGAGACCGAAACCAGAACAGAAGGGACCCAAGAAATGAATGAAGGAAAAGAAGATGCAAGAAAGATGGTGGGAAGAAGAGAAGATTAAGATTCGTTCTATTTCAATGTTGAGAGTACGCCCAACCGATACAGGAGTCGAATACAGAACTCCGTCCGAACCAGTCTTGGACACCGCTGAAATGGGCCAACAAGCGGACACCTCTTTCTCCGAGAGGAGAGATCCTAGTTACGAACCGCCCGAAACACCGATGACTAGACGCGAACGATGGACCCTGAGGCCCGACCCACCGATTACTAGACCGCGGGCGAGACTTCAGACACAGGACCTCCCAGTGGAAACACAAAACGGACGGGAAAATTAAATGCGGTTACAAAGCAACAACAGTAAGTAACGTTTCACTGTAAGTTGACATCGACAAGAGTGCATGCGACATTTTTCCGGCTGCGTATGACAGAGACACGACCGGACGAACGGGAGCATACACAGTGGACAGACGAAGCGAACTCTTCGGCTAATAGTAGAGTAATGATAAACCCTCCAGCCTCAAAGCAACGGAGAGAGTAGCCGTAACTCCACCCACCAGGAAGTTGGCGGATGAGCACTCAGCTAATACACAGAAACTCGTGGCCTAGTGTAGTAACCCCGATGTAAAGACACACCTTCCTGTGCCCCATCTAGCATAGGGAAATTGACATTTGCATAGTGTATTCTTTATTTTGCAGGATGCATGCTGAGCTTGATAGCGGCAGAAATAATTGTACACCCCTTGAATCACAGCATGGTATTTTTGAAGGCAAAGAACGTTATTTTTACCAGTGACACATGGCGTGTCTTAATAACTTTTGATATGGGTCCATGTGAGGAAGTAATTTCTACGATTCAGGAAGATTTGCTAGTTGTTCAAAGACAGAGAAATGAGTTTACCTTCATTTCCGAGCTGAGACAAATAGACATACTTCTGAATACTTCGGAATCCAGACTCAACAATTTTAAACAGGTTTTACCAAAGCTTGATTTTCGCCGAGGCTTAATTAATGCAGGAGGCATTGTACTCAGAACGATCTTTGATACTGCTACGATTACTGATTTACAAGCGCTACATGAAACCTTAGATGTATTACAGTAGAGTCAGTCAGATGTTATACACCGTATTTTGAAACAACCTATATGAAACAGGTAGAAGCAATAACATGTTAATTCAGAAGCTTTAGCAAATCTGTCTAGTACTGTAAAAGATGTTGTAATTCGTTTACATAAAAGATTTCAGGAAGTTACTAGACACATATTGTGGTTGAATGTGAAGATATACAGAGTGAATTATATATGGTTCTTCGGCAGCTAGAGCTTGCATTACTGCAGTTGAGCCAGCAACTAAGCGAACTTATGGATGCTATAATATACACTCTTTTAGGGAACATGCCTGTGAGTTTACTGAATCCAGCTATGTTGCACAACATTTTGAGAAATGTATCATTTCACTTGCCTGAACGTTATGAATTGCTTGCTGGAACCAGAGTGGAGAATGTACACTTGTATTATGAACTTGTAAACGCTGCACTAATAGGAGATGCCAACGATGTAGAACTAATTTTGAATGTACCTCTAAAGACGTCTAATCGCTATTTTACTTTACACAAGGTAATTGCCTTACCAGCGCGAATTTCGGACAGTAACTTTGCTCAGTTTGTACGTAATTTTACGTATTTCGGCCTAGATTAAGCGCAACTATGTCTTGTTAACTGAAGCAATCTGAATAGCTGTACCGACGGCAGAGTCACCGTTTGTCCCGCAGAGCAATAATATACAGCACACAGTAACATATGTGTTTAGTCTGCTCTTCCAGACGTCGGAATCCTACAGTCTATGCCAACGGAAGTTACTCCTGCGTGACTCAACCCCAACTCTACAACGGTATAAGTCGACGTGGGTATATTACTTCCCTGAGCTGCAGCGAATCACCTTACGATGCTGGATCAACGGCAAGTGTCATCCCATACGTCGGAAGTCGCCGGGGGATGTGTACTGCACAACACATCGAAATGTGCCGTCACAACGAATGGGTTCCAGACGGCACCAGACTTGTTGGGGAGCGAGGCGGAGATAGGAGCACACACACCTCAGTTGTACTCCCCCGACAAAGTCACTGTCCTTGAGACTCACGAAATAAAGACGTTGGAGGAGGTGATACCACCAGAAGTGGCGAGACTCGACAAAGTTTCGTCCATGGTGAAGGCGCCGCGCAACATACCTGACATCAACACACTGCTCCACGTTAGTCAGGCCTCCACGCGTCGGGAACACAACACGATTCGGTACATCATTCTCCTCGTCGCTTTTGGTACCACCGTAATCCTGATTCTTTGCTATTTCTTCCTACGACCTCTCCTGTGCAGGACGCTAGCAACCTGTCGTGAAAAACGTAACACTTCGAAACGAACCACACCAGAACAAGTCACAAATTGTCCCCCTCCTAGTTCACGACCACACGCAGAAATATCAAGTACCGAAAGCTCCACAGGACCCGTGGGCAAGTTCACGACCTATCCACTTCGAGCGGAGTAATAAGCAGTATCCAAAACATTCAATCGCCTATGGACAACTACACGTACCCAGCACTCGACAGACTGCAGATGCTGCGAGGCGAGCGACGCTCCACGAGGGATAAAGCTGACACAGCAGCCGGATGTAAAATACCCGGATAACTAGACTGACACGGGGGCGGGGCACAGTCCGTTTCACTACAGTTCAACCAAGCGACTTGTACCACGTATTCATGTAAATGTACTTCTGAGATAAGGATTTTAATAATTTTAGATGATTTGTTAATGTAACATTTTTCATGTTTATTTCATTTAATTTTCTTTTCCTTTGGGCAGTGCCCTATACTGTGCTCAGGTTTTATTGTTTTATTTTGGGTCTGTTGTTCACTTGTGTACCCCAATTCATTACAGATGATTGGTACGCTTTGAGGAAAGATTCTCTCCGGACTCACTTCAATGCTTTCGTCCCGAATCTTTGCTTGAGGAGAGGCAGACGTAATGAACGTGGAAGTTGGTTAGAATTAGTAAAGTAGTTCTGGGTATCGCAAGAACGAAATGTGTAACGCGTTGCGTTGATGTGACGTGTTGGAGGCGAGGTGGCCTCATTGTTCCGGGTTCAGCGCACCCTGAGGTGTGCTGGACTAGGACATATTTTGCATTCTACTGGAGCATATATAACCCAACGCCACAAGGTAATCGGCCTCACTCTCACCCTCATTTTTACGTTGATTGACGAGGAGGACGGCTCTATTTCTCGACAGCAAACTTCGATATGAAGATTTAACGTGTACTTCTGGTACAAGGTGAGCTGTGCCGAATTTTTAACTGTATGGCGTGTGACTATTCAGAAACTACTCTGCGTTGAGACAGCAATATTTGGCCCGAATCTTTGGAATAATTTATACCGTTCAAATTCAAAATTATACCCGGCATTGGGTCATATGAAACCTCTCAGGTGTGGCATTTATCTTTCCTCATGTTAGGCTACTTTGTAAATTTGAAATTGCGCTATAGTAAATTAATCAGTATCACCCCTGTACATTTGCTTTTTGTAAGAAAGTAGTTAAGAAACTGGCTTTACTCGGAATCGCTACACGTGAGCTTGGCAGTACGAAACCTGATCCAAGCCATCATTCAACATCCCCGAGCCCCGTAGTAAAGGTAACGCACGGCAGTTGTCGGTATCGTGCCTTAGAATTTCAAAACCGACTGGTGGCATCTCGTTTTGTGTATTGTTGATTACAGATGCAGTGAGTGCCTGCGACGCAACACTACCAGAAGAACCTCTCCTAGTTTAGTGAGTTAGGTTAGGCACAATCCCCCCTTTGGAGAGGCATTAAATAAGTATACTTACCACACTAAAATTTACGACACAAATGTTTAGCATGCTTGCCACCACAACGCAATCTGTAGTAACTAGTGATTTTAGCCGGTAAGTATACTTAACATTAATTTGGATAGCTTTAACTGTGTGAAACTGTCGACGTCCCTTGGTCTGAATAGCCATTACTGCATTTTAACGCATCGCTGCGCTCTAAAAGACACCTTACTCCATAAAGGGGATTTGCTTTCGCTAAGGGATAATAGTCCTGGTTTGTGACAGCGACTAATTACGCCAAAGGCTACTGCTCTCTGAGCACATAGTCTTCCTAACTGATAGGTTGGGGAAATTTGGTTGGATGGCCGCCTGGGAATGGAACTCAGGGTGGCATATTCGGGTAAAGTATTCGAACGCCTACAGATGGGCACTTGGGTTAAGCCGCCGTGCCCGGGGGGAATGCGGGCCGTGCCCCAACTTTTTAATTACACCCTGGCATTTACCTTAGAACTAAGGAAAATCATGGTAAAACCTCAGGGTGGTCGAAATGCGCCCAGATAGTGGATAGCAAGAACGTTTCGATGTCGATTTGACCGTCATTTTGCATGCGGCCTCGACTGGTCGGCTGATGTTAGTCCCTTAGCGTGCGCACCTGGAAACTTGCGTCAGCACCCGGACAGCGTATCTGCCGAGTTGTCGAACTAAGGGGTTCCCCACACCAGCTAACTTTGAGTCGAAACTCGCAGTTAGACCTCTGATGTGTTCTTCAATGTACGGCACTCCCAGATCCTCGTGAATTTGCCTGTTACTGATGTACCAAGGTGCACCATTAGTAATGCGAAGACACTTGGACGGCAGAACCTGCAGCTGCTTAACGTAGCTGCCAGCGGCGTACCTCCAGATGGGTCACGCGTATTCCATCATTGGGCGGATGAGCTGCTTATACGGCAGAACTCCGTTCCTGATTGAGAGGCTGCTTCTGCTTGAGAGAGACCCAAGCACACCCAGTCGCTAGGAGGCTTTCTTTCTGACCTGTACCATAGGAGGGCGCCAGGTCAGACGTGAATCTAGAGTCACCCCCAAGTAACGGGCTTATCGACCCATTCGACTGGTTCTCCTAGGAACTGAAAAAGTCGAGGTCGGGGAACTCGCCAGGCGGCTTGAAACGTTAATGGCGTTTCTCCATTTTCTCAGGCACCGCTCTAGGTCCCTCAGATAAGCTTCCAAGTACCTGAAGAACAGCGCTGACTTGCGGAACGTGGCTATGATGGACGTATTGTCCGCGTACAGATGCAGCTCGACGAGGCGGGATGGCACAGGCATGTCGTTAATATACAGACTGAAGAGCACGGAGGAGACTATTCCTACCTGCGCCACTCCAGCACGCATGCAACGGCGGGTGGATATGGCAGTAAAGACGCCTCCAACATACGGTTATGGAGATAAGAGAATATTATTTTAACAAGGTACGAGGGGATATTTAGGACGGTTAGCTTGAAAAGGAGACCGTCGACCCAAACGGTATCGAAGGCTTTAGCCACATCGAGACATTTCGCGCCTGTCAGGTTCTTCTCGCTGAAGTTCCTAGTCACTCTTTCAACGAGGGGGGACAGATAAGAACTCGTGATGTGTTTAGGTCTGTATCCAAACTGCTCCTCTCGCAGTAGCCCGCGCCTGGTCACTTCACGTAATATCCTACTAAGTAGGATCTTTCGAACAGTTTGCCAATCGTGTCTAATAGGCCGATCGACGAGGGTAGTGAGGGTCCTTTCCTGTTTTCGGGATTGAAATCAAAACGCGTATTTCCATACTTTGCGATGTACTGCGCGAGTAGCGCCGCGTTGAATAACGCGACGAGGAAGCATACAGGCCGCTTCGGAAAATGCTTCAGGGCCCTGTTCTTTGAACCGTCGGGGCCTGTCGCTTCGCCAACCTTGAGACGCCAAATAGCGTCCTGGGCCTCCATGGGGTTCCTTACCTTATGCTCCCTTGCAGGGGCATAAGAGTGTGCTTGCAACGCCTCGGCAACCTTCTCAATAACTGCCGGATACGACGAGTCGTTTATCGCCTGGAACTGACACTCAAGACTGTCAGCCAAGGCTACTACTTTCTCGGGATCAGAGAGAGAAATTCCTCACGGAGTGATGAGGGGAGGTGAGGGAATAGGTATTCTCAACACCCGCCTTGTTATCTTCCGCGGCGATTAGTCCTCGGGATCAAGGCTCTCCAGCGTGCCGCTCCATTGGTCGTTACGTCACTCATTTAGCTGGTGGGTCACCGAACGCTGAACGCGGTTGCTGTCAGTTTTCAGGCAGGGTCCCTGGTAATTTGGCAGTGACTCCTCAGCTTGTTCTTCAGGCGTATTTCATCCTGAAAACATGCAGGTATTGTGGGACGTGGGTAATCTCGAGGGTGAGTCTTGGGACTCTACGCCGCTAACGCCTCCAAATTGCACTGGATATTTCCTCCACGCACGTGTCGATTTCCATCTTATTCGACAGTTGTCGTGTAGGCTGGCCTGGAATTTGACCCAGTCGGTCCGCCTCTAGTCAGGTTGGGCTGGCAGGTTGGGAAAGGATGATCGGCACGTTGTGTCTATCAGTACAGGCAGGCGATCTGAGCTTATTGCTGAGCACGCCTTCAGATACACATGGAAGGTTATGTCCTTTGTAATTACGATGTCTAGGACAACGGGGGTAGCCGAGGAGTTATATGGGAGAGTGGTGGCTGAGTCCGGCCCATAAATGAAACAGGAGTTCCCGACAGCATAATCACGCAGGAGGCTTCCCCTGGTCATGGCCGCCGCGAATTCCAATGCATATCCTTGGCACTGAGGTCGCCCACCATCAAGACGGGAAGCCCTCCAAAGCATGCAGACAAATCCGATATGATTATGGGCCGGGAAGGTGTGATGTATGCTGCCATGATTTTGAGCGGACCAGAAGCCAACATAATATTTATAAACTGGGTGAGACAGGACGGTTACATCATAGTGATCTATACCCCGTCGGACAAGTATTCGTGTCCCGTCTTTCTCTGTGGGACGGTCTGTTCAGTGACAAATATGGTTTGTAGGCTGAAAGGAGACTGTATCTCTGAAACTAGTTTCAGTAAAGAGACATATATCGACTTCATGCTGACCGACGAATGTTCCAGTTCCAGCTACCTGCCGCGAACACCATCACCATTCCAGCATGCCAACCGCAAAGCTTTCGCCATGTTCGTCCTTCTAGGTCGTGTTGCCAATTTCGGCTGCGAAGGGAACAACAATTTTCAGGACGGCTGGCGAGCGAGTCACCCCAGGTGGGAGGGTGCGTCCTGCTGTGAGGAGCCGACGCCTCAGCTCCACACAAGCGTGGATGGGTAGGGTATCGAGCCAATCTAAGATCTCGATGGGCGACTGGGTAGTTTGAAGTGACGGCGTAGGGTTATTGAGATTGGGATCTTATGTGAAGATTGCCAGCCTTCACCTACTGCGTATTTTTCACTGCGGCCTGCCTGTGGGCCTTAGGATGTTTGAGCGCAATATTGGCACCTGCGCTGCCTTTCTTCGTTTCGGTCACTTTGCTCTCATCAGGAGCTTCAGGGACCGATCTGGGAGAGGGTTCGGGATGGATCGGGACGGTAGCCTTCAGAACGCGCCACCCATGAACAACACGGTTCCAGGCGGGTCCTAGGCTCTTCTATTCAGCCGATGGTCCCGCCCTCTCAGGTTTCGGCGCGGGTGGTGGGTCGCTTGCACCGTTCGCCTGCCTGCGCTCGGTCTGCCTCCACTTCGGAAGCGCCGCCTTGGCTTGCTTCCACTTTGAACAGCCTCGATAATTGGCTGTGTGGTTACCCCCAAAGCTGCAGCATTTAAGCTGCTTCTGGGGTGTTGAACACTCCCCAGAGAGGTGTGCCACGCCGCAGGCAAAGCACCGGGGTGGATTTCCACAGTTGCGCTGCGTGTGTCCGAACCGCTGTCAACGCTTGCACTACAGGAGAGCCTTTGGTGCAACGTAGTCTCCATCGAAACTCGCAAAACTCAGAATTCAGTTAATGAGCTCACTTTCTGAGCTTCCGCTCGCCGCGCCACCGACACTATGAAGTGTGGTGTCGGGGGGCGGTCTCGGGTTCCATCCTGATCGCGGCTCCCGGAGGGGAGCTGCAAGAAGCCCTGAACATGAAAGCCCAGGGCCTCCAGGTCCTTCCGAGGGAAGTTGTGAGGCATTTGCTTGCCGAGATTCTTGTACAACAGACGGACGTTTCGGTCTTTGGAGAGAAAACGTGTGACAACTCAACCCTTGCTCCCATCGAGGGTTCGCAGCGCACTTACCGTTGCTCGAAAACCGTCGGCCAACTTTGGGAGGACCATCAGGATCTCCCGCTTCGTCTGGACCGAGAGACCGCTGGGGCATTACTCCCTCAACCACGCCAAAAAGCCGCGGGTATCCGTGACGCCTGAAAAGTAGATTGAGGTCTTGTTTTGCTGGTCGCCTGCGGGAATGACCGTGGTAGTTTTCATAGGGGTTTCAGTTGTGGTACCAGCTGGCGTCACTCAGAGACCTCGACACGTCTCTAAGAGACATGCATCTGAAATCTGCCTCAGATGAGGTAGCAGTTTCGGGTGTAGCAGAACTATTTGCTTTGGGCTTGAGCAGCTCACTTTACTGTTGTGTGACGGTGCGCCCAGCCACCATAGCGGCATACGCCGGACAACCCTCCACTGGTCAGGTCTGCTAGCTTGTCCCCGCAGTCGGTTCATTCTTGGCAGACGGTGCAGCGGATCGCTCCATTGCCAGCGCAGTGGGCGCTGGGCGCATTGCAGTGGGCCCAGAAACACCATCTGAATTGGAAAACTCGGCGGATTTCGTCTTTCTTGCAGGATGCTGCAGTGTCTTGTGGGAGGACTGAGGAGGACAGCCTCGACGGATGGCTTCACCTTGCTGGACGCACGGGCCTTCCTCTTGTTGGTGGTCGCCATGACACATCTCAGCTAGCGGAGAAAAGCCGTGGAAAGCGGAAGCGTAGAGATAGCCTTCATAAAGGGCAATTCCTCCTGCTTCAATATAGCGCTTAAAGCAGGGGCTCTCTCTCCTTTAACAGTGCACTCTGTTATCCACTGAAGGATTAGGAAGGCAACAGTAAAAATGATAACACTTCTCAAGAGTACTGTTCTCACAAGCAGTGGCGACAGTGATCCCAAGCAGTCAGCTAGAGATTGCTTCGGAAACTTGCTCCATCAAAAACACCTCAGCAGACTCCCCACTCATTCACCGCTCATTCGGAACCGGACCAACACACCAACCAAAGAGCTGACTAAGGGCGAAGGGTTGCGCGAAGCACAAGTTGACGTCCATTGCTCTGAATAGCTATTCTTGTGTTTTAACGCATCGCTGGGCTATATAAAAGAGACACCTTAGTCTAAAACAGGAATTTTGCTTACGATACCAGTTTATGAACCTGGTTCAAGACCGGGACTTGTTACGCTAAGATCTATGGCTCTAGGGGCACATATTCTTCTTATCTGAGGGGGAAAACTTTGGTTGGATGGCTGCCTGTGAGTTGAACTCAGGTGTCAAATTCGCGTAATATATCGAGATACTTCTGGCGGGCACTTCGGTGAAAACGCCGTGCCCGGAAGGGGTGTGCAGGCCGTCCCCCGACTTTTTAACTAAACCCTGGCATTTACATGACACCTGAGAAAAATCACGGTCAAACCTCAGTCAGGGTTTTGTAAGTGCTCCCAGCTTGTCAGTAGCGAGCATGTATCGATATCGACTTGTCCGCCCTTTTGCATGCGGCATCGACTGGTCGCACGATCTTAGATCCTTTAGCTGGTGCATCACCTTCCGTCGGCTCTCGGTCAGCATAAATATCTACCGAGTTGCAGAACTAAGGGGTTTCTCACACGAGTTAACTTTGAGTCGTATGTCTTAGGGCTCTGATGTGTTCTTCAAACAACGGCATTCCCAGATCCTCATGAATTTGCCTGTCACTCATGTACCAAGTTGCACCAGTAGCAATGCGAACACGCTTGGACGGGAGAACCTGCATCTGCTTAACGTAGCTGCGAGCGGCGTGCCTTCTGATGGGGCACGCATATTCCTTTATTGGGCGGATGAACTGCTTTATACAGCAGAACTCCATTCCTGATAGGGAGGCTGCTTCTTCTGTTAGGAGAGAACCAAGCAAACCCAGTCCCTAGGAGGCTTTCTTTCTGACCTCTACTATATGAGGCCGCCGGGTCAGGCGTGAATCTAGAGTCACGCCCAAGTAACGGGCTATATTGGCCCATTCGATTGGCTGTCCTAGGAACTGAACCTGTCGAGGTTGGGGAACTCGACAGGCGGCCTTAGCAAAGAGCATATCCTTGTTCTTTGTGACGTTAATGGCGATTCTCCATTCTCTCAGTCACCGCTCTAGGTAACTCAGTAAGTTTCCATATACCTGAAGAGCAGCTCTGACTTGCGAGACTTCGCTATAATGGCCGTGTCTCCCGCTCGACCTGGGAGGAAGGCACGGGCATGTCGTTAACATACATACTGAATAGCACACTGGAGACTAGTCCGCCCTACGCCACTCCAGCACGCATGCAAAGACGGGTGATTATGGCTGCATGGAAAGACGCCGCGAACTCCGGTTATGGAGATAAGAGGATTTTTTTTAACGAGGTGTGAGGTTAATTTAGGAGGGTTAGCTTCAAAAGGAGACCATCGACCCAGGCGATATTGAAGGCCTTATCCACGTCGAGAAATATCGCTCCTGCCAGTCTCTTTTTGCCGAAGTTCGTAGTCAATCCTTCAACTAGGCGGACCAGCTGAATAGTCGTGCTATGTTTGGGTCTCAGTCCAAACTGCTCATTACGCAATCGCCCGCGCCCTAGTAAATGACTTAAGATCCTGCAAAGTGGGATCTTTTCGAACAGTTTGCCAATCGTGTCTAGCAGACTATTGACGTCTCTTTCCCAGGTTTCAGGATGGAAATCACGCGGGCGTGCCTCCATACTGTTGGGAAGCACTGCGCTAGAATCGTCGCGTTGTATAACGCAACGAGGAGGCACATAGCTCGCTGCGGAAGGTGCTTCAGAGCCCTCTTCGGTAAACTCTTGGGGCCTGGCGCTTTGCCAAACTTGAGGCTCCAATTGGCGTCCTGTACCTCCATAGTGTGGGTTAACTTATGCCCGTTTGTTGTGGCATAGGAGTTTGTTTCCAACGCCTTGGCAACCTTCTCAATAACTGCCGAATCCGACGGGTCGTTTACCGGCTGGAACTGAGACCCAAACAGTCTGCCAGTGCTTCTGCTTTCCCATGATCACAAACAGCAATTCCGTCAGGAGCAATGATGGGAGGCGAGGGAATGGGAACTTTCATCCCCCCTGTCATCTTCCACAGCCATTGTTCGTCGGGATTAAGACTGTGCAGCGTGCTGCTGCGCTGGTTGTTACTACACTCATTTAGTTGGTGGGTCACCGACCGCTGAAGACGGTTGACGTCAGTTTCAAATCAGGGTCCCTGGTGATTTGCCACTGCCTCCTCAGCCTGTTCTTCAGGCATAATTCATCCTGAATACATGCCGGTAGGGGGGCCATCAAGACGGGAAGCCCTCCTCCAAAACATGCAGACAGGTCCGATCCGATTAGGGGCCGGGAGGGCAAGAGGTACATTGCCAGGATTTTGAGCGGGCCACTATCCAACTTAATATGTGTGGCAGTTGTCTGTAACTGTGTAAAGCAGAGGGCGGGTGCAAAGTAGTGATCTGTCCCCAGGCGGACCAGTGTTCCTGTGCCGCCTCCCTCTGTGGGCTGCTCTGTTCGGTGACAAATATATATTTTGCAAGCCGATAGACGTCTCTCTCTGTTACGAGTTTCAGACAAGAGACTCCATGCTGACTGAGGAAATGTTCCAGTTCCCGCTTCCTGCCGCGAACACCATGAGAATTCCAGCAGGCTAATTGCCGAGCTTTCGCCATGTTTGTCCTCGTAGGCCGTGATGCCATATTCGGCTACGAAGAGGACAAGGATTTTCAGGACGGCCCGCGATAGAGCCGCCCCAGGAGGAAGGGTAGGTGCAGCTATGAGGATCCGACACTTCAGTTGCATACAGGCGCCCCGTGTTAGGGTGTCGAGCAGATCGGAGATCTCCTAGATAGATGACCTAACACCGCCCACTGAATCCACATTTCGACGGTACAAAGACACAACAGAATATCAAATATAATAAAACCTAACAGGTTTAATATGAACACAATATACATAGTGGTAGGAATTGAATAAACTTCGTTACAATAAATGATAGCAAATATGTTATACGTGCCGAAGTAAAAGCAACGGCAAACGTAGGTACCTCCTTGCTGGCCTGGGGCTAAACGGAAAGCAAATCTCCATCAGTGGGACCATGCCGCAAGGTGAGGGGCTCCGATCACAGTAAGCATCTCCGGAAGGAATTTTGGACCTCCCAGCCGAAATGGAATTTAACAAAGACAACTGCCTGGCTGGACGCAGAGTGACGAGGTGCAGGGGACGCAAACTGGACGGAATGAAAGGAGGGGTAAGGGAGGGGGAGTTAGATAGATGCGCACACAGCCGTTAGTGTTCGGGGGAAATCCCCGGCCCATCCCGACCTCCAAAATAGACCCAGGGGCGATGAAATTAAAGTGTTCCTATAGAAACGCTTCACGTGTCCTGTCACGTTCATCTCACCTAGCCTCGTCCAGGTCTGCCATGAGCTGCACCAGCAGGTACCATAGTGCGCTTAACAGGAACACACTTGGCCAGATGTCATCGCTAGGCTTCGTTGCTCCGGCGGATCGCGTGCGAATATAACAGGAAAGGAATGACATAACATGGGAGCAAATACATAACTTGCGCCCAACCACGTCACTCGCACAACCCCCCAAAAATACTGTAAAGTGCTCTAAACCCAAATGCGTAATACGTCCCGTATATAATATAGCTACGCAAGTACACAAATAAATATAAAAACTTCTAAGGCAGTGGCCACGTACAACACTCAAAATAATGAGCTCCATGACGGCTATCCTGCTGTATGTGAGGCTTTCAACTGAGAAAGATGAGCCCGCGCGAGATGAGATGGATCTGGAAGGTCCATAAACCAGACCGTAACAGGCGTCAAGAAATAACCCACGGTCCACCCCAAGAATGCGATATTTTAGCTGAAACTCCCTTGGAGCCTGACTGATGTTATGAGTCTTGAGCCATGCAACATCGTCGACTCTATACTCATTCACCAAACGACCCTTTTTGTGCCGCTTTTCCATCTTCTGGTGACTGCGACGTAGACTTCGGCGGACGTCGTCCCACACAAGTCTTAACTTACGTGCCGAACACTTAGCCGGCAGAAGATGCTGAATGCCCCAATTATTTAACAAAGGGACCCCTGCTCGAAACGGGAAAATGATTTCGAAGGGAGTTTTTCCTCTTGACTCGTAAGAAGCGGTGTTGAAAGCTAACTGGAGCCAATCCAAATTCACATCCCATGTGTTCTGAGACTCTGCGTGACAGGCTAGAAGCACTGATCGTAAATTCCTATTGTAGCGCTCGGCTAAAGAAGGTTGGGGTGACATGCTGGATTCCCAAACCAAAACAAAATTGACAAAATTCTTTAGATACAAAACATTGGGCCTTGTCAGAAACAATAATTTCCGGGACCGAAACACTGGAGAAAATGTTAGCCCTTATTGCTTTAATAGTGGCTTCAGTAGTGGCCTTCCTCACAGGGACTAACCAAACGAATTTAGAAAAAGCGTCGACACAGAATAATAGCATGCATTTCCCTTGCTTAGTACATGGAAATTTCCCCACGTTATCAATAAATAACTTGTGAAGGGACGTTGCGCGACCTCTGACGACAACAAGCCCACCCGAGATATTTGTGGGGGTGTGCTCACTGTGCACGTCTAGCACCTTAACACCCAGGTGCGTATCTCTTGATACATATTTTTCTAGGCAAAATTTTATCGGATCTTCGAGATAGACTTGTAAACACCAAGATGACTTCCTGCAGGTGAGGAATGAAAGTACTCACAGACCATGGGCACGGCTACCGTGGGCATCACAATCTTTTGCCACCACATCGGCCTGGAACTCAACATAAAACGTCCCGCGATAACGAATAACCGGGGACACTTTCTCCTCTCTCCAGCCTACCAATAATCCTTTCCAATTCCAGATCTTGCCCCTGCAATTCTCCAAGCCCTTGAAAAACGAGCGGAAACCTATTCAGCATAGTGTTACAGACAACAGGCTCTTCCTGCTGGGGGAGATGTCCCTCAAATATCCGGGACAATATATCAGCTACTACATTTTGGGTGCCACGAATGTGCTGCGCCTGGAGTTTCAATGACGAAGTCTTGGCCACCCAGCGACCAATTTTATCCAATTGCCGCCGTGAGAGAACAACGATGGCAGGGCCTGATTGTCAGTCTCGAGTAAAAAACTCCTGGTGCTCAATATACTTACGAAACTTATCAGCAACAAATAGAACTGCCAAGCATTTAAGTTCGTAAATGGACGAAGCCTTTCTCCCTTGGGAACTTTGGGTGCGAGATGCGTAAGCGATAGGTCGAGGTACCCTCTCAAAATCTTGCAGTAAGGCTGCACCTAAAGCGACATCACTAGTATCTGTTTGAAGCATAAAGGGTTAGCTGAAGTCTGCCATTCTCAGGATTGGAGGCTGTGAGATAGCTGATTTAAGTTTGAGAAAAGCCTCCTGTTGCTCCGGCCCCCAACAAAGCGTCTTTCCCCTCTTACGTAGCCGGTTCAGCGGCGCAGCAATATCTGCCAAGTTGGGAATGAACTTGTGGTAATAATTAATCATCCCCAAAAATCTAGCAATACCTGTCACATCCGTTGGGGAAACGAAGTCATTAATGGATTTTGTCCGCTCCGGCTCTATTTTAACCCCCGCAACAGACAAAATGTGTCCCCAAAAAGAAAATTCCCTGAGTAGCGAACACTACCTTATCCGGGTTCACAATTAGACCTGCGTTACAAAAGCGCTCAAGTACCTCACGAACATGCTAAAGGTGCTGGTCAAACTCTCGCTGTAAATAACGACGTTGTCTAAATAATGGTAAACAAACTCCAGCTTGATATCCTGAAATACTCGGCCTTGCAGCCTAGTCAGAACCTACGGACCGGTGGCAATGCCAAAAGAAACTCGGGTATACTGATACAAATTCCAGTCGGTACATAAAGCTGTGTATTGCTTTGACGACTGGGTCAAGGAGATCTGGTGGTATGCTTGATTTAAATTGAGCGTCGTAAAGTACCTCGCCTTGGCGAACCAATGAAATGCGGAATGAATATCCGGCAACGGTACGGACTACATCTCGATGTTTTTATTGAGCGCGCGGTAGTCCACCACGGCTCTGAACAAACGTCCTGACTTAGGAACAATAAGCATTGGACTCGAATACTAAGATGTCGAGTGCTCAATTATACCCGCACGAAGAAGTTGTTCGAGATGCCCCCTAAGAAACTCCATTTTGGGTGGAGCCAATCTATAGAGTGCCAATCTAACAGTTTATTATCCTTGAGTTGTAGAGTGTAACCATAAGATGAGTCAATCCTAAATTTTACGTCAATACATTGGGATATTCAGTAATCAACTAGGCCAACATTTCCGCCCTCTGGGGTGCGAGTTTGCCAACCCTAATTTCCTTATCTCCCCCGACAACAAAAGAGACACTTTGGAATGAGACATTAGAATTCGTAGAACCCACTAACGTAATAAGAGTCTTAGGGACAAACGCGAAATGACATCTAGATCTTGCCATGCCTAACACCAATTGCGTCTTGGCAAAGAAATGTGACTCCAAAATAGGGAAACCTCTCAGACGTTTGCTCACCAAAAACGGGAATTTCCACGAAAATCCACCTACTCTTACCGGCAGCCATATCTGCCCACAAATTGGTAACTTGAAGCAGTTACGAATTTCACTTCTATGGAGTGTAGCTCGAATTTAGGGTTAGCCCGTTACATCTCACACAAGTGTGCGTACGAAATTAACGACCTAGCCGCACCAGAATCGAGAAGGGTGCATGTTAACAAATTCGCCAATTCGACTACCAGTTTGGGTGGTAAACCCCCTATAACACCGACAATACGGCGCAGCGGCTTTTTTTAGTCACAACGGTGCAGCCCATGATCCTTGCGTAAGATTACGCAGCTGTTCTTGCCAGCGAAAAGAGTCCTTCACGTGCCCGACCCTATGACAGAAAAAAACAGTTTTGGCCTGACGAACCGCTGACCTTACCTCCCTCGCACACGGACGTGTTACCTTAACACGTGAAACTTGGACGTTATATTCATGTCTTTGAATACTGCTCCCTGGTGACCCTATCTCCCTCAACCAATCATCAAACGCAAAATTTGATCAAGGATAGCAAGCTGATCAAGATCTTCAAACATTTGAGGAGCTAGTGGAAAAACAAAGCGGGAACACTCTTTGGATGGAGACCTTCAATAATATTCCTGGCAATTTCCTGCTCTGTACCGGGGATCTGCAAGACCTGCGGCCTGCTTAATTCTGTTGATATACGTTGCGAATGATTCACCACTCTCCTGCAAACGGTGATATCTGTCTTGCCGCAACTGCTCGTACAAGTGTCTCGGGATAAAATAACTTAAACAGTCACGATGGAAGTGATCAAAACCCTAACCTTTACTAATCGCCAGCTACGCCGTAGCGCCCAAAGCGTCTTCACAAAAGGGGGAATGAGTTCGAGTAACTGTCTGTCTGGCACTTGACAGAAGCTGCAAATTCGCATAACATCCTCAAAGATGTCAATGAATGTTTTATATCGAGCCCATCAATCCTACTCAACCTCTTTTGCAAAAACTCGACAGGGTAAAAAACGCGACTAAACCTCGAGGAGTTAAACAGAGCAGACACAATCTCTTGCCCTCTTGGCTCGTTGTCCATAACCTGCAGAGCCACATCGACCAATGCACTTACCTCTGCTGCTAAGCTTACGTTTTGCCGAAGTGCACCGCCCAAACCTTATCGAAAATCCATATTACATCCACAGACACCATGACCTACTTCGCCAGCCTGTTCCAGATGCACACGGCTTGCCTCCTCGTCCTCACAAACACTTGACAGCAACCACTCAACACTGTCCAGACTGGAGTACCAACTATCCAAACCAACTTTAAATTCGCCCGTGACACCCGGATCCAAAACCTGTAAATGGTGTAGTCGATTCCTTATATGCGTCACCCCTGTGGAGACTCTGATCCATGGCAACTGTCGGCTGCCATAGTCCTGCCTACCAGATTTTCTAACTCGGCCAATTTGGCTTGCACAAGCTTATGCAATTCCCCCATATCTGATTTTCCCAAATTCTGAATATTACTTGGCACCTCTTCTGCCTGGATAGAACGGAAAATGTTGCGCAAAAGCTGGACGTCACCGACACTGCTTACGCCGCTGGTTCCCAACTCATACTCGAGCTCATTTTTTTACAAATAATTAGGGTTCATGATGGACAGTCTCTGGCTTTTTCAACTTCTTTATAAATAATATGCACAAGTAACAACATAATCATAGCCGTTTTACCTAGGTCGGATACAATGCTAAAATCCATAAACGGCACTCAACCTTACATAATGCCCGCACTCCTAATGTGGGTTCAAAGTACACAAGGCAACCTTTTCCAGATAATCGTTGCATAACAACTACAACCAAAACAAGAAGCATTGCAACTGAAATAACTAAACCTAAACCCTGAACTGCAATCTGCTACCAACTCTGCACCGTCCACTCCGACGTTACAAAGGCACAACAAAATATCAAATATAATAGAACATAATAGATTTTTAATATGAACACAAATATGTAAACGGAAGCAACTAAATAAACATACTTACAATAAATGATAGCAAATGTATTTTATATGCCGAACTCAAAGCAACCACAAACCAAGGTACCTCCCTGCCGGCGTGGGGCTAAACGGAAAGCAAATCTCCATCAGCGGCACCACGCCGCCGGATGAGGGACTCTGGTCACATCAAGTACCTCCGGAAGGAATATTGGACCTCCCCGACGAAATGGAATTTTGACAAATATAGCTGGCTGGCTGGCTGGACGCAGAGTGACGAGGTACAGCGGACGCAAACTGGACGGAGTGAAACGATGGGTAAGGGAGTGCGAGTTAGGTAGATGCGCACGCTGCCGTAAGTGCTCGGGGGAAAAAACCGAAAACAACTTGGCCGATTGAAGTGGGGCGATTTAGTAGGGTTTGGGTTCTTAGGTGAAGATTTTCCAGACTTCACCTTCATACTTGTCACTTGGGCCTGCGTGAGAGCCTTCGTGGCTCTTAGTACCGAGTTGGCAGACTTGTCCCCAGTCTTATGGTCGGTCACTTTGTCATGTTAAGGGACCTCTGTGACCTGCCTTGGAGCGGGTTCAGGACTGGTTGCGAGGGTAGCCGTAACAACACCTCACTGGACAAAGTGGTTCCAACCAGGCCCAAGGATCTCCTGTTCTGCGGATGGCTGTTCCCTGACCACTTTGTGGGCGGCGGGCTGGCCAGCAGCACCGCTGGTCCGGGTGCGTTGGATGGGCACCTGTCTTGCAAGCGCCGTTTTTTGCTTCTTTACACTTGCCGCAGCCCCAGTAGTTGGCCGTGTGGTTTGCCCCCGCAGCTGCAGCACTTAAGCTGCTGCTTTGGGGTCGAGCACTCCCTTGAAAGGTGAGCCACCCCGCAAGCAACGTACGGGGGTGAATATCCGCAGTTGCGCTGCGTGTGTCAGAAGCGCTGGCACCGCTTGCACTGCAACGGACCTTTCTGTGATACGTACGTCTCCACTGACATACTTAGGCCGCATAGTTCAGACAAGGAGCGCACCATATGAACTTCCGGTCCTCGTGCAACCGACGAAATAATTTTAAGGGTCAGGGTTCGATCTTTGGAGGAGTCCAGACCGGAGCTTCATCACTCCCTGGACACCCAGGGCCTTCAGCTCCTCACGGACGACGCTCTCCGGCATTTGCCTGCCAAGATTCTTTATCAGGAGACGTACAGGGAGATCATCGGGGAGAGAGAAAGTGTGTAAATTCACACCCTTGCTCCTATCGAGGGATCGGACGGCATTCACCGTGGCCCGAAAGCCATCGGCTGTCCTTCATATGATCATCAGTTTCTCGCCTTTTAGCTGAGCCGAAAGACTGCTGGGGCACTGCGTCCTTAACCAGGGAAGGAAGCCACGAGTATCAAGGACGCCCGAAACAAAGATGGACGTCTTGTTGGGTCACTTGCAAGCGGGAGCGACTTTCTCAGTCAGGGTGGTGCCAGCAAGCATGCCATCCAGAGGCACGGACATGTCAGTCGACATGCGCCTGGTGGCTGCCCCACAGGAGGCAGCGTGCTCGGAGGTATCCGAGCCCTTGGCTGAGGGACTGAGCGGCCCCCTGCTGGGGGTTGATGTGCCTAGCAACTGCCGCCGCGTAAGCCGGCCCATCTTTGCCGGGAAGCTGTTTGCACGAAGCAGCCACCTTCATAGGCGTGCCCGGCGCTGACGGTCCATTAAGTGGGTCGGGCGCCGGGCGTCTACTTGCAGGCCCCGCTGAGCCGTCTCAGCTTGAATGCTCTTCGGGTTTCCTCTTTGCCGCCGAGTTCTTCAGCGGCTTGTTGGACGGTTGGACCGTACTCCCGGCTACGAAGTTCGTAAAACGGCGCTTGGAGACGGTCTCGCAGGGTTGTTTGACCTTGCTAGGCGCACCGGCCCCGCTCCGATTCCGCGCAGCCATTGCTTTCCTCAGCTCTCGGAGGAGAGCTGGAGAAAACTCCATCGTAGAAATAGCCTTAACAAAAGCTAATTCCTCCTGCTTCAGCATTGCGCCAGAAGCAGGGGGCTCGTTATCCTCAACTACTACTCCCTCCTATCCGCTGAAAGACCAGAGAAGCAATAGACTTGATTACTCCTCGGGAGAAGTGAATACTCCAACCGACAACAGTATGTGAATGCACGCTAAAGAAACTTACTCCTGAACTTACTCCTTGCGAAGCGTACCACCTACTCCCACTCACTCAGTCCCCCACTCTTATGGAGCCCAAATTATATATATTTAAAGCAACCTTATTACTAACCAAGGGAATATTAAAATATAGTACTTGAGGGGAATATAGCCATTGAGGGCAATATGGCGGAGAGACAATTGCGGACTTGTGTGATAAGTTTGGTGAGAAATGTTGCACCTCGAGAAGGATACACAGTGTATGGTTGTGATTACAAATTCCATCTGAATGTTTCACAGCAATCCACGTCGTCGCCAAAAGGAAATCTGTTTTGTGTGGAAGCGGCTGATGTAATACCAGCGTGGTAAGTTTCATGTGTTATAGTGATGTCAAACACACATCTTTTAAACTGCATGCACACCACTGAGAAGCACATTTATTTTAGTTTATATTGCTGTAGGATAAACTGTTGTAAATGATTGTTTAATATTCTTTCAAAAACAAACCATGGCGTGTGAGGGTTTACACTGTCATGCCTTGGCCATATTGCCCTTATTGCATTTCAGTATTACTGGGATGAACAGGTTCTGCCGTTTTATAACCATTGTACATATCGCACCCTCACCAAGCAGAGATTTGGCAAGATTTTCACTGATGCATGGGATAAAGCAGCCACACCTGCCAACATTAAAGCAGGATTCCAGGCCACCGGCATCTGACGAAGAATTTTCTCCGGGTATTGTAACACACAATGAAGACGCTCAAGTCTCCAACGTCGTGACATTGACAGAGACGCCGGCTCCTGCTCCTGTGTCACAGTAGAAGAATAAGACTCGGAAGGCTTCTTCTTTGGCTGGTATATCTGGGACAGTTGCACCAACCAAAAGGAATCCTAATATGTTGTCTTCGTGTAAAGAAGATGGCGCTGATCGGGAGAGAAATGCTATTGTTGCACCTTCACAACAAACATCACAACATTCACGGGTCTTAACACCAAACTCATTTCAAGGAATCCGGTCAACTCCACGGAAACTACTGATGAAAGCAAGTAAAGTAGTGTCATTAAATAACTGGGCAACATTACTGAAAACAAATATTTTTAATGTAAAAATCCATCAACACGGGGTGATAAGAAAAGTGCCACTTGTTCTTCTGAACGAAAGAAAGGAACGAACCAGCCTCCAAAGGAGTCTGAAGAAAACTGGTTCTGTTGTGTCTGTATCTGTCAAGGTGTGAAGTGAAAGACGTGCGGTCTCGTGTATTATGCAGAACGTATGTCCAGGAAATATGCGTTGGATTGACGGCTACAGATGATGAAGACTTCGTTTGTCCTTTTTGTGAAAAGTAATTTGATTTGTTTTCTGGTGTCTTTTGCTCCAGTCTGCATTTTATGCTTTTGGTTTAATTTTAAATTTCTATTTCTTTAAATAATACATCCATATCAGAATCTGAACTTTGTGTTGTCAAACTGAAATAAACCTCCTCAATAAAAGGTCAGTTGTACACGTGACTTAACGCACTGTTGACTGGAAAATTTATCAGCACTCCTTGGCGATATTACGCTAAGGGGTGTTAATAACGTGGAAAATTGCGAACTTTTAGGAAAACTGTTAACTCTTCACATCCAATGGTATTTAGTCAATGCCACTTTTGGTTTTTATCCCTTTAAGGAACAACCGTGTTAGCTCCTGATTTTTCCTGCGATTTCAAGTTGAAAAAATCACTTCTCCTTAAGGTGTCCATATTCCCATCAGGTACCTTATAAAAATAAAAAATCTTTCAATCGGTGTAATAATGTGTTAAGACCTATTCCCACGACAAAAAACAGAGTGAAGACCACATAATCTTGGAAACTGTACGCCTGTTCTCTGCGCGGTCCGAGGACATATGTCAGAAATGATGTATCAGATTTTGAAAATGACGAAAAAGACAGCTAGGAATTAGTGGCGAGAAATGCACGGTGTTGAGATTTTGGGATTTCGACGTGCATCGAGAGGTTTTTAAGCTAACGAATGACTGGAGATTTTAGACGTTGAAGTTTGGAATAAGCACCTTTTTACATCTTACTGAATTTCAGGAACAAACGTAGCAGATAGAGTAGGTTTATCCATATCTCCATCAAATTATGGACTTATCAACCTTAAACAAGAGGATATCATCGTCAAAGGGCGTTTCCAAATTTTAGTCGAAAAAGAGGACCCGTAGGCTCGAAGATCAAGAGCACCCATGTTCGCCCCAGACACCTAAGTTCCTGGTTTACATACCAAGCCTTCGGCGTCCCACTCGTCGCGACCATTCGGAAACACGAATGTTTGTTTTTTAGTTCGTCTCTGAGTGTACATTTCCTTTTCTCCATTGTAAGAACACGATAAAGCGACACACGAACTAAACAGCTCAAAACACGTCGCCCACTTCACTACACATAATTCAAAATTAACGCCAGGAACCAGGCTGGGCGAGCATGCGTTCGGAACACCCGGAAGTGAGTGTGAAAAGAAATTCTGAATTTGAAACGTTCCCTACGACAACTACGAGCTATAACATACGCAACGTAAAATTGAATGTGACTAACGACAAAGGCCAAAACCCCGGATATTTTTGTAAAATTAACAAATCCCCTAGGGCACAATTCTGAAGCCTGAAAAAGAGGACATGTCCGGGAACCCCCGGCGGTGTTTTAACCCTAAGGTAGAGCCAATGACTGAGACAGTCTGATGTTTTTTCTCAACTTTCAAATCCCAAGAGTGTGATATATGATTTAGAATTTTGGATAATATTGTCTCTTGCTTATGAATTTGTAGGATTTAGTTCTTTTAGTTTGTTACGTATTCGTAAATTTTGAGTTTACCTGAAGACGAAACCTGTCTGATTTTGAAAGGTCGTGTTTGTGTACAAAGTGAAGATGGAGTAAGTCTAGTGATATATCGCGTGGCGCACCAGCGTCTAAGAATTATAAGGTACTGCAACTCAATTACACCTGTTTGGAAGCTTCGTCGACAGAAAATCATGTCTCTTTTTATCGACACTAACACAATGTAACAGAACCGTGTGCGATGTTTTTAGTAAACCACTGTCTACTTTCCATAGGTAAAGGGAAGTGTTCACATCCGAGACATCCTAATACATCCACATCTGTGCTGGCAGAATTCACGTCTGAATAACCGGCCTTAACCCTCAGTCGTTGAAGCAGTTAATTTCGTCATTTTGAGAACATTCAGTTTCTTGAATTGTATTTTCACATTATCTTAAGTATGCGTTCCACATATTCGGTTTTACCAAACTCTGAGAATCTAAAGGATACGTCGGTGTTTAAAGTACCGATGTACCGAAGTAGCGATGGCACACGTTTTCTCTTGTCGGTCTCTCAAAACATGATATCCGGTTTCTATACTGAGTTGTTTAGTAGTGTGCCGTAGCTTGGGCAGCCCTGGATTTGAATCAGCCACATCACCCGATCTTGGCTTACGTGTCACCCTTCCTTCCGATCCTAACGGTCCCCTGGCTGAAGCGCGTCGTACGTGGCTGGTTAGCTCACTCTTGGTGGAAGCCCCAGCCTGGCAACATCTAAATTCTGTCCGGACGTGGCTTGGTCTAAATTCTGGTTTCGGTTCATCAGTGGGGTGACCCGCCATGGGTCCCTGCATGAAGATAAGTATTTGTTTTCTTTGTTATTCAGTTAAAGTTTATTCATGCAGGAATTTTGTGTGTGTTTCCTGAGGGTTTGGAGTTTGTTTTTGTTATGGTGTTATGGAGGTACGATGGGGCATGTTGATACTGTGTAAGGGGCCTTGTATCAACTCTACCACACGGCCGAAGGGGCCCGGTCGTTTACGTTCAAGTAACTGTATTCATTGTAATCATTTTGTATTATACGCTTCCCATTATGTTAATATACCTATTTAATAAGTTACAAGAGACTTATTACGAACACCACCACCATTGTTCATTGTATCTTGCGTATCTGGGGCGCACGAGAACTGGTAGCAGAGCGTGGTTGGTAGAAGCGCGCGGGGCCCATAATCCAGATGTCCGTGGTTTGTGAAACTGTGGTTTCTGGAACCGTGGTTTGTGGAAGCGTGCTGGGCCCATAACCCAGGGGTCCGTGGTTACAGTATTGTAAATCTTGGGGCTTTAAAGTCTAAGGTTAATTGTGAGAGTGTTTAACCGGAGGCTGCTTGTACATGAGAAGACTAGAGCAACGGGTAGTGTTGTTGCTAAGCAAGGCCAAGCGGTGTCGTGTTGCTATGTGGATTTTGGAACACGTAACTACCCAGGAACGAGTCCTTGTTGTTTAAACTGTATAGTTTTGCAAGGAACCAAGTTGTTGTTGTAACCTGTGCTATGGCTAGCGTAATGCGAGCTATGTCAGTGATCTTGTGTAACATCTAGTGGACGTACCAGTTATTGTGGGAGCATACATTATTGTGACCTATTGTTCTTTATTTCAATGACGCACGATACAGTGACGATGAATGTAAACTACTTGTTAAGGGATGAGCTGCAGTATGAGCTCTGCATCCGTGGGGTGAACAGTGATGCCGATGTTTCAACTTTACGTAAGTTATTACGTTCCATTATTGCGGAAAATATTCCGGTCGGTGTACATCACTTGAGGGATGTAGGCAGTGAACAGCTTTATTCACTTGTTTCCGAGAAGGTCGGGGAGTTGCAAGCCCAAAGTAACCAGCCTGGCTCTAGTGCACAGGCATTCGTCACGCGTATGAAGACCAGAGTTGTACATTTGAGAGAGCGTTTGACCCATTTGGTACAGCGGGGGCCTTTGCCCGAAACAGTTACCATGTCTGATATTTCTGTGTTACACTCCTCTTTAGACAGCATTCTTCAGCGTGCTGCGAGTGTGGAGGAGCAATTAGAACAAGAGTGTATCGCCAAGCAGACAGACGCGACCATGGCGAAGCATGGCAACGTTGAAGAGACTCTGGCAGCCAGCGTGTACACCAGTGACGTAACCCAGCAGGTAGCGACCGATGAGCGTGGGAGTGCAGGTAGCGCGACGCATCAGGGTAATGTGACTCAGCTTACTATGCCAAGTCATGTAATGGGTGTCTCGCAAGTTGCGGCGGACACCAATTGTGCATTTTCGTCTCAATTGTATCAGAGATTGCCTCACCTCCTTGCTAGTTTCCTAAAGGAGTTTCCTATCGCGGATGGTACAGATGTGAAGGTGCTTTGGGACTTTCTCTCAAAGGCGATTCACATCAGACGTGTGGGCCAAGTTCAGGACCAACAGATGTTGGAATTACTGTACCCTTATTGCCGCGTCAGTCTGTTAGCTCACCTGACAGAGGCTGCTGTAAACCACCAGAGTTTTGAGCAATTTCACATTACTCTCCTTGAAAATTTCATACCGAGTAGATGCCGCGCTCAGCTGCGCGTGGAGAGATACGAGAGAGTACAAGTGGACAACGAACCGCTTTCT
>BLKM01000257.1:16055-72450 GCA_013340265.1 Coptotermes formosanus | reverse complement strand
TGTGTGTAAGAGGGAGATGGTGTGTGATGGAGGGTGTGTTTGTGAGAGTGTGTGAAAGAGTGTGTGTGAGAGAGATTGTGTGTGAGGGAGTGTAATAGAGAGTTTGTGAGAGTGTGTGAAAGAGTGTGTGTGAGAGAGATTGTGTGTGAGGGAGTGTAATAGAGAGTTTGTGAAAGAGTATGTGAGTTTGTGAGAGGGAGTGTGTGAGGGAATATGTGTGTGAGAGCGAGTGTGTGTGTTTGTGTGTGTGAGAGAGAGGGAGTGTGTGTTTGTGTGAGAAAGTGTGTGTGAGAGTGTGTGTGAGTCTGTGTGTGTGTGATTTCGTTTGAGTGAGAATGTGTGTGAGTGCGTGTGAGTGAGTGTGTGCCCGTGCCATTTCGTATTAACACATGAAATCTTATCAGCCAATAACAACTGCACAAGTGGCGGCACGTTTTGCCATGCAGAGAGAGCATCTGATTTGCCAACCAAAATATTTTACTAGAAAAATTAGAATTTTGTGGGATAGTAGGGAAATTTCAAGCTTTAATAAAACCTTATCTTAGTGAAGGATGTCAAAACGTGTTTATTGTCAGTATAAATTCGAGTGACAGTGCAGCCTCCAGTTAGGTGTTAGTCAAAGAGGGGTTTCCGCAAGGCTCAATTCTCGGTTCGTTGGTTTTTCTTGCATCAATCCACTTGTCCATCCACTGATTGAGCCATCCACGCACACCTTCTACTCACCTATCCACCCAGCAATCCATACCAGACGCGCACCCAGAATTTTTCTTTGGGAGGGGGAGGGCTGACTAATGCTACATATAACTCATGTTTGATTTCAAAAATTGTCACAAAAATCACGGTGTAAGTACAACATAATACCGTTTGCAACTGCACTTATATACATCCGAATATAAGTACATGTTCCATTACTGGATCGTGTTTTTTTAATTTTATTTTTCAAAATTCTAACGTACTGGTCATCAGCCGATTTCAGTGGCTGATTTCAGCTGAAGGGAAAATCACGTAAAACTTTTGATATCAATATCTAGAAAATGTGTTTTTAAATTTCGGTTTTTTGGGGGTTTGGAGAGGGGGTTGCAGGTCCGGCATCCCCTCCCCCTTGATTGCGCCCCAGATCCACACACATATCAATTCACGCATTCATAAATCCATCAATTGGCCCACATACCAACCCCCGAAACACTCGTAAATCCACCCCCTGTACATCCCTTCTGTCCCCCCACCCACCAAGGCACTCAACGCTTGTTTGCAACGTGTAACTTGCGCCAGGGCTTGAAGGCCGAGGAACTGGTCCTCAACTCTCTTGACAGCCAAAACGTTTTGCTCTTCTCCGAAGCCCCCAGAGAGCTTCTGGATCCACCCCGCTGCCAGTTAAATGGGTTCCGGTTGCTAATTGCGCCGAGATGGGTGGTCGTGGCGCGATGCTGACCTCGATCCACTACCAAAGCTGAAAATGAATAGCGGCGTACCTCCCCGCCATCACATGCTTTGTGGTGTGCACAGAAGCACAGAAACACCTTTGGCTTTGACATAAGTAGATATAAAAAATAGTTTCTCCTAGTTTACGCTTCCTGTGGAAGGTCCTCCTTGCATTTTGTGTTTTATGAAAGAAAGGGTCTGCACGACATACAAGTATGTACGTCGTCTCAGAAACGTTGAAATTTTATAAGGAAATAGTACAGGTCTAAAAAATGTACATAAAATTGCAGGTTAGCGAGTGATCGCAATAATCACAGAGACTGCTGCAGGTATGTTGATTAAGCGGTACTGAATGTGACGAATAACGATATGCGGTGCTGCCACTTAGAAGCAACTTTTGTAACTACTATGAACTGCAACTTCTACTCCTGTAAGAGCGCACAGACAGAGATGACACACGCAGTCTTAAGTGTCCTGTTGTGTACATAGAAAAGATGTCAGTGCGGTTTCGGGGTCTCTTTACGAAATACGAAATTTTCACAAGGGTGTCGATGAGGACTTAGGTCTTCCACGATGTGACGACGAGTCGTTGGGCAGAGTCTGCAGATGTGTCGAGGAACGTAATGTCTTTACCTTCAAGGATCAAGCAGGCGCAAGAAGAATCTTTTCCTCGAAATGTTTGACCCTGAAGATGGAGGCACTATGTTCCTTCGAAACGTCGGCACCCACTTGCCTAAAACAAAGTATCATACCTCAGAAGCCACGAACTGACGGAACATCTTCGGCGTCTCCCTGCAAGTTGCATTCCATGTCGCAATACATTCTTCAGTACATTTCTAAGGATATGAGTTTTGCTCACACTGAGGGAGGAACAAAGACTGAGAGTGTTCGAGAATAGGGTGCTGAGGAGGATATTTGGGCCTAAGGGGGACGAGGCGACAGGGGAGTGGAGAAGACTACATAACGAGGAACTTAATGACCTGTACTCATCACCAAATATTATTCGTGTAATCAAATCGAGAAGAATGAGACGGTCGGGGTATGTAACATGTATGGGGGAAAAGAGAGGTGCATACAGGTTATTGGTGGGGAGATCCGGGGGAAGGCGACCGCTTGGGAGACTCTGGCGTAGATGGAAGGATAATATTAAAAGGGATCTTCAAGAAGTGGGATGAGGCATGAACTGGATTGAGCTGGCTCAGGATAGGGACAGGTGGCGGGCTCTTGTGAATGCGGTAATGAACCTTCGGGTTCCATAAAATCCGGGGAATTTCTTGACAAGCTGAGAAACTGTTAGCTTCTCAAGAAGGCCTCTGCTCCATGGAGTTAGTTAGTTAGTTAGTTAGTTAGTTAGTTAGTTAGTTAGTTAGTNATGGAGTTAGTTAGTTAGTTAGTTAGTTAGTTAGTTAGTTAGTTAGTTAGTTAGTTAGGTAGTTAGTTAGTTAGTTAGTTAGTTAGTTAGTTAGTTAGTTAGTACATTTCTAAGCCACCTTGGGTGCGCAGTTTTGTTGTTCTCTGGACGACTGCTCCTTACTGTTACGTTGATATTCCTCTCCTTTCAGTACATACTGTGTACCTGTCAATGAATGGAAGTACGTCACCATGCTCGCTTCTGTTTGTACCGTCCTCTTCTCCAGATTAAATATTCCATGCAAAGAATTATAAGAGACAACAAAATTCCCACTACAAACAGTACATGGATGATTATAACCATTTCCAAAGTGACACTTGGTGGAGGTTCTATCAGAATCTCTCTGGAGTGTTGTTGCCAGGTTTCATCCGTAATACGCTTCAGAATGCCTGTCTGCCTCAGCTTTAGCATGCTGCAACAAAATATTCACCCTATTTTGTGATGTTAACTCTTTACAGGATGAAATTAACATGAATAATACTTAAAGACTCAGTCCGTACCGCGCAGTAAACACACTCCGAATTTATGAATGTTAAACCTGGCGGTACATATAGTGACCACTGGGCTTAAAGGCATGTGACTGCCGACTGCTCAAGAAAGAGTCTGTGGAACTGTTTGATTGTTTAGCAGTTCGCTGGTGTACTTACTAATGAACGAACAGCCTCTTGAAGGGGCTTCCCTTTCTCATCACCAAGGACACTGCTTTCGAATAATATGCGTGGGGAATCCCCACAATAACGCATGGCACCTTTTTTCTACTTGTCTGATAGATAGTGACAGAAGTAAGAAAAGCGTATCGCTTCCTTGTACAAATTTCCGTCAAACCATCCCTGGCGGTTTCTGGAGCAGTGTTTCTTCCAGGATAAATTAACTTCTGATAAATTTGCTGCAGAACTGGATCGCTCGAGGCCTACGAAAGACGGAAGACATTATGTTTTAAACGCTCACAAAAAAGGGGCAATCAAAATATTCCATATTCATAAGTTTACGAAGATACACTTCCTTATACATAAAATTCGAAATGTTTATTTGTACGCCGAATAATGTCGAGTTCTTTCAAGCAAATATCTAGAATACTAACAGATGTAGTTCTGTCAGCAAATATAAGCATTATGCACTTCCCTCACCTGTTCACAGTCCACTGTGCAATCTCACAAGTGCCAAGTCTTACTAACTTTATACGCGTTGTTCATTTTTACGGGCGTGGAAAGCAGTCTGTTATTGAAAGGTTATTGTTGTTTTAGAAAAAGAAAGAAATCTATACAGAGACAAGTAAGTGTAAAAGTCAGTAGACACAAAGATCCGCTGCGCCACATGTATACCAAAAGTCAGTAGACACAAAGATCCGCTGCGCCACATGTATACCAAAAGTCAGTAGACACAAAGATCCGCTGCGCCACATGTATAGCAAAAGTCATAGGAGATACAACGGCCTGGACAAGCCGGGGGTCCATTTCCGGTAGCAGCTAGAGGCTTTCCTGTTCTGCGGAGCGTCCACACATAGCACCACCCACTCATCACACTGTTCACTGGGTGCTGGGGATTATATGCCCGGGAGTAAAGCGGCCTGGACGTGCAGCTGACCACTTACCTCATCTAGAGTCGAAGATAGGAATGAATGGAGCTAAACCTCAACCCCATGTGACCTCAAGACGTGCAAAGCAACACCTTTACCTTTTCTTGACTTCACTTGTCTCTTTCTGGTTGCGAAGCCGCGTGTGATAGAGTTAGTGTATGCGAAAGAAAAACCTCACCTACATGAGTGCTAAATTTAATAGCCATAAAATTTGGGGTTGATTAGAGAGATACCTTCAGATTTCATAGACACGTCGCTGTACGGATGGAGTAGAACTCACTGACACTCTGATGTGGCGCATTATACGAGTGCGTGTGGGCTGTGGGCTGCCCCTAACGGGACTAACACTGTGGGCATTTTATGGGCAGTGTTGTAAAAGGAAGTCCAGTAAAGAAATCACATGTACGTTGCACACATCGAGTTCCATTTCAATGCGGCGTAAGAATGTCCTCGTAAGAACTTGTATCATTTCCGTTCGCTTTAGCCCTTTAAAGACGAAGCGTATCTGTTTTATATAAGGACTCAGTGCTACCGCGCTGTAAACACTCTCCACTTCGGTTATAAAAACCAGTCTCTTAATGTTTTATAAGGCAAAAGTTGCTGTTTGTTCTGAGATCCGTACAAAACACATAAACGCAATGTGAGCACCACGTAAAATTTTTTAATGTTAAACCTGGTCGTATGTAAAATTACCGCTAGGCTTTAAAGGGTTAAAGTACAAAATTAGTGGCCTATTTTGCGATATAATTTTACACTGAATATCTGAAAGCGACATTTGGTGAAGAATTTAACTTCTAATATTACAATATGCGGCTATATGACGCTGTGCCGGTGGGCGAATATTTCTTGACGTTTCGGAACATCGATCTGCCTTCATATTCTGGGTCATGCACTAAAATGTCTTCTGTAAAACGACAAGAGGTAGTCGCCGGCGATGCAATGTCATATCCCTGCAGACTTGTATCTGCAACATCACACCTCAAATCTTGCATTTTGAATTTGGTTCTAACGTTCTTATTTAACATGGTACTCAAATCTAAATTTTGTTTTTGTAGCTCTGAAAAATCGGCTCACAGATCAGATTATTTTATGATAAAATATAGACACAATTACAGCCCAATTAGCCTAACACTAACAGTCCCACAATTAGTCAGGTCATTTTATGGAACATAAAGGTTCATCACCGCATTCACAATAGCCCGTCACTTGTCCTATGGTGATCCAGACTAACCCACAACACGCCCTCCCAACCTATTTAAGACCCAGTTTAACCTTTTAAAGCCTAGCGGTAACTTTACGTACCACCAGGTTTAACATTAAAAAATTCTACGTGGTGCCCACATTGCGTTTATGTGTTTTGTACGGATCTCAGAACAAACAGCAACTTTTGCCTTATAAAACATTAAGAGACTGGTTTTTATAAACGAAGTGGAGAGTGTTTACAGCGCGGTACGCACTGAGTCCTTGTATAAAACAGATACGCTTCATCTTTAAAGGGTTAATATCACCCCCGACCCACCCCTACGTGTTCCAAGTGGTCCCCTCCTACATGTTCCCCACAATAACCCTGTATTCACCCCCACGTGTGGCACATGCACCACCAACTCACCCTCCGTAACTTCATCACGCTTATATTATATGGTAAGGTAAAGTTAAAAGTCCATGCACACACCCTAAAGCATATAGGGGGCGTAGAGATACAGCTTCGCTTATTCTTATTCTAGATACTAGATGGAGGTGAGTGTTTAGAGTCACGCTTCGGCTGCTTTAACCCATGGAAATAAGCTCCGATATACTTTGAATAAAAGGAAATGTATAATGAAAATCCTCCTTATGAAACTTTCTCCAGTCTGCTGCCGCTACTTCCACTTAAGTTCAAATATCTTTCTCAGCACCCTAATATCGAATACACTCAGTTTATGTTTTTTCCTTACTGTGAGAGACCAAGTTTCACACTCATATTCAACAAAAGTCAAAATTATTCATAATCTTACACATTTTACTATTTACGTCCTTGGATAACGCTCGGGATTTTATTGCAAATTTGTGAGCAGTTCTTAGGCCGATACACTGGACCGAAAGTATCGGCTTTGCATGACGAAGTCATAGAACATGTGACGTCACATTAGTTATGTTATCAGAGAGATCTACTGAAGTCGGAAATAGTGAAGCGCATTCAGCTGTCTCGACGTACCTTAAAGTAACTTGTTCGGTACGATGCACGTGTTATTCCAACTTGATATCTGCCATCTTGCAGCAAACCTTTGAAATCCACGAATGGCAAATCGTACTGTCTGACAGTTAGGTGCGTGATGAAAGAATCGGTGTAGGCCAGGAACAAGAGGGTAATAATCACACAGGCTGTGAAGTAAACCACGCGACAGGACGCAAGTCTGGGTGTTCTGCCGTGACCTGCGGACGTGAAATAACGCTATGAGCACACGACAGTATCTAATTACAGACACGAACAGCATTCCTACCGGCTACCGCTTGTCTAAGGCCGTGGCTACATTGAAGCCAGAACCAACACAACAGAACAGTCTGGGCAGACTGCAGATAAGGAAGCAGAAATCGGCTACTGTATTGCTTATCGCAGCGTCTACACCTGAACCCGATCCGACTGGCGTGTTTCTCCCAGCAACTCCCGACTGTCGGCCTGAAACAAAACCCAGTTTGTTTCGGGCCGACAGTCTGGCCAGATACCTGCTGCAGTAAGCACATGATTCAGAATGCAATGGACAAAACTTATCTGATAGAACTTGTGAGAAATATGCCGCCTCTTTGGGACCAAAGAGACATTAGGCGTCATTTGTGCGCGGCTCTAACCAGAGCGAAGATAACAAAAAGTACTAGTATTAAAATGCACGCAGAAAACAACTTCACTTCCACCCAGTATATATTTAAGTTGCTGCTTTGAACTCCCACGCGCCACCGCTGCCAAGGTCAAATCTGTTCTAGTGAGTTTACAGCAGTACCCAGTCCTTCTGCGATAACTGATGGGGCGGTACAAAACGCATATTAATACAAAGTGTTGAAGTGTCTGAGAAGTACGTTGGAGGTATGTTTAGACAAACTGAAGACGTATATTAAAATAATCGAGTAAGGAGTATCATTGAATCGAAATAAAACGTGTTGACCAAACGAGATGTATGTTTATCGAGTTCTTCAGGTTAGCTTATTACAGACCTACCGACAGGTAGGAATAAATTTAGTGAGTAATTGGACACCGAAACGAACTACAGTTAACGGGAAAGTTTTTCTTATAAATTAATAAACGACAGACGTAACAGTAACGAAGTCCTGAGGGATGGTGATACATTGTTGATGTTGCCTGACTTGCACACGTTTCAGACAAACAGGGCGACTGCAGGAAGTACTGTCCGCGGTCTTGCACACGTTTCAGACAAACAGGGCGACTGCAGTAAGTACTGTCCGCGGTCTTGCACACGTTTCAGACAAACAGGGCGACTGCAGTAAGTACTGTCCGCGGTCTTGCACACGTTTCAGACAAACAGGGCGACTGCAGACCGCGGAGAGTACAAGACACCTCTCAACGGAGGATGAAAGCAAAGGCACATTGTCACTTAACTGTCCAAGTGCATCCAACAGTGTAACAGACTATTCTCCCTGAAGATGACACAGAAGGGTCGAAACATGTAGGAGGTTTTTACGAATAAAGATTGTATGTATTTTGATGCATTAGTTGGTGTTTATTTATTTCGTATGATACAGTGCACGGACATGGAACACATTACTCCTCATGTGTTTACCTTGAAAATACACGTAACATGTGTCTCCGAAACAACTTCCAATTTACACGATGCTATGAACTGTATGGTTATCTTAGTTTTTTACTTGTTGATGTGAAACTGCAGTTCCGTGGCATACCAAAATGAGCACAAGAGTAAAATTAAGAGCAGCTACTTACTTTGTCTGCAGAAAACACCAATCATGTAGAACGCAGAATTGTACAGAGTGTATAAGTCATCATTCTGCTGTGTGTGGTGGCTGCTTCCAAGATGTGACGTTGCAGTAAGGAAGATTATGAACAGCAGAACTGCCGCCAGTGTTGCTGTCCATGTTCTTAGAGTAAACGGTAACAACAGCCCTTCCGAGGACCAGCCTGAATCAGGTTCTTTTATGAAGAGCATCTTCCTATTAAGAGATGAAAAGGAATGTTTTTGGTTTACAGCGTGAAGGCAACAGAAATACGAATGAGCAAGTGTCACACAGTGAGTATGAAGTGCACAGACTGCAGGTAAGCAACACCCCGTACGTAGGAACGCAAACAGCAAGATTTTGGAACAGTCCGCTTATTTCATCTGCTCTGAAGTTGGAGGCAGCAGGCTCACTTCAAATTTTCGTTATCTATACATCAAACTACATGAAGTCACAACCCAGAAGTGCCAGAAACGCACATTCATAACCACAGAATTTGGCACTTCACGCTTGAACCCAGTACAGTGTCAGTAGCTATTCGTGACAGCAAGGCTACAAGTGTGGGCTGATGGACATACACTGCGCATGACTGACGTACCTTTCACAGCCCAAAAAGACTGCAAATAAAATGCTCCGTGACACAGACTTTACCAAGGCATTTTTTTAATCTAAAAAAATCACAAGTTTTCACGGTACACGCGTAAATGTAATTTCAGTTATGCCAATAAGACAAGGCCTTCATAATGCCGATTTTCATGAAAGCCGCAAATCCTGGACAGCATTGTATGCGACCTGTTGTACCAAATTTCACCAAAGTCGGGTGATAGGCGTGGAAAGTGTGGATGTACGTTCATTGTCGCAAAGTACGTTTTTCACCGTGCCGATTTTCGCGAATTTCTCGATCACTCGAGAAAGTTTTATAAACAACTCATATACCGAATTCTATCCAAATATGTTGAGAAGTGTGAGCAGCAGGGCAAATATCCCTCCACGCCTGTACGTAACGTATGGCCTTCACTGCGCTGATTTTTACAAAACACGCAATTGCCCAACGGTATTAGGCGGAGATTCAGTATGCCGAATTTTACAAAATCGGTCCATAAATATGCAAATTGCTGGCAGATCACTCAGCGCTTTTCACGAAACGTTCGATTACTCGACACCTCTTTGTAAAGAGGTCTTATAAGAAACTTCATGAACATCCGACAAAAGGTTTAGTCACTCATACGCACATTACGTGACAGACGATGGACGGACAGACAAACAGACAGACATCGTCTCCACATAGGGCATCCCCTCTTTACCTCATAAGAAAGACCTAAAAATGAACCTGTACACCAGAGCAGCTGAAGGGCAAGAACAGAGATAGCCTGCGGGTATATGAAAAGAAATACAGACTCACAGTATACGTGAAGAGACACGTGGAATGATAGCTTATGTAAAGACACATGAACGCAGAATATATGTAAAGACGTGTGGACTGAATGTATACATAAGGATAGAGGTGGACTGACAGTATATGTCACGACGGGTGAACTAAGAGTATATGTCAAGAGAGATGGACTGACAGTTTACGTGAAGACAGATGGACTGAGAATATATGTAAAGAGAGATGGACTGACAGTTTACGTGAAGACAGATGGACTGAGAATATATGTGAAGAGAGATGGACTGACAGTTTACGTGAGGACAGACGGACTGAGAATATATGTAAAGAGGGATGGACTAGCAGTTTACGTGAAGACGGACTGAGAATATATGTAAAGAGGGATGGACTGACAGTTTACATGAAGACAGATGGACTGAGAATATATGTAAAGAGAGATGGACTGAGTGTACACGCTAAGGGAGGGGTGGACTGAGTGTATTTAACGAAAGATAGACTGGAAGTATACACAGAGATGGAATGACAGTATACGTAAAGAGAGTTGGACGGAGAGTACAAGTAAGGACAGGTAGACTGAGAATACATGCGTAAAGAGAGATGGACTGCGCATGTATGTACAAACTGACCAGGGAAAGACAGTATATAGATAGTGGCGGAGTGGTCGTAAGGGGAAGAGGGGATGAGCAGGGATGAATACGTCTGTCGTTAAATTATTCCTGACAGAAAATGCGAACAGACTGAAATAAAGATACAGTGCGCTCTTTACGGAACGTTTCAGTGGAACACTATTATGAGATTTGGAATTACGAGATTCGACTTCAACGAACCCAACTAACCCTGACCAAATTTACTGGTGTGTATTTTAATTAGATACACCCGCAAACACTTTTGAACTACGTGTTGCCCTACTACAGCTTATCCGAATTCAATACGCCTCATATGCATACATGGCTACTGGCTGGACGGGTCTGCGAGGAATCCCGGCATAGACGAGAGATCTTTCCGTCTCCAAAAACCAAAACCCAAGTGCACAGAGTTCATACCACACACAGACTCATCACTACACATGGTGCAGTCCTCTCACAATTCCTGTGGTTGTAATGTGCAGGAAAATTTGTAATTTTGGTAACAAGCAATCACACACATGTTTATTGGGCGTTCTTCAAGAAACTAAACTGAACGCCTTACGTGCAGACCACACCTGTCTTTCTGTTACTTATTTTCAGGACGTTCGGTATATGATTTTATTTTAATAAATTTGTCCAGGAAGGGTGCGTTTCGTGAAGACAGGGTCTGTGGCAGTCACACTTTACTTAACCTTTTAAAGCCTAGCGGTAACTTTACGTACCGCCAGGTTTAACATTAAAAAATTCTACGTGGTGCCCACATTGCGTTTATGTGTTTTGTACGGATCTCAGAACAAACAGCAACTTTTGCCTTATAAAACATTAAGAGACTGGTTTTTATAACCGAATTGGAGAGTGTTTACAGCGCGGTACGGACTGAGTCCTTATATAAAACAGATACGCTTCGTCTTTAAAGGGTTAATGTCGTACATAAGATTTTGGTATTTTTTGCAACTTCCATCTGATTTTGGAACAATTCGCTACAGAAAGTGTCCACAAATATTTATGGGGCAATTGTGAGTTTTGTAAAAGTTGGCGTAATGAAAAGCATACTTTGCATAAGGGCGTAAGCGAATTTCTACCCGAAATTTCCATATTTATTGTCTGATTTGGGTTAAATTCTTTCTAGGAGATCTGCACATAATGCTTTTGGGCATTTGTAGTTTCATGAAAATCCGCGCAGGAAAGGCCACACCTTTCTCATGGGAATAAACAAAATTACATTCACGCCTGTAGGCCTACCGTAGACAGGCACGGCATTTTGAAGGTAAAGAACGTCTCAGTAACGTCTCTGTACTACACCATGGAGTGTATCATTTGCAGTCTTGTTCTCAGCGTTACGGAAATTTTGTGACAAATCTTACTTCAGATTCCACAAAGCAGGGAAGAAGTCGACAGCTTCCAAACGGAAGTGTTCAAAGTCTAGAACATTCAGTCCGACTTCCGCTGCACTGTCTACCATCATGCCGATGACGCCATTCCACGATCCATTTTCATCTCTGGCACCGTAGCTTCCCTCGTCGGGGTCTTGGTATTCACACCTAAAATAAACTGCACGTGTTTCATGTTGGCACATAGCTTTATCATACTTTGCTTAAGCTTTAAAAGCCTAGCGGTAACTTTACATACCACCAGGTTTAACATTAAAAAATTCTACGTGGTGCCCACATTGCGTTTATGTGTTTTGTACGGATCTCAGAACAAACAGCAACTTTTGCCTTATAAAACATTAAGAGACTGGTTTTTTATAACCGAAGTGGAGAGTGTTTACAGCGCGGTACGCACTGAGTCCTTATATAAAACAGATACGCTTCGTCTTTAAAGGGTTACGCTGACTGTATGTTTCTTTCTTGCGAAAGTTTCACATTTGCTCAGAAAGAGACAAAAAAGTTGAAACAAATGAGCCCACTGAACTGGGCTGCATCACGTTGTAAACAGAAGACTACGTGTATATAGCTGGAGGGGAGCTATGGAGTTGCATTTGCGTCCCAAAAAATGGCACGAGAGTGGAGCACCTGCGGTACGATTACATTGAAGTTACTCAAATGCGGGCATGAGTGAAAAAGTGCTAACAGCAGTACTGGGCACACAAATTATAACAAAAAAGTGTTGACAAAAACACTAATCACCAACAAATGCACAAAGAGAGTTTTATCATCAATCGTAACACACTCATACATGTTTCGACCCTGCTGGGTCATCTTCAGGAAGAACTTTTTTGTTATCGTTACACTATAACTTTCAACCTTAGTGTAACGACAACAAAAAAGTTCTCCCTGAAGATAACCCAGCAGGGTCGAAACATGTAGGAGTGTGTTACGATTGATGACAAAACTCTCTTTGTGCATTTGTTGGTGATTAGTGTTTTTGTATAATATAGTGCACGGACATGGAACACATTAAAAAAAGTATTCGTTTGTGAGTGAAGTCACACCGTGTTCGAACGCCGATTATCATCATATCGCCCTTGTCTAATCTCATCTTATAAAGTTTCGAAGTCAGTTTTCCAAGAAAAACACCTTGTCCCACAGACTGCCAATCAACAAAACATTTAATTTGCATGTTCCAAATTTCTTTGTCACGCTTGTATTTGGATGCCTAAGCTTTACCGAAACGGTGCGGTAGCAGCAGCAAGTGGAGAAGCAAGCAAAAGTAAGCTGCGCTGCATTAACTTTGGGTAAAATTTGACATTACTTTTAACGAATGATCGAAAGTTGATGTCTTTGATAACGTGCAAGTTCCCACGTGACATGTAAGAAGCTTTGGTGCAGTAAAACACGACAGAACGTCATTCTGTTCTACGTAAGGTTGAACTGTCTGATCACGTTGGCTTCCACCTTCTTGAACCTCTCTGTGCGCTTCCACGAGGAAGAACTACTGAGGGTTGCTTCTACCATATGCATTGTTAAGGGAAAGTTTTGACAGACGATACAGAATTGACAAGAAGTGTTGTAATGAAAGCGTTATTATAAAAAGAGACTGATACACAATACTTTGTTTCAAGAGGTGCCTCATACTACGCTGCCATCGAAAGTGACTGGTTTAACCCACACGTGTAATTGAATAAAATTCAGTGGCAAGTGTTGTAATAACTTCACCAATCATCGTTAACTAGGAAACGTCTGAAGAAGAACGAGGCGGATTAGAGCGTGTGTTACATCAACCTTGTTAGATGATCGGTCTAGGTCTCGTAGGTTAACCCTTTAAAGACGAAGCCTGCCTGTTTTATATAAGGACTCAGTGCGTACCGCGCTGTAAACACTCTCCACTTCGGTTATAAAAACCAGTCTTTTAATATTTTATAAGGCAAAAGTTGCTGTTTGTTCTGAGATCGGTACAAAACACATAAACGCAATGTGGGCACCACGTAGAATTTTTTAAGCCTTTAAAGACGAAGCGTATCTGTTTTATATAAGGACTCAGTGCGTACCGCGCTGTAAACACTCTCCACTTCGGTTATAAAAACCAGTCTTTTAATATTTTATAAGGCAAAAGTTGCTGTTTGTTCTGAGATCCGTACAAAACACATAAACGCAATGTGGGCAGCACCACGTAGAATTTTTTAATGTTAAACCTGATGGTACGTAAAGTTACCGCTAGGCTTTAAAAGGTTAATAAATGCACAGTGGCTTTTCTCGACAGTTACGAAGCTTGTGAACGAAAAATCTACCGCCATAAGAGTACCTCCAGAGCAGAGGACGTGGATTTGCTTATTTACCCTTGCACGTACGCATTTCTTTTTACCATGGTGCAACAGCCCCCGGTGGGCCAGGGCCTCCTCATTATCGAGGCTTCACGATCACACTCAGACACACCACAATCGGTAGGACTGCTCTGGACGAGTGATCAGCCCGACGCAGAGACCTCTACGTGAAAATACACAACAGTCAGAAGACACAGACATCCATGACCTCAGCGGGATTCGAACCCGAAATCCCAGCAAGCCAGCGGCCGCAGACCCACGCCTTAGACTGCGCGGCCACTGAGAACGGCTGTAAGTATGCATACTCACGTAAAATTCATGAGACGTTCAAAATTTTCCCACAGTCGCACTACAAATCCACTGTGCTCATCCGCACACGTGACTCCGCAGTATAAGTACGGGACCTGTGTGGAAATTAAATGAATATAAATCATTTCACTATCCGTCCAGTCGTCATTCACGCATGTATCCTGTCACACCTTCCAGTATCTCGATTACTGATCTACCTTCCTCCACACCAAAATACCTGACGGTACGCCACTCCGATGATTGGAAAACCCTGAAGGTCTCGTCTTCGCGTAGTGAATGTGGTGGTGGTCCAGTCAAACCCATCTGCAGAACTCCAGTTGGCTACACGGTGCTTCTGCAGTGGCTGCAGGTAGTGAACACGGTACAGTTCGGTGAGCGATACCTTCCCTGACTGCTGAGCTACCAGGAACTCGCAGTCGAATGGGATATCGACGTCTTTAAATACGTGATCAAGAGAAGCCGTTGTGTCGATAAACACCAGCCACTTCATATCTGTCGACATCTGGAGTCATAAAAGCATTTAGCAATCTGAAGATTGTTAACGCGTTCCTTACCTTTAGAAATGGCTCCTAAAATATTTCTTAACTCTGACTAAATTCAAGTTGCCAGATCTTCCTCTAGCAGACCTCCATAATAATTATACGGGCGACTAAGGAATTCTTAAGGCTAATTCACACATACCATGCCGTTCCCATGCCGCGCCCGTGCCGTTCCCCTGCCATGCCGTTTCGCTAGAGGTTAAGATTGTGGCCTTCCCATTTGATTTACACAGGGCGACCGTGTTTAATTCACACATGCCATGCCGCGCCCGTGCTGTTCCCCTGCCCTGCCGTCTCGAAAGGAACTTCTGAAGGCCACGGCACAGCGCGGCATGGGCGCGGCAGGGGAACGGCATGGCATGTGTGAATTAACATCGGCCGTCTCTCGACGGCCTGTGGGCGACCTGCCTACGTTCGGCTTCTTCCGGCTAACAGGCGGAGTCTCACGAAGGTTGTTTGATGATGATGTAGGCAGCAGATTAGCAGTTCGGATTTTTCCGGCTACCACGCGGACTTTCACGAAGGAGACGGCAGGGCAGGGGCGCAGCACGGCATGTGTGAATTAGCGCGGCCTGGGCCGGCACGGGCGCGGCATGGGAACGGCATGGCATGTGTGAATTAGCCTTTAGCGTCTTCAAAATCCGGCCGTTTGTTACGGCACTTACAAACGCCGGCCACTGAGTCACACTGTTTATGCTCTCACAACTTTTATCTCTAAGCTGCCTTTAATTACCGTCCCTAATTATACCAACCATTCTGGCTACTCAGACATGAGGCTACTCACTTTCCAAAGTCGAAATCAGCGTGTCGAGTGACTACGTGTGTCACGTAAATATGATTCTGTGTAACGAACTTGATACAGAATTTAACTTCTGAGCCTTGAAACGGGACCCAAAGGACCCAGTCCCAGTGCAAGCAGATAACCCCCTTTTCCTTCTTTTCCTCTACACAGAGTAGGCGACTGAAATTTCCACATCGTTCTTTCCCAGTTTTATAATTTGACCTTGTGGTCCGGACCCCCTCATCAGATGAAGAAAAAACAAAATTATTGAAAATCTGTTTCAATATTACTCACACAACTTAATGCAGGCCGAAAGGTTATCAATAATGCAGATGGGACGGATAGGTTTGTATTTTGTTTCGTAGTCCTTCCCTCTTCTACCTACTCACAGCAAGTGTCGAGGTTGTTTACTTTCAGTTGATCACACTCAGACGCACCACACTCGGTAGGACTCCTCTGGACGAGGGATCGGCCCGTCGCAGAGACCTCTACCTGACAACACAAACACTCACAAGAGACAAAAAAATCCATCCCCCCGGCGGGATTCGAACCCACGATCCCAGCCAACGCTCGGCCGCAGACCTACGCCTTTGACCGCGCGGCCACTGGGACAGGTTGACCCGAAGTGTCGGTAACTCAGTAGTAAGCAATGCCGGTACTGTACACCGTTACTTTAATATATGTTCTTCTAATATGTAACATCTTTCTATTACTTGAAGTAAGCTGTATGACTGTAAACAAGTTACAGTATTGCGATTTAGCGGCATCCTCGATATGCCGCCACAAAGTGCAGTGAACAAACGGTGCACTATCTGTATCAGGGATTGTCTCTAAATGTAAAATGCGCAAATCTCTGACTGAAATACACTGGAAGTATCACACAATTCTGTGCAAAGACACAGCTGAAACGTTGCGGGTTTAGACCCTTGCACAACCTTCTTTAAGGACGCTGGCAATCCATCATGGCAGCATGAAAGTATGACACACAGAGGGCGACAGCCTAGTTCTGTGACGTTCACATCTTCCATGTGTGCTGACGCCATCTGGATTAATTCACCGCCGTAAGGTTTATGGAGCTCTGCTACATACTGGGTTTCCACAATATCTGTCAAATAACACACCAAAAACAGCACAGTCTGAGGGTTATGTTGCCAGACATAGCAGCTAACACACAGCACATTCTTGACTGGAACCGTCACAAACATCGGAAGACACTTTAAATGTAGAGCGACTTTACGTTTCCAATAACTTACAGAACAAGGTCTTCGCCCTTCTGGGATGTTACGCAGCGTTATATTCGTAGTTAGTAACTGGCGTTTCAGGAAAGCCTATCAGGTCCGTGTGCAAGGGCCAGGCAGTCCAAAACCTGCCTGATTGTTGAAGATGAAACCGAAACTTTGGTAAGCAAGTACCAACATAAGCTGCGTAACATCCCAGAAGAGCATAGGCCTAAATTAAATCGCGGCAGGAGCCTGAAGTCTCACCACTTACGGCATACCAGTAACAGATGTATAGAATCATAAAAGCATAAAAAGCATAAAAACACCATACGCTTTTTAACAACGAACATTTTTGGAAGCGCAAAATAGGCCAACACTGAATGCCAGCAGGACAACCTGACATGCTCCATAAAGTACCCCATTTAACGAAATACAGAGCTCGACTGAGCTGACAGCGGTATGGGTAATAAACAACGATTGTGTGAAGTCTAGTAGACAGACATATGGTTTCATCACGATTTGTCGGAACCAGTAACGAAAGGCAGAAACAATACTGTTAACATGAGTGTTCACGAAAGGTCGAATTTCCGACGTACCTGTTCACGACCTTCGAGGCTGCTGTATATTGCTACTCTAAATGACACACTTACACCTATCTGTCTTTTGTTTCAGAAGCAGTGCAGTTCAAAATTATTGTTTTATTCGCTGCATACTTAAGTCCCTTATAAAGACACACACACTTAACGTAACTGTAGGTGTATCTGCCCCTGTCTCAAAGGTCACCTAAAAGCACATAAGTACCACATGTATAGAAACAGAGGCCTACATAGTACGTGTATTTAAACGTCGTTTTTCTTTACCCATCAGCATGCTTCAAATAAGTCAAAACACACACACACACACACACACACACACATATACACGCATTAAATTTGGTACGCTGATCTGCATTAACCCTTTAAAGACGAAGCGTATCTGTTTATACAAGGACTCAGTGCGTACCGCGCTGTAAACACTCTCCACTTCGGTTATAAAAACCAGTCTCTTAATGTTTTATAAGGCAAAAGTTGCTGTTTGTTCTGAGATCCGTACAAAACACATAAACGCAATGTGGGCACCACGTAGAATTTTTGAATGTTAAAACTGGTGGTATGTAAAGTTACCGCTAGGCTTTAAAAGGTTAAGTATCCTCGGACGAGTTTCGTTTTGGCTCCAAGTCACTAGCATCAACATTCTGTACATGAAGATTCCAGTAAAATTCAGGCTGCCCCATAAAAATCCTCTTCTGCCGTAATTCGAACGTCTCGCCGACCTAGCGCAATCCGTTTTTACAATCGACGGTCTGCAAACAGCGTCACGATGTTACGACGAACACATTTTGTAGAGGAAAAGAAACAGTGTTTTAATTACGTTAATTTATGTTTAATTTCTGAGAGCTTCAAATCGTTTTATGGCGACCAAAATAGCTCAGCCAGTACAGTGACCAGGCTACGGACTGGGCACCTGAGGAATCGCGGTTCAATTGCCATCAAGACGGCAGCAAGCGACTTTCTTCTTGACCAAAGTGTCGACCGTCTCACAAGCTTACTCAGTCTATTCCTCAATAATATTGCGGGCCATTTCTCCGGGGTTAAGGTGATCGAGGCGTGAAGCTGGCCAGTCACCTCCAACTAATGCGGAGATTAACAATGAGTGTCGTTCCAACTCCACTTTCCCATATCCTCATGGCGTGCATAGAGAAACCCTTGCCTTTACTCTTATATGGCTTTAGAGAACGGCAGCCCTATAGCTGACTGAACTGCAAACACAAGGCAGCGGCCTGAGAGTCAGGCTGACAACAACCTCAGTCTAGAGCCCAAGTTGAGAGTGCGTGGATCTATACCTCTGTTCCCCCTCTGTGCCGTCATGGCGTGGAAAGGGACTTCACCTTTACTTCATATTGCTTGTCACAGGATATGGTTTGTCAGTTCCTGCCACAGGATGTGGTTTGTCAGTTCCTGTCACAGAATATGGTTTGTTAGTTCCTGCCACATATGGTTTGTTAGTTCCTGCCATGTGATATGGTTTGTTAGTTCCTGCCACAGGATATGGTTTGTTAGTTCCCGCCACATGATATGGTTTGTTAGTTCCTGCCACAGGATATGGTTTGTAAGTTATTGTCACGGGATTTGGTTTGTTAGTTCCTGCCATGGGATATGGTTTGTCAGTTCCTGCCACGGCATATGGTTCGTCAGTTATTGTCATGGGATATGGTTTGCTAGTTCTGTCACAGGATATGGTTTGTCAGTTCTTGTCATGGAATATGGTTTGTTATTTCCTGCCACAGGATATGGTTTGTCAGTTCTTGTCATGGAATATGGTTTGTTAGTTCCTGCCACAGGATGTGGTTTGTCAGTTCTTGTCATGGCATATGGTTTACCGGTTTGTGAACATGAGCAGTAAGTCAGTCAGTGCTAAAGTAATCTAAACGTAACAATAGTGACATTGACCTAATGTAAAATGAAAATATGTTAAAGTGACTCACATACGCCTAACTCAAAGGTGAGAATGAAAAACCCAGAAACGTCTATCAAAATAACTGCACATTGCATTAACCTAAAGGCCACCATATGTACACCTGTTTGTAGCATTAAGAACTACCCATTTTCCCACACATTTAAGCATGTGTTTCCTTCAGCTCTCTGAATAAAAGTCAATTATTTTCCTGAACGCATTAACTGGTTGCTCTTTGTAATGACGACATAATTTATTTGTGACGCAGGAACTGAGGGTACGGAACAAACACGATAACGTCATGTGTTCTCTGTTAGGTATGCATTATTATGCAGGAAGGTGGGTACTGGAAAACAAGAAAGATGGCCTTGCAACGACTCGGGCGGTTAGTCTCCACGTAAGACACGGTTTCATTTCTGACCACTCAGTGTATGATTTGTGGTGGACAGGTGGCACTGCTACAGGTTTCTCTCCCAGCACTTCGGTTTCCCCTGTCAGTATCATTGCACAATGCTCCATACTCATTCATTTATTCATTCACTCATTCATTCATCCATCTACCACCGACGCTGTGTAATGTTTTTCTTCCAGTACTTCAGTTTCCCCCATCAGTATCATTCCACCAATGCTCCATACTCATTCATTCATTCATTCGTTCATTCATTCATTCATTCATTCATTCATTCATCCATCCATCCATCTAACATCGACGCTGTGTAATGTTTTTCTCCCAGTACTCCAGTTTCCCCTGTCAGTATAATTCCACCAATGCTCCATACTCATTCATTCATCTACCGCCGACGCTGTATAATGTTTTTTTCTCCCAGTACTTCAGTTTCCCCTGTCAGTATCATTCCACCAATGCTCCATACTCATTCATTCATCTACCGCCGACGCTGTATAATGTTTTTCTCCCAGTACTTCAGTTTCCCCTGTCAGTATCATTCCATGAATGCTCTACACTCACCTTCATCTACATGCTACTCTTACCAGAAGGACAAATGGGCGAAGGGTTGGAATCTTCAAACAAAACTATGGTTTTTCAGAGTCGGGGAGCATGAAAGAAGAATAAAGATAATTTACATATTTTATACGATTTCGTACCACAATCTTATCTTCGCCTTTGACACTTGAGGCTAACCAACTTTCCTGTCCAAACTGCACCACACATTCATAACCAGGAGGTAAAGTGGACGGAATGTGAAGCTAACCACTTTCCCACATCTACTGCGGAGGTAAACAATACATGGAGCTTCGATGCCACGCCCAATCATGGGGTGATACTTAGCGAGGCAACATTAGTTCCTTTCCTTAAACTGGCAAGAGAAAACTTTTAAATTGGAGGGCTCAAAACAGTCATTACCAAGGCATTATTTTTCAGCATAATCTACTAGAGCGATTATGCGTTTATCTCATCTCAGCTGGCGTTTCAAACCTCCGTAGTAGTCGAAATCGTTCTACAGCATTCGTAAACGCTCCAAGACAGACAATTCTGCTATCTCACTTTATGGATACGGCGACCTCCAAAGTGTTGCTTAAGCGTTTATTCCAGAGTAACAATAAAGTGGAAACGGATGTTCGTAAATGCCTGCGGATTCACGAGGCAGGTTTCTGCCGCGACAGAATTTCTAAACTACAGTCAAGATGGGAGAAATGTATCCAATCGGGTAGGAATTATACTGAAACAGAATGATACTTCGGTACAATAAACGAGCTACTAACGATGCGGCTTCTTGTTTAATTCTTACGACCCGCACTAGACTGCTGGACCTGTGATCCTATCTAATGCGCAGGGACCCCCTGAAATCACTTCACTGTACATACATTCTGTGACAGGCAGCGCCACTGACAGTGGAGAACAAAATCTGATGGAATACCAGCTGTACTATCCAGGCGTACACAGTTCACTTTTTCGGTAAGACGGACAATGCAGTACGACTCAGCATACACACAGATGGACATTGCAGTACGACTCAGCATACACACAGCCGGACACTGCAGTACGACTCAGCATACACACAGCCGGACACTGCAGTACGACTCAGCATACACACAGCCGTACACTGCAGTACGATTCAGCATACACACACATGGACACTGCAGTACGACTCAGCATACACACAGATGGACACTGCAGTACGACTCAGCATACACACAGCCGGACACTGCAGTACGACTCAGCACACACACAGATGGACACTGCAGTACGACTCAGCATACACACAGCTGTACACTGCAGTACGACTCAGCATACACACAGATGGACACTGCAGTACGACTCAGCATACACAGAGACGGACACTGTAGTACGACTCAGCATACACAGAGACGGACGCTGCAGTACGACTCAGCATACACACAGACGGACACTGCAGTACGACTCAGCATACACACAGACGGACACTGCAGTACGACTCAGCATACACACAGACGGACACTGCAGTACGACTCAGCATACACACAGACGGACACTGCAGTACGACTCAGCATACACACAGACGGACACTGCAGTACGACTCAGCATACACACAGACGGACACTGCAGTACGACTCAGCATACACACAGACGGACACTGCAGTACGACTCAGCATACACACAGACGGACACTGCAGTACGACTCAGCATACACACAGACGGACACTGCAGTACGACTCAGCATACACACAGACGGACACTGCAGTACGACTCAGCATACACACAGACGGACACTGCAGTACGACTCAGCATACACACAGACGGACACTGCAGTACGACTCAGCATACACACAGACGGACACTGCAGTACGACTCAGCATACACACAGACGGACACTGCAGTACGACTCAGCATACACACAGACGGACACTGCAGTACGACTCAGCATACACACAGACGGACACTGCAGTACGACTCAGCATACACACAGACGGACACTGCAGTACGACTCAGCATACACACAGACGGACACTGCAGTACGACTCAGCATACACACAGACGGACACTGCAGTACGACTCAGCATACACACAGACGGACACTGCAGTACGACTCAGCATACACACAGACGGACACTGCAGTACGACTCAGCATACACACAGACGGACACTGCAGTACGACTCAGCATACACACAGACGGACACTGCAGTACGACTCAGCATACACACAGACGGACACTGCAGTACGACTCAGCATACACACAGACGGACACTGCAGTACGACTCAGCATACACACAGACGGACACTGCAGTACGACTCAGCATACACACAGACGGACACTGCAGTACGACTCAGCATACACACAGACGGACACTGCAGTACGACTCAGCATACACACAGACGGACACTGCAGTACGACTCAGCATACACACAGACGGACACTGCAGTACGACTCAGCATACACACAGACGGACACTGCAGTACGACTCAGCATACACACAGACGGACACTGCAGTACGACTCAGCATACACACAGACGGACACTGCAGTACGACTCAGCATACACACAGACGGACACTGCAGTACGACTCAGCATACACACAGACGGACACTGCAGTACGACTCAGCATACACACAGACGGACACTGCAGTACGACTCAGCATACACACAGACGGACACTGCAGTACGACTCAGCATACACACAGACGGACACTGCAGTACGACTCAGCATACACACAGACGGACACTGCAGTACGACTCAGCATACACACAGACGGACACTGCAGTACGACTCAGCATACACACAGCCGGACACTGCAGTACGACTCAGCATACACACAGACGGACACTGCAGTACGACTCAGCATACACACAGACGGACACTGCAGTACGACTCAGCATACACACAGACGGACACTGCAGTACGACTCAGCATACACACAGACGGACACTGCAGTACGACTCAGCATACACACAGACGGACACTGCAGTACGACTCAGCATACACACAGACGGACACTGCAGTACGACTCAGCATACACACAGACGGACACTGCAGTACGACTCAGCATACACACAGACGGACACTGCAGTACGACTCAGCATACACACAGACGGACACTGCAGTACGACTCAGCATACACACAGACGGACACTGCAGTACGACTCAGCATACACACAGACGGACACTGCAGTACGACTCAGCATACACACAGACGGACACTGCAGTACGACTCAGCATACACACAGACGGACACTGCAGTACGACTCAGCATACACACAGACGGACACTGCAGTACGACTCAGCATACACACAGACGGACACTGCAGTACGACTCAGCATACACACAGACGGACACTGCAGTACGACTCAGCATACACACAGACGGACACTGCAGTACGACTCAGCATACACACAGACGGACACTGCAGTACGACTCAGCATACACACAGACGGACACTGCAGTACGACTCAGCATACACACAGACGGACACTGCAGTACGACTCAGCATACACACAGACGGACACTGCAGTACGACTCAGCATACACACAGACGGACACTGCAGTACGACTCAGCATACACACAGACGGACACTGCAGTACGACTCAGCATACACACAGACGGACACTGCAGTACGACTCAGCATACACACAGACGGACACTGCAGTACGACTCAGCATACACACAGATGGACATTGCAGTACGACTCAGCATACACACAGATGGACATTGCAGTACGACTCAGCATACACACAGATGGACATTGCAGTACGACTCAGCATACACACAGATGGACATTGCAGTACGACTCAGCATACACACAGATGGACATTGCAGTACGACTCAGCATACACACAGATGGACACTGCAGTACGACTCAGCATACACAGAGACGGACACTGTAGTACGACTCAGCATACACAGAGACGGACGCTGCAGTATGAATCAGCATACACACAGACGGACACTGCAGTACGACTCAGCATACACAGAGACGGACACTGTAGTACGACTCAGCATACACATAGACGGACACTGCAGTACGACTCAGCATACACAGAGACGGACACTGCAGTACGACTCAGCACTGATCCCACTGCCCTTTTTGCTTATATCGGTAACTATTTGCTAAAACATGTAATGACAGAACAGCACGCTCTATCCTTTATGTACAGGCTGTGTAGACATACTTGTGCATTTATGTATGACAGAAGTGTATATTTGGAGGAATTTCCCATATTGGAAGCTACGCCGTCCCGTTACTGATATAAAAACAAATTACGGCAGTTACAAACACAGCAGCACACTCACCTTGATTGTGCGGGGACTGTATAAAGTAGATACAATTTGAGGAATACTTTTTCATTACACCTCTAATAATGTTCTTAACTACTTCTGAAGACCAGAAGCTTCCGCCTGTTGCATTGATAATACAAAGGAATATTAAAGACTTAACGAGAAGTGCCGTCATGTTTCAGTATTTCTCTCCTGATTAAATTCAGTACAGTTAACTTATTTCAACATGTTTCCACTCTTGACACATCGCTGTTTGCAGTGCTGAATTGGTAAGCCTGAAATGAAACTTGGAATACTCTTTGTTACGCTGTAAATTATACTTTTATATTGCTGTATCGATTTAGACATTAAACACTTTTACGGACTTCATGCATTAAAGAATTATTTTCCAATTACAATAGCATTAGGATTCCCAGAAATATAGATTGAAGCGTAATGAACAACGTACCAAATATTTTAACATTGTGAGTCCCATATTTGTCGGCGTTTTATGAAAGGCAAATACAAATTTATTACTACGTTTTCAAATAAAGAAAACTAGCTGACGTAACAGGAATACAGAGTATGGCAAGCCCTACAAATTTCATTTTGTTTAATGAAAATCTGCGAGTTTAATACACGAGATTTTGCTTAATTTAAGGGCGTTACATGTTTTGTAGTGTCCAACAAGATCACGACTGTTTTCTGTTGCATCCAGGTGAATGCGACAGCTCTGTCCACCGGTAAGGACAGACGAATTCTAGCCACCTCGATTTAGTGCCAAGGATAAGGATGTGTGAGGCTTAATGCTTTGCGGTAGTCGGTAGAGCGACTACAGACTGGACGGTTCGTGGCTCGATCCCCGGTGGCGACATTTTCTTTTCTACAGACCCGTTCAGACTAGCCTGGGGCCCACACAGCCTCTGTGCAATGGGCACCGGGTTTCCTTCCCGGCGGTAAAGCGACCGAAGCGTGACGTTGACAACCCACCCCTATATAGCGCCGTTCATGGCCTATACTAGGGGTGGAATTTACCCTTCTTTATTATACATTACACACCATTGGCAAAACTAATATAAACTGTGGAAACAACCTCATTTCTGAACCTTTGGGATTGGACCGTACGGGAAGGCACTGGGCCCTGTGTACGGTCACTGCACGATATTTTGACATCTAAAAGCTTTCAAGAATATAAGGGACGAAATATCGGAGTCACATGCTGTGGGGTAACAAGACTCACCTAGCATCATTAGAAATATGTCGTGGATCATTGATGTCTTCATGACGTCATACATCGGCGTCATCTTGTGCAAAGTACGTGCCCTAAACAACAGTTTCGTTACTTTCATAATTTCTAGGATTCCGTCATGACGTTATGGGGAACCAACAGAAATTGTCGAACATTATATTGTGAATTCACCGACCGCAATGTAAAAGAATGTGCCTACTACGGTAGGCACGAGGTAGCAACATTCTCTGAAGGATGGTGACAAACTGCAAGCGACTGCAGGAATCAATAAGGAAGGCGTCTACTGACACTCAACTATATGTGAACGACTTCGAACAATAAACGACAACGAAATCTTGGTCATTACCCAATGCAGAATAGAAACAGCTTTCCGAAACCTTTCACGCCGGAACTTAACAATGAACGTGGGACAGCCAGTCCATATGCGGTATATAGGCCTACGGAACAAAGCAAATAACACCGACAAAGTTTCAGGGAAGGCAGAGGGGGCCAAATTAAGAAGTCAGGAACTAATGTCCGGAAACGCCAGAGCTCGACGCAGTGGGGCGTCAAATTCGCGTCATCAATTCGTCGCTTGTCGCACACAACAGCCACTGCGAACTGTACAACGAGCACACGGTGAATTGGGCAGTTCATAGTGGGCGCACTGCCCCCTGCCTCGTTCTACGCCGTGATTTTCGTACACTCTCGACCTACACTATACGATCCGTGCTCTCGGCAGCGTCCTAGCGCGCAGCCAACAAAGAACGTTACATTATCCAGGCGCATCAACGTAAAAAGGCGTAAAATAAAGGGCGTGAAACAAGAACTACCTCCACAACGGACAGTAACCGTAACACTCAAATAATAATATAGGTCTAAGTAGTTATTGTGCACATGCATTCATATTAATGCCAAACAGTAATTAACCCTTTAAAGACGAAGCGTATCTGTTTTATATAAGGACTCAGTGCGTACCGCGCTGTAAACACTCTCCACTTCGGTTATAAAAACCAGTCTCTTAATGTTTTATAAGGCGAAAGTTGCTGTTTGTTCTGAGATCCGTACAAAACACATAAACGCAATGTGGGCACCACGTAGAATTTTTTAATGTTAAACCTGGCCGTATGTAAAGTTACCACTAGGCTTTAAAAGGTTAATCACCGACTTGATGTAACGTACTTAAAAACAGAAACCCCGATTAATGGATTAACATAAACTGAAACCATAACTGAAAAACTAATCTAAGAAGCGAAATGAAAACAAGCCCCAACTACAGTCCAAACCACCGTTTTCAAATTTCAGGTATTAGGATCGTCCACAGGAGGATAACAATCGTCAACCACCTGTGCATCTTCATCACAACGGCACGTCACACGCAAAAGTATACGCATACAGCAGTGCTGTCCGAACTACGCGCTTCACACCAAATTTGTTCGTGAAAAATGTAGAATTTTGGACATAAGGGAAGGACGTATTAGAGAATCACGTCCCAAACTGTGAAACTGCCAACTGTTTATAATGTTATACAACAGTACAGTTGACGGCGAGGATGTCGCACAATATGCGCAGAGAATATACAGCCTGTGCGCCAACACTTGTCAAGGGCAGGTGACTGCAACTAGTCGTGAATTGCTTTTTCAGAATGGCCTGAAACAAGACACACGCGGATAGTGTTCAGTTGCACTTTATAGTGGGCAAAGATGTAAAGCAACCTACGAGGGGGGCATGTTTGTTGCACAGGTACAAATATTTAGGGCACATATTTCCACTTATTAATCACTCAATCACAACCAATGCTTTGTTTTTTAACAACATACACAGGCCGTGGTTGAAAAATATGTTTGCATTACAGTTACAGAGTTGTGTTTTCAAGTTCCTGTAACGACGAATATGCGCTTGACCAGCGTTTATAATTTTAATATTAAATATCCCAGTTGGTGTGCTGATACAAAGGTATATATTTCCATTTATTAATAACCCCATCAGAACCAACGAGTTGCTTTTTAAAAAGTTTTCAAAAAACAAAGGGCTGGTTGTGATTGGGTCTTAGTAAGTGGAAATATATAACTTTGTATCTGCACACCAACTAGGATATTTAATAATCAAAAAGGTACAAACACTACTAAGCATTAGTGTGGGATGTGGTGGGGGAACGGAGGTAAGAAAATATTATAGTATATCACTTGGTTTAAACTACGAACTCATAAACTGAGGACAAAGTTCATAGTGTATTGCGTGAGACGAGATTCTATCAAACAATACACCGCATGCGACAAAACTGAGCAGCTATTTAACACGATGTGCATCTCTGGGAAATAAGCCACTGGAATTCTTTGCAAGCAAATCTCCAGATATCCTCAACCAGATGAACTTAATTACATCAGAAGTCACACAAGCACCTCCAGCATCATCCGTATTTTATGTACTTCATAAAAATGAGAAGTTTCTTACTATTAAAGTGACATTTTGCCTAACAGCAGCCAACAAAACGTGTGACAACAGCAAGGTGAAAGCTACAGTGAAGCACTGTTTCTACCAATACTGCGGCAGTGTCACATGACACCCAATGAGAGCTGTTAAGCTACTAACACCATGCAGCAGAGTCCTTCTTGAAGAGGTGAACAGCTCCTTGGATAGTAAAGAAAATCTGCGAGTTTTATGGAGCCCGAAGGTACATCACCGTGCCCACAACAGTCAGACAGCCTGCCACTTGCCCTTATCCTGAGCCAGATCAATCCAGTCCATGTCCTCCCAGCCTACTCCTTTAAGATAAACTTTCATGTTACTGTCCCATCTATGCCCAAGTCTTCCAAGTAGTCTCCTTCCTTCAGGCTTCCCCACCAAAACCCTGTATGCATCACTCCTCCCCATTACATGCCACATGCCCTACCCACCTCATCCTTCTTGTCTCGATCAATTAGATAACACTCGGTGAGCAGTACAGAACATGAAGCTCTTCGTCTCGCAGTTTTCTCCCGTCCCGTTACCTCCTCACTCTTACACCCAAATACCTTCCTCAACACCCCATTCCCGAACCCCCTCAGCCTATGATCCTCCCTCAACATGAAAAAGCAAGTTTCACATCCATACCAGACAGCAGGCAAAGTTACGGTTATATATGTTTTATTAACCTTTTAAAGCCTAGCGGTAACTTTACGTACCACCAGGTTTAACATTAAAAAATTCTACGTGGTGCCCACATTGCGTTTATGTGTTTTGTACGGATCTCAGAACAAACAGCAACTTTTGCCTTATAAAACATTAAGAGACTGGTTTTTATAACCGAAGTGGAGAGTGTTTACAGCGCGGTACGCACTTAGTCCTTATATAAAACAGATACGCTTCGTCTTTAAAGGGTTAAAGAACAACCCTAAGCAGTGATTAAACTGCATCAGGCCCTGTATGTCTGGAGCTGAAACCAGCAATTAAACAACAGTGCATGCTGCCATCCACTACTGTCGACAGTCAGTCAGTTACTGCTTCGGTAAATTGTTTGTGACTATTAGAGGAATACAGGCTGCAGTACTTCTGTGTCTATAGGATATCGCTTTAGAAGCAGTTCACATAACCTCTCTCAACCCCATCCCTGCTACCAGCACAACAGACCGACAAAACACGCCCACTTCACCCGCTCCCTGGAGAACTATAAAAGAACAGTTGCCACCATTTCCATATTCCCTGGTGACCCAACCACAAATCCTTATTTCTAGCCACGGTATTCTGCCAGGTTTAAAATGACTGTGTAGGTGAGTGCCAACGTGTGTTAATACAGCAATATTCTTGCGAATGTTGTTGTTCTGTATGCCACCTTATGTGATGTCCTTCAAACCTCCTGTTATGAATTCATTTTTCACTGTACGAGAAGGTACTGCAGTTCTTCTTTTTGGGGCTGGTTGGAAGGGCTGCTGGTTTTTGCTTTCTGTGTTCTGTTTTTCAGGGGTTCCTTTGCTGTTTGTTCTGGTGGTCCTGATGCTTTTTATCATTTTACCTGCTACGTTGCAGTCTTTTGTGGCCCGTCTTCATTGAACGGCCATGTGTTTAATCTGTTGCTCAGGAATCACATTCGACTGGGTGGCAAAAAATTGTGTATGTATATGGACATGACTGTTTCTTTTTAACATATCATACTTGAAGCCATCTTCGGTTTTGTGTACTGTTAAGTCCAAGAAGTTAAGCAGTAGCATATATGTTACAGTCTCACATGTGGGGGACTTTCTACTTTTCAAACTGTGTCAAATAGTATAAGATACCATGTGCTAAAGGAACACTTGAACAGATGCTTGGAATGGATGACAGTGTATGGCACAAACTTGGAAATGGAGAGGGGGCACACAGAAAGGAAGACAGGGGCTACTAAGGTTGTGGTATAGCATTTTACCACTCAGAAAATCTATCCTGCAACTTCGCTTGAATTTTGGTGATAATGAACCCAATTCCTTTTAATTCCATATTGAGTGGAAAAGAAAAAAGTCACAAAATACATCTGGGGGTAGATTGACAGTCACTTTGTCTTTAGCCAAAAATTCACACACAAACACAGTGGAGTGAGCAGGTGTGAGGTACCAAGTTGGCACAACAGTATGCATATTCTGACGGTCTTTTTTAAAAGCTCTGAAATGACCAAAATGATATTCCTGACATGCTGGCAACTTCATAGACAGCAGTTCTTCTGTTTTCAAGGACAAGCTTGATTACTTGATCCACGCTTTTATCTGTTCTGCTTGTCGATGGATGGCCTGAATGTTCAGCATATTCAGCAGAGGTCAAACCATTTCTAAACTCCAAAAACCATTCAAAAACTCATCTCTTTCCCACTGCCTACTCCCCAACACCTATTTCCAACATTTCAAAAGCTTCTGTACCATTACTCTCCACTTGAAAGCAACACTTTATGCAACATCCAGTTCTTTGAAATCTCCCATTTCTAGGTGCATCCAAATTGCAAACAGAAAACACATTTGTATGTCAAAAGATAATACTGAACAATCATACATGCTACAGCAGGATATGACAAAGCAGACTGTGTCTATACACAGCAGCAGGTCACGCTAGCAGCAGTACTGTCAGTCCGTAAGCTATCTCTGCCTGCAGCATGTTGTGTCCCTGACAGCACGTTTTTGAAAAAGAGGTCTTTTCCAGCTGAAGTTCTCAGCTGGCAAATGCATACAATCAGCAGTATTCCTTCCACTAATAAGCTGTAGCCATTTGACTCAGATAGCATTTTGCTGCACTATTTTTGCCACAACCCAGTTTCAGCATACCAACTCTCAGACAAATAGGACATGTTTACTAAGTCCAAGCTGAACACAGTGCACCATGGTTCGTGTTATCATGGCAACACCACACACTAGTGAATATCCTACTGTTCCAACTGAGTTAATAAATGACCTGCCTTGGACCTTTCACAATAAACCGTATTAACTTCTCTGACATAGTAAGCATTTTGTCACTGTGCAAAATATCCATGTTACTTGGCTGTTTACTGTTTCAGGGTCAGGGTTCTCAGGGTTTATCTGTCAAGTGAAAATAAAAGATGGCGGTGAAACATGCTTTTACTTATATACTAGCCAAGAGTAAATGACTGGTAATTATTTCAGTTTAGTCATTAGAAACTTGGCATGGTACTCATATAATGCATTTACACAGAAGTACAGTTGGTTGCTGCTACTTCCACCCACATCACAGTGCTTCAAACACAGAACATGTACAACACATACGAAAAAAGAATCTACGCTAGTGACCATTAATGAGGACACTCCCCATTACGTGTACCCTGATATATCCATATGTCACTGTCATTACTAAATGACATGTCACACTCAACTGCGCTCCATACTATGCATGTGTAGGTGATTCTTCAGGGCACCCTTGCGCGCGAATGTTTGGTTACACACACCACAGTTATATGGACGCTCTGCAAGATGGGCATGTTGATCACCTTTATGTATGCGCTGATGTATCTTCAGAGCACTAGACACAGTGAAAGAATTGTTACAAATCTCACAGACGTATGGGCGTTCGCCAGTATGTAAGCGTTGGTGCTTCTTCAGATCACTCCTTTGAGTGAATGAATTATTGCAAACATCACAGGCATATGGACGTTCTCCTGTATGTATGCGCTGGTGTGCCTTTAGGGCACTACTAACAGTAAATGAATTATTACAAACATCACAAGTATATGGACGCTCTCCTGTATGTAAACGCTGATGGGTCTTGAGAGTACTGCACTGGGCGAATGATTTATTACAAGTTTCACAAGTGTACGGGCGCTCATTAGTATGTATGCGTTGATGTTTCTTCAGGTAACTGAGTTGAATGAAGGACTTACCACAAATATAGCAGGTATATGGACGTTCTTCAGTATGTATGCGTTTATGTCTTTTCATGTAACTGGGCTGAATAAATGATTTACTACAAATATCGCATGTATAAGGACGCAATCCGCTGTGAATGCGCTGATGAGTTTTCAGAGTACCCTGCTGAGTAAAGGACTTACTACACACATTACAGACATATGGACGCTCCCCACTGTGTACACGCTGGTGCACTCTGAGAGCACTTGGAACTCTGAATCCTTCACTACACAGGTCACAGAAATATCTGTGCCGATTACTGTGCACAGACAGATGTTTCTTGAGGTTATGCACATCAATGAATGACCTACTGCACACATCACAAGAAAATGTGTGCTCCCTACGGTGTATTTGCAGGTGTCTCCTATGACCACTCTTGTCATTAAATGATCCAGTACACACATTACAGCAATACACATGTTCCTCCTTATGTATGCACCCATGACTCCTCAGTGCAGTCTGCACAGCAAATGATCTACTGCGTACGTCACAGCTGTATGGATACTCGTCAGCATGTACAATTTGGTGTTCACTCAGCGTATGCTGTTAAGTGAAGAGAGACGTATTATTAATTGAATAATAGTTGAAATTAATGGTACTAGGAAAAAGAACAAGGTTCAAGGCCAAAATAAAATGAGGTCTGTAGCTGTCTGATAGAGTATCACACTCTAGCACACCCCAGTTTACGCACACAGCATTCTGAGAATGCTGAAGGACTTAACACAATGCCGATTTCTTCGTAACATGTAAATTAAGAACGGTGTGTCAGACACAGTCCTTGGACCATTTTGTTGAATAAACTGTACAGAAGTCACAAGAGATGTAGTATCAGAGCAAAGCGAACTGCAAAAGATGGCCAGAGAGACTAAGCAGGTTTTCTGTGGCTCTGGCACTGCCTGATACACTTTTAATTGCATGAATTATAAAAGCTAATTTAACATCTTGGCATCTAACACTTCAGACAAGTTGCTCGCAGAAACGTCCGATGAGCCAGGCCACGTTTCTGAGATATGTTGATATTCACTATGACACTGTCTTAACGGTTCAACTTGTTGGTGACAAATGGCAGTTATTCTCTGTTCTCTGGGCTTCCTCACAGCTGTCTTCATATCACAATTATGCATAAATATATTTCAGGCCAACTAATTCACTTAAATAACCTTTAAAGTTAGTTGTGCACTTGTTTTCTACTTGCCAGGATGGCTGGCTGTTCTAAGGCATAAACATACAAACTCACCAGAAATAAGCAATTACTTATGTGAACAGTATATTATAATTTGATGAGAACAAATTTCTGGAAAGGGAAAGCTTTGAGGGTTCATCAGAAAGTGAAAGCGGCTCCGATAAAAGCGTAAATGTTCTGCAGCCCTCCACATCTACAAGGAAGAAATGTGGTACAGGACCAAATGAAAGCAGCTAAGACTGCCACCATGACAACCAGACATACATTCAGAAGTTCACTTCAATATCTTCTGTTAGTTCAGTAGTTAGGCAAAGTTTAGGTGACAGTCCTTACGCAACAAATATTTCCATGTTTAATGTACTGTCAATCCTTTCAAACGTGATACAATTGGACTCCCTCTTATGGCTATTGCCTGCATTTCACAATTTGTCCTAGTGATGAGACAGTGAAAGGCAGTGATAAGAATTCTAGTGAAGACATAGTATTAGAATTAGCCAAGCCTACCTTGAGTTTAGGCAATGCATATGCACCTTCCAATCTGCATGCAGAGCTACACACGACAAGGACAAATGCTTGAAGGACTGTAAGAAGTATGAAATAAGTTCCAGATATTTAGTAAAAAAAAAATGTTGAAGCAGACAGAAGATCAAGTCACGGCTTATTAGATGTAAAATCACATGATCTCAAAGGTGCTTCTATACTATCATCAGAATATGAGTGGCCACAGGAAGAAAAGGAAACAGGATGAAAGCAAAGGAAAAGTCTAAAGAACTGAAGAAAAAAATGCAATCAAACCAAAATATGTATGGGAATTTAAATACACAAATGGGTGTAGTAGACCAGCTCATCAGATGTTCGCCTGCTTTCCAATTCTGACAAAATTCATGTCCTACAACAAGACACTCTTTCATATGATGGCCATTGTCCTTTCCAGCATATTCATAGTCCACTCTAAACTGATGAAGGAAACATTTTAGAATAAAGACAAACATATGTGCCTAGACCTGGCTAACCACATGCTTGAAAATGTGACACCACCAAGTTACAACAGAATTGGAAGAATGTCAGCTGGTGGTAGTTCAGCAACACTCCATGTAAACAAATGAGCCCATTTTCCAAGGCAAATTCTTACCACTGCAAGAAAGGAGACTCTTACCAAAGCCTGCAAACTGTGGGGTGTCACTGCACAATCATGATATTTGAAACATTCAACACTTCTCAAAACTACTACAACTGATAAGTCTGTACCCTGTATCACTTAAAAACTACATTTTACCTAAAGATTTTGATAAATTTGTTTTATAGCACACGGTTTTCAACACCGCATTGCCCAGTTTTCAATTGCAAATTTAAATGGTTATCTGTGGCCTTCGAGTCAGCCATTTAAATTAGTACTCAAGGGGGTCAATATATTCAAACACTGTCACAACACAAAATAAGGTGGATCTACAAAACATATGTGCAACAAAGTACAATACATTACAGACATTTTGCAAAGGGTTCTTCACTACTAGTGCAAGCAGACAGTGACATGTAAGTTGGTAACAAATATGAAAAAGCTGCACGTCTGTGAATGCTGGACACACAGATATACAACCCACCTCTTGTTCAGCCTTCACTGCTGGAAATGTCACAGCCAAAGGATCCTCCTCTTGTACATATGTGACCTCCTCCACTTTCATATTAATCAACTCATTTTCATCCTGAAAATATGTTAGACATATCACTATATGAAGCTGGCTCTGAGAGTCCACAAAGACCTAAGTAACATCAATTCACCCGTATGAATCATGCGTTCTCTTACTACATTTGCTCTCCAACAGCCATTCACAATGTTCTGTACAGAGTTCCCTGTTTGAAACTGTCAATGTCATTATGCTTTATCATGCTATGCTGGTCTCTAAATATACCTGTAAATGGCATATCATGCTAACTGCTGGTCTCTGTGCATATACTTGGCAGCAATTTAACTTTCCACACTAGGCCACAAAAACTCAGGTCATCACGAGATACAACTGGCATTTAAATAACTCTCCTAAGGGTTATAACTCTACTCTTTCTTTAGCGCGATGCTCGATAGGGGTGGGTGGTCAATGACATGCCCCACTACCTGTGGTAAGTAGATCACTTCATGCCTTAACGTAGGACTATACCACCAAGTGGGAAATCATGTGCAAACAGGACATGATTTTATGAGGTGGTAAACAGTTAGTGAGAAGTATTCCATGAACAGTTATTTGTTGAAAGTGCAGTGTTTCCGTCTGGAGCAGATACGTGGAATGCAATATCCGCTATGAACATTCTGGTACCAGAATTAAATGGCCACTGTAATGTGCAGCAAGCCACAATTTAAATGGGCGCTGCATAATAAAGGCCATCATACACCATGAGCTATACCCATCATGCAGTGTGACACTTTGAGTGTCACACTGCATGAGGGGTACACTTGACATTCGGCACCAGAGGGTTAAATAAGCAACACACATACACACATGTCAAAATAAAACAATATGCAGCAAGTGATACACCACGTTGCCTTTAGGGTTGGAAAAATGGTTCTGGTAAACGCAGCAGGGTTAAGATAACACTCAGAAATGCAGGAATTAACCAGGGACTGTTATACAGGATGCAAAATTATAGGGAATGATGTTTCAGAATATCAAATATTTAACAACAGGTACCACAGAAATGACCAGAAGTTCTTTATTATGACATTTCATCAGCAACAGACACACACACATGCAAGCAGCTCGCAGTGTGTCCAGTTTTCATTAGTGCAAACTTACCAACACAGGTTTCATTTCCTCCTTTACAACAAGCAGTTGGCTTCTGCTGCTAGACACTGGGTACAGTTCTGCATCTGGATCGGGTTCAGTCTTTATGAATTCCATGTCGTGCTGTCAAGACAAAACAGTTCTGTAGCGACAATCAATTTTAACAATTTTTGTGATTTTACCAACACTTCACGAACTGAATTTTGCAGTACATCCCTCTGAACAGGGTCTACTTATAATATGGTACTGGGTAAAGTCAGGGCTTAGAAAGTCAAACACACAGCTCAGACAGAAAATGGTTTATCATCCCTCTGACAGATAAGTCTGTATGCTTCCAAGATTCACTGTCACACTCTGTAGGGTGGATTTCCTCATCATTAAGCCATCCAGCTCTTGTTACAGTTTCCCAAGGGGCAGTTGGAAAGATCTCTCAGTACGCAGCCGATACCAACAGATGACATAAAAAATATCAACAGTACATATGCTCACTCTGCAGTGTTATTGTTATTGAAAGGCACTGCATTCTTCACTTTCCCAGCTACACCACCCCAGTGCCATTTGTATTTTGAATGGTTGAAACTCTGAATACATTACTAAAGGTCCTCTGTTCGATGGACAGTTTAATGTTCTTATTAGTATAATTTTGTGCTACGACTGACGAGCATGTAAAAGGTATTATGAACAAGTCCCTCATCCTGAACCATCAGCATTAGCCTGCCACTGGGAACAGAGGAAAAGACAACAGAATCTTCTGGCCTGTATGAGGACAGAGGCACCACCATGGACTGGCCCCAAGAGGCAGGCCTACTTCATGAGTTACCCTTCTAGAATTTCACTGCAAATTGCAAACATAATGTTAACTGTGAACTATGCACCTAGCCTAGAAATAACTGTCTACTTCCCCCATTCTACACCAATTATAAAATTGTACAAAACTGTATAGGCCAACATAATTTGAGGGGAATTGTGGTTGATTACATCACAGCTCCCAGCCAGCAACAACGTGTCAAAATGTCAGTGCCATGTCAATGGTTCCATTACCACCACAGCGTCTGCAATGTCTGGGCACCATATGGGTGTACATGACGCATGTCTAAGGCTCTTCGCCTAGACTTGCATATCAAGGTAGTCAGAAAGGGCCACTCAACCTCCATTTTTGAGTTTCTTAACACACACAACGGACATTACACCAAAACCACAGGACAACTGCCATGGACATAGGAAGTATTTCAGTTGGTGAGACAGGATTTCAATAAACTCACAGAGGCTGGACAGCTACAAAATTATTACTGTAGGAAAAGAGGAGCTGCAGAGCTAAACGTAACCATTAACATCCTAGGTAGGAATGATCAGTAGGTGTTCAGTTACAAGGATACAAGCCAGGATTATGGTACATTACAGATAATGCATAAAAATGGCAACAAGTAATTGGTGAACAAATGGAACTTGAGAGCCTCCAAGACATCACCCGCAATCAGAAAAAGGACCAACATACCTCAATAAGCTCCAGCACTGAGACAATTACAAATATTGTCACACAACAGCACATCATGTTCGATACATATTTTGATTTTTGTTTTTGGACTGGGTGTCCTTCTAACACTCTCTTATGATTCACAGAAACTGTCAAGCCATCAACACTCCTAATATCTAATTTTCAGAATACATGATTACATAGGAGGAATCCAGTAACAGAATAATAAAGAAAATACATAAGGAGGAGTTAAGTGCCATTACGTGCCTTTCTGCAGAATGATTAAGCAGAGCATAAGTACAGTGAGACATTCAGAGCACACCACGGAACAGCAAGCATAAAAAGCATTCCAACAGCAATATCACAAGAAGGCAGTATGTGAAAGATCCTGGCTCCAATAGCAGCATATTAACATGTGTAACACAAAAGAGCGTGACTTACATATTATAAATGTAACACAGCAGCTGCCTGCTGATATAGTAGATGGCTCTGGGTGTTATTTGCTGACATTTTACAGACCTGAAACATTACAGAAACGGTATTAGAATACACACAAATGGACTTCCGATACACATGGAAAACTGTCTATAATTACTTGCCAACAAAATGTGAAACTTGTATGATGCTGGCAAGGGCCTCAGAGCTTGCGGACACCCAACAGACACATCTTCTTGAACATTCCAGACTACAACATACTATTTAATATTTTAAATAATCCATACGAAATCACTTATAACCTTTCAGATGACCCAATACAGTGAAGGTTCATCACATTCACTAAACTAAGAAGCAAACTTATGTACCTCTTGGCAAACACTTCACATCATCTTTTATGGCACTTCAGCCCATTTTTAGGCCATGGCCTTCCCACTGCCAGTGTTTCAAAGCAACTCAGTCTTTACAAGCACAGATATCGGCCCCACGACCAACCGCAAACCTACAGGGCCAGGGTCTTGCTCTTTTTTTGGCNTATAAAATCCCAAACACATGTCAAAAAAATCAGGCATGTTCAAGAGATATGTCACAGCAAATGCCACAGGTCATGACAGTACACTAACCAACTCCCCCCAGTCAACAATTTATGTCTACCTGAATATACTGTGTTGTTATACTGTGACCCATACGGTGCTGCTGCTGGTATGTGGCACTGTGTTTTAGGTGAGTGGAGAGTATGATGCTTCATAACACACAATAACAGCACATTACTCACAGGCAACTACAACGAAAACTCGTCGCAGCAACACACACGTGTACAGTAACAACAGCATGAATAGGCAGAAAAATGTGCACTCTACCTCATCAGCCTGGACATATACTCCCGAGGAACATCAAGCTGCTTGTTTTGCTCCAGCTGCTTGTAAAAAGAGTATGATGTCAGAAGACCGCTTATCATGAGGAATGGGTCTGTGTGTATGCAAGCACCTCTTGCAAATGAAGTCCACATATGCCCCAGATCCTGCAATAGTATCAGTGTCCTAAACCTACAAACCAATGCTTCTCCACAAACAAGAAGTGGTCAAGCTTCCATTAGAGTGAAGGAAAGAATTCACTTCAGATGCCTACTGTGAAGTCAAATGATCTTATCAGTACAGAACCAAATGGAGGGAAACATTTCCAGAAATATGCAAAGTTTCATACTAACTTTGTCATCATTTCTGCCGCAGCCACCACCACCAGTCAGGGAGGTGGGGTACTTTTTGACCTGTTGTTGCCTCATTTATGCAGTTGTGTCTTCAAAAAGGCCTTTAACCTTTTAAAGCCTAGCGGGTACTTTACATACCAGCAGGTTTAACATTAAAAAATTCTACGTGGTGCCCACATTGCGTTTATGTGTTTTGTACGGATCTCAGAACAAACAGCAACTTTTGTCTTATAAAGCATTAAGAGACTGGTTTTTATAACCGAACTGGAGAGTGTTTACAGCGCGGTACGCACTGAGTCCTTATATAAAACAGACACGCTTTGTCTTTAAAGGGTTAATGTCAGACAAATATATTGACTACATAATGTGTGTGCGTGCGTGCATATATGTCTGTGTATATACATACATACAAACGTGTGTGTGTGTGTGTGTGTGTGTGTGTGTGTGTGTGTGTGTGTGTAAGAGAGACAGAGAGAGAGCTAGGCATACAGTTTCAGTGTTCATGACTAATTGGACTGATAAAACCACCATGAATATCAGAATCATATGAATACAGAAAGCTGAAGGCATACTTTCAACAAAATAAAAACAATGGAGGCATAAAATGTGTTAACTGACTGAAGGAGAGTGTCATTCCATACAGCACCAAAGCAATCAACTTCACATAACAAAAAAGAGAGTTTGACTAAGCTGAGAGTGATCTGTACAACAGCAGAAGAATGGGGCAAGTCAACTTGCCAGACATTTGGTCTCACTCTGATTCCTTGGAACCAATCACAATAGGTCAAAACAATGGTATTAACAGGCAATCATGCAATGTTGAAAGTCTGAACACTGGAGGATTTCATGAACACCAACAGTCTACTGTAATTACTTTCACATGCACATAGTTATTTTACTGGCAGCAGTTGGCAACATTTTGGTTACATCAGCTCTTGTTTCTATTATGTTTTACATTGCTTTCACTTTCTGCTGGTGGTTCTTTGTAAATAAAGCATTGTTTCCATGGAACTTGCGTATAACCTCAGCAAAGCAAGTTCTAGGACATCCTATACATGCATATCATGTGCTCCTCTTGTGAGCAACCTGAAACCAATCTGCCTGACATTCTACCCACCATATACAGTGGAACCTCGATGCATCGTTCCACTTACCACCGTTTTCCCGCAAATTTCGTCTGTCTTGTTTGGTCCCGGAATTAGTCCCATACAAATAATGCTATTTTTTCCCACCTCCATCGTTCTTCGAACTATCGTTTTATCGCATTGATCGTTGAAAAATCACAGTCCTGATGCAGCAGTCTCCCACATTGATCGTTTTTGGAAAACTGAAACGATGATTTGGTAGCTTATGGGGGGTGAATGCGTGATGATCCTCACTCAGTTCGAAAAACTGAGTGTGCGCGTGTCCTCCATGCTTTCTTAGCACCGCCGGCTGCAAAGACATCATATCCCACATTTTCGTTCAGGCTACAGTAGCAGTTGAGTGTTTTACTCCCACTCCAGTCATTCCTCTCCTTTCGCTTGTCACACAGCTGCGCTCCGCGTTCGCGCGTTGCGCAAGCGGCTGATTGCCTAATGGATGCCGGCAGAGATCAGAAAAATAACATCGCTGTCTTAGCAGCCATGCACTACATCGTGTCAGCCTGGCTGCAAGTAACACATCACACCCTCGAATACTGTTTTTGAAAAGCTGTCTATGGGCGTGGACAGCCCCCAGATGTTAGTGACCTCACAATGAGGATGGAAGATGACGATGATGTTTTTCACGACTGACAACAGTTCAGTGGCATGGATAATGAGACTTTTGACGACTATGTGTCTGTGGACAGTTACCTGGCGACCAGCGGTGTTAATACGGTGAGGGAGCTGTGCGAGAGCAATGTGGGAACAATGAGTGTGGAAGGGGAAGATAGCGAACCCGAACCCGAAGTTGTGCCGAACTGTGCCGAAGCGTAACAAGCACTCACGAAAATCAAATCATTCATCTATGCGCACAGCAACAGCGATGGTATTCGTGATACTGTTCTAAGCTTTGAGAACTCGTTCTTTAAACTCAGATGCAAAGTTTCTACAAGACGACTGTCAACTACAGAGTTTTTTTTCACAAGAATTAGCCGTTTGAATGAAGCATTGTATCATGTAATTGCCAATAAATAAAGTCATTAAATTTTTCTTATCTATAGTTTTTAATGGTTTCCCGCAACTATCGCTTTCCCGTATTTATCGTTTTTGTTTTCCAGCCCCTTCAAAAACGATGCATCAAGGTTTCACTGTATTCATTTACTGCCTGTGTTGTCTAAGAATTTCACTATGCTAAATCAAAGCCTTCTGGGATGCAATGTTCAGTCACCTGGCAAGTAATTCCTGATATTGTGAAGGATCATAGGTCTGCATCTTCAATGTCAAACAGTGCAAGCAGACTGACTGCCTGCCCCTGAAGATGAACACACTGCGATACTTCAGAAAGCTGAGCACTGCTCACCCAACAACACAGCATTGTGCCCCACAACACATGAATCATCAGCAATACTGCTGTGAGAACATCAGACTCAGTACATTTACCCTGAATCAAAATCTTGTGGGTTTGACCCAGTGTTGTTACACATTTTCAGTGTTAGAACTTATTCTGTTTAAAAATGAACTTTACCTCTGCCATGGTAGTTCTGTTCGAGTATGGATTGAATAAAAGAGCCATTGACTTGTGTGCCACTAACAATAACAGAGCACTGATTGCTCTAATTCCATGTAGGCTTTCAATGTCATCTGTTGATCTCGAGAGGCTGAACAGCGTTGACACATTCTTGCGGAGGGAAAACGCCTGCACCAACTTCCTTGCAGTACCTTGGCAATCAGGGAAAAGATGTACATGGTTAAAAATATGATTTGCTCAACACACAATCACAGAATATTAACCTTTCAAAAACCCAGGTTTAAATTGCCCGTTCACCTCAGCAGCCCAGTATAAGCACCAAGACCACTGTTACCAACACATCCTTTTGACAATGTCAGTAGATGTTGGGCCACTCAACATTACATTCAGTAATGACTTAAGACATTACTTGGCCTTAAAATATTAACATTACATTCAGTAACGACTTAAGACATTACTTGGCCTTAAAATATCAACATTACATTCAGTAATGACTTAAGACATTACTTGGTCTTAAAATATTAACATTACATTCAGTAATGACTTAAGACATTACTTGGCCTTAAAATATTAACATTACATTCAGTAATGACTTAAGACATTACTTGGCCTTAAAATATTAACATTACATTCAAAAAGCTATCAAAAACCTGAACAAGCTACCAGTAATCTGGTCACTCATGTGGTAAGGCAGTCATCTGTACTGACAGGTCAAAAGGTTACAGTACTCTAAGAGGTGATGCTCTGTAAGGTAGTGGACAGACACCAGTGTTTCAAAGGAATTTGCTACCTTTGTCTTCAAGAAGAAGATTCATAATCACTGCCGAGACAATCCCAAGGCTCAGACTTTGTTTCATTCTCTTAATCTACTTTGACTGGCACTGACAAGAGGTGCTTTCCAAATATTTTCTCTTACCTGAGTTACAGAAGAGGCGTCACGCTAAACAAGATAAACATGGTGAAATATTTCCATAATGAACAGGTATCAAAATACAGCAGTTTTTAGAAATTAACAAAATTCAGTTCTTACATTGCAATATGTTTATTGATTGCTTTTAAGTGGCGAGCTAAAATCACATGCCGGATCTAAGGTTCTCAAAGTGTTCGCGATGACGTAATTGTCTGGGATGTGACACTGTGTTGCTGGGTGAATAATTCCTGATGTTTTAAATGGCATTTATCTTGGACCCCTTGACCTCACAGACAAATGCGCTATGGTCCTCCAAAACAGCGTGAACCACTCACGTAAGACACAGCATCACATCCCAGAAGACCTAAATTCTTTAAAACTGCATGCTTCCCAGGAATTTTGCAAAAAAAATTATTTTCCTAATTGCTACAGGAGGTCAATAATAATAATAATAATAATAATAATAATAATAATAATAAATATACAGCATAAAAATGAGAAAGAAAAGTTGAAGAAGGAATACTTGAGGAGATTGAGATTAGTTCTGGACATAGAATTAAGTGCAAAGAACAAAATACAAGGAATTCGAGCATTGGCAGTACCAGTACTTAGATACAGTTTTGGAATTACTAATTGGCACTAAGAAAAATTGTGAAAATTGGATAGAAAAACAAGAAAACTGCTACCCATGAATGGACAGCATCACCCAAAGGTAGAGGTAGATTGTTTGTATGTTTCCAGAAAATACAGAGGAAGGGGGCTGATGCAGTTACAAGAAGTTTACATAATAGAAATTACAAAAGTGACAGAATGTGTAGACAGTACTGAAGATTCACTAATACAAGTTGTTAGAACGCACCAAAACAACACTAAATCAGCAATGGTACAGACAGACAGAAGCCTCAGGACAGAACTGCAGAAAGGAACAAGACACATAAAGGACAGCACAGCACAGAAGACAAAAGAAAGATGGCAGGGAAAAGGATGCATGGACAATTTCCACATACCTTAAATGAAAAACTGGTGGATAATGAACAGTCATATCAAAGGTTAAAATTTGGAAACATTAAGGGAGGAACAGAAAGTACAACAGTGGCAGCACAAGGTCAAGCAATTAGTACAAACTATTTTAAAAATAAAATTTTGAATGATGAAGCTGACAGTAAATGCCAGTTATGTAAACAACATGAAGCAACTACTGACCACCAAACTTCAGGGTGCCCCGTTTTGGCAAAGAATGAATATTTAATGAGGCATGAGAAAGTTGGTGCACATTTACGTTACTGAATATGCAAAGCACTAGGCATTGAAATGACAGATACATGGCACGCACGCATGCACGCACACCCGTATGTGAACATGAAGATGTGACAGTGTTGTGGAATCAAGGAGTACACACAGACAGAGATGTTACAGCAAATAAGTGAGATATAATAATTAAAAACAAGAAAGAGAAAACATGCATACTGATAGATGTGGCAATACCAGCAGACAGAAATATCACACCAAAGGAAGCAGAAAGGAACTAAATACAAGAGTCTGTGTACAGAGACACAATGGATGTGGAACACAAAACGTGTGATTACACCTGCGGTAACTGGAGCCACCGGAATAGCAACAAGAGGTTTAAGGAAAAATTAGGAAGCCATACCAGGAAAACATTCAATAGATTCACTACAGAAGGCAGCTGTACTTGGAACATCACACATAACATGGAAAGTATTGCAGTCTGAAACTGGAAGCCTGAGCGGCGGGGATCACCGCTGGTTCAAGAGAAGTACCAGGGAGAAATGGTCTGTGGCAAGAGACAGCATAATAATAATAATAATAATAATAATAATAATAATAATAATAATAATAATAATAATAATAATAATAATATCAACACCAAAAACAAGAAATTACAACTTTCCAGAAGCTTTGGGGTTGTGAGTATATATTTTAGTTCACAAAGGAGAATTTGGAGTAATACTTCAAGACTTGTACATGACTGCAAAGAAGTAATAAATTCACTGTTAATGAGGGTTACAAAAAATAAACCTAAAACCGGATGTCAATCAAAGTTATGTAAACTGACATACTGACACATCCAATGTAGTCATCTGAAAGATGAATTCCTGCTTACGGTCTGCACAAACCACCATTCTGCCACTCTCACTGTACACTTACAGTATCACAAAAAGACACACATATCATGACCACTACATACTTGTTCCAGGTCCCCACAACATGTTTCAGTTGTATCATCATCTGGCAAAACTTGAGTTACACACATAGAATTTAACCATAAACACAGTAGCTGTCAATGTGTGTAACTCAGCGCCTTCTGATGCTGTCCACAAGACTGAAACATGTCAGAAGAGTTTAGAATAAATAAATGGCAGTCAGAGTGTATGTGTTGTATATGATCCATGATTTGTGTGTTATTCAAATATATACAATAAGAGGGAAGGCACATAAGCATATTAAAATTAGTTTACATACAAAATGAACTCCTACATGTGTACATAAAATGATTTTAATGTACTTACGTGCATTGGTGGTTCCATTATTGAATATATGTGTATATATGACCAATTATTTACACAATTTTCCTGAAATCTCAGTAAACATAATGCAAAGTTGAGTATGCAACCAGTCACCTGCAGCACCCTATGAGACACTTACTTAATTTCTGGTCCACTGATCTCCATGTTGGGTCACATACTGTTGCAACCACAGCAAAACCAGCTATTATGATGAATATCGCACTAAAACAACAATAACAAAAACAACAAGCAATTTAATTAGGACCACACAGGTGTCAGGAGCAACAATGAATAGGAAAATATGGCAACAAAAACATTCCACATTTTTGTACGCTGTCAACAGAACAACTTGCAGACGTGACAGAACTGTTGGTATAAGACCAGGCCACAGGCCGGAGGCCAAGAAACTGTCGTTCAATTTCCTTTCTCAAACGTTCAGACCAGCTCATGGACCTACCCAACTGCCTGCCCTCTGGGTGCCAGGGATTTTCCCCATGGGTAAAGGTGGCCAAGACATGAGACTGACCACTAACCATGTAACAGCAGATATCACAAAAACTGGTACATATATATGTATGTTTACACTTTTACTCCTTTTTTTTTTAACATTTTATACACTAGCCTGATGATGGTGCAGCTGTACTGAAACTTCTAGCTTGCTTGCAGTACACAAATATATAGTCATGTCATATGGTGACTTACTGATTGTTTGTTCAAACATGCAGCTGGGCTTGGTACCACCAAAACATAAATCCTGTTCACCAGAAGCAGTGATTGTTTTCACTGTTTTAATGTTTATAACACAACAGGCTGAATCATCTTAACATGTTCTGTCATTTCTCTGCATGTGAACTGTCCTTGTGACTGTCATGGCTGCCATTGTCATTTGTACTGTAGTGCTGAAATGTTGCACTTTAATCTTCTTGTTTCTTTCATTTACTTCCCTGAAGCCTGCACTTCTTGCCTAACACAGAAAGTGTTTCCTCTTCAAGGCATCAGCCTGCCTCTTGTCTATGCTCCTTAACTTGTTTTGTTTCCTAGTACAGTCTACTTTACTCATGCTGCTTATTGAACTGCTCACATGGCAGCTAAATTAGGAAATAAACGCCATTTTATTTCAACGGAAGCTCACATTCCTTACCCAACAACAATGGTAGAGCTTGGCAGATGGAGTCTGTCGTCCTGTGTCTGACACATGCTGTCAGTGACCCTGACGTTGAAACCAATTCCAGTGCCCTCGGTGTGTCTGTGCAGTGTGTCTGATAGAGCCACCTGGACATCTGAAGCATTGCAAGATGCAGGAACACACAGCGCCCAGTGGATAGCGGAGTAGCGGGGAACGCGGTGTCCTGGCTGAAGATGATGAAATGCATCAGAATTCATAGTCATTGTCAGTCCTCAATATGAAGCCCCAAGGGTGAGCATGCATACAGCAAATGAACCATCACTTGCAGAAATTGTCACTAGAACACTTGAAAACTATAAGATTTTTGATAGGTTTAAAAATTTGTGTTTAAAAAAACATGCTAAACTTTGCTGAAAATCTGTCAATCCCCTTGCACAGCTGGTTGTGTTGGTATGGTGCTTTTATGGTACAGATTATTCACTGCACCAGCATCTTTTTATCTCAAAATATCTCACACTCCATCATCTAATAAACTTAATATATTTTTATATTTTTATACCAGTGGTTCCCAACCAGACGTCGTGACCCAAATGAGGGTCGCGGCGGGGTCTGATGAAGGGTCACGAGACCGTTTTATGGAGAACTCGATAATTACGAACAAATAAATAAAAATTTATTTCTAAATTCAAGTTTTTATTTAGAAATGATTTGTCTTACCAGTACATGAATGAGTTATTTAAATCAAGATTTGTTTCTTGCATGTTTTGTGTATTTAATACTGTCCCAAAAATTTTGGATTTGACAAGTAACATGAAAATTTAATATTTCTGTTTAATAAGTGGCAATGTTATGTAGTGTTCTACAAAAGGCATTAATATTAGTTCATTTATAGTAAACACCACTGACTACAGCCGTTTCCATGGTAGGGTCGCGGGTCACACACCATTTGCTACTTTAGGGTCACACACATAAAAGGTTGGGAACCGCTGCTTTATACTACGTGTTTTTCTTAGTACCGCTTTTGGACGCGTTCGCAGAGTTGCGGAAAGCGACTCTTATATTGGTAGCGTCTGTCCGTCCATTCTCAGGAAACAACTCTCTTGGATGCATTTTCGTGAAATTTCATACTGAGAACAGTTAATAAACAATGTGCAGAAAATGCAAAATTTATTAAAGTCGGACAAAGATATCAGGCAATTTACATGAAGACACTACTATGTTTGTGATAATATCGCGCTGAATTATTACATAAACTTAAAACATAAAATTTTGTGTGCAAAATAAGCGGGGCATGTAGCACGTGTGGGGGAAAAGAGAGGTCATACAGGATTTTGGTGGGGAGACCTGAGGGAAGGCGACCACTTGGGAGACCCAGGCGTAGATGGGAGGATAATATTAAACTGGATCTTCAACAAGTGGGATGGGGGCATGGACTGGATTGAGTTGGCTCAGGATAGGGACAGGTGGCGGACTCTTGTGAATGTCGTTATGAACCTTCGGGTTCCATCAAGTGCGGGGAATTTCTTGACTAGCTGAGAAACTGTTAGCTTCTCAAGAAGGCCTCTGCTCCACTGAGTGAGTGAGTGAGTGAGTGAGTGAGTGAGTGAGTGAGTGAGTGAGTGAGTGAGTGAGTTAGTTAGTTAGTTAGTTGGTACAAAATAAAAATACACATTTTATCCAATATAGGTCTATATATAGTTGTTTTCGAAAATCGTGTCATTTACGAAATACGAAAAGCACAGCATAGCCAGACGATTGAACACAATTGGCGCGAAGACGATTCGGCCTGTAGGCCAGGTAATTAGGCCGAAAATATTGAGTTATAATATTTAAAGCTTCGTGCTTTCAACCAGATAAAGCACTGAGGTTAAAACGCATATGTATGCCGGATATTTCAGGCACAGGTGCAATCAGTAACGTTCAATGCATGTTGCTGCATTCTGAGTACAGTTGCATTAGAATACGGCGCCACATTAAAATTTGTTTTGGTGCCACGTAATTATCACTGACGTAGACTGCGTGTGTTGACGCTATCTTCTGTGCAAGTATCGATATTGTATTGCCATTTACATGACGCACAATAAAGGAAAATAAAAGCACGCTATCATAATATTTAACATTTACCGCACTGTTTATGTCTAGGAATATGAAATTTGTTAAGAACATTGGTTGTGAATGTACCAATAAACTGTGTAAGAAATATTGTTTGTACGTCAGAAATTACAACATGTTTTGTTGGGTTGAAATTTTGAGGTTATGTATGACCCATAAATGTAAAAACAACGAAACCAGCGTAGGCATATGATCTAATTTGCTGAACGAAATATGCAAACATACCCTAATAAAGTAACAACGTCCTGTAAAATGTGTAAAATTATGACCAACAACAACACACAATGTGACCCCAGTGCGTTAGATGTTATGACCATGTGAGAAGAGTCCAGGATACAAAGACACGAACGCGCCAGTGTTACGTCATACGTACGTTTCCTGCCTTATTTAACCTTTTAAAGCCTAGCGGTAACTTTACATACCACCCGGTTTAACATTAAAAAATTCTACGTGGTGCCCACATTGCGTTTATGTGTTTTGTACGGGTCTCAGAACAAACAGCAACTTTTGCCTTATAAAACATTAAGAGGCTGGTTTTTATAACCGAAGTGGAGAGTGTTGACAGCGCGGTACGGACTGAGTCCTTATATAAAACAGATACGCTTCGTCTTTAAAGGGTTAAAATTAAAAGCTCTCATTATAATAAACTGTTACGTGCATCCATATAAAGTATTTACACACTTTTTCGTAATTTTGGAACTCTTTGGTAGCTGGGGGGGGATCAACCCGTACCGTGCTGCCCCAGTTCTGCACGTGCGATGTGTGCGCTGCTATTGCAGGTTATGCGGCTGCAGACGGAAGGTAACCGTGCACACGCTGAATGGCTGTGGACACGAAATAGGGTCTTGTTACGCCAGCCAGCTTCAGGCAAGTTAGTTTGTTTACGGCCGCGGCAATGCCTGTGCTGTTAATTCAATTTTTTGTTCTATGAATTATTCACAGTAATCACTGCCACAGGTGGCCGCGCGGTCTAAGGCGTAGGCCTGTGGCCGCTCGCTTGCTGGCATTGGGGGTTCGAATCGCGGCGTGGGCATGGCTGGCTGTCTTTTTGAGTGTTGTGTGTTGTCAGATAGAGATCTCTGCGTCGGGCTGATCCCTCGTCCAGAGGAGTGCTAATGAGTGTGATCGAGCAACTTTCACAATGAGGAGGCCTAGCACCACTAGGACTGTCAAGCCATGAGAGAAAAAGGGTAAAGTGCGACAGAAGGACGACAGCATGAAGAAGAACAGCAAGAAGGTTTGTCTTTCGGCAGTCTGTTCGTCGGGGTCACGATAAACCGGAAACAACACACCAAAGAGTTGCGACAGGCAGTAACAACACGAGACTGTGAGCTTGCAGCAAGTAGCGTGACTGCTTCGGCCAGGAGTCAAGGTACAGAGAAGGGGCGTGTAGAAAATACGGTTATGTCCGGTTGAAATCGTACCCCAGCTAAAACAGATGACAGAGACTTTCTTCAGAGAGTGGACGTATTTTTATTAAGTACAACAGGGAAAAGAAGACAGCAGCACGTATCAGCGACATAAGGAGGTCAGCAGGAGCCCTCGCCATTTGCGCTGTAACAGGAGGTTCACCGTACGGTTAACAGTGCAACAGAGAAACAGCGAAATTAGAGCAAATCTGTTAGTGAATATCTGTGACATTCTTAAAACGCTGTCCTTAAAGCTTTGTAAAATGTTGCGTTTCAAAGAATGAGTTCTGTTAGCAGACAGCTGACCCACACCTGCGTTACTTCGTGGCTGCAGAACTGCGACTTTTCTTCAACGCTATAATCATAGGCGTAACTTGGCCAGTAACACTCGGGGAGGGGGGGGGGGGGCCTGGGCCGTTAGGAACTCTAGTTTACTAAGGAGTCCACTTAGGAAGATGGAACAAATTGGTTTGAACCAGTCCTTAATGCACATACACCCCTTCCCCCACTCTGACCCCCAAATGCACATATTCTTGACTGACTACATTAACCCTTTAAAGACAAAGCGTATCTGTTTTATATAAGGACTCAGTGCGTACCGCGCTGTAAACACTCCCCACTTCGGTTATAAAAACCAATCTCTTAATGTTTTATAAGGCAAAAGTTGCTGTTTGTTCTGAGATCCGTACAAAACACATAAACGCAATGTGGGCACCACGTAGAATTTTTTAATGTTAAACCTGGTGGTACGTAAAGTTACCGCTAGGCTTTAAAAGGTTAATCTGGGTGCAGACGCTGCCAGGTGGAATTTCTGAGACTGGCATCGCAAAATGCATATTCGACAAAAGTCCCGAATAATTCAAACACCGCATACATTTCGGTTGCCACCAAAACTTGATGTTTCTATCGCTACCAGTAATTCAGTACTGTTGGGTACACGCCAAAACAGGGCCCTACACAAGGGCCCACCTGGCACGCTGTGTCGCATTTTGCGCAGTTTTCGCCCTCCGGTTCTTGCTTCCCCCCGCAAACACCCCACATGACCACTGAGACATTTCCCCTTCGGCTTCGCGAATGTCGCTGTAATCGCACGGGGCAATTGACCTCTCCCAACGACCCTCCCATCTGAACTAGACTACTCTGAGCCTCTGATGAATCTGAGTCGATATCCGTCAGCAATGCTTCTTAGATATTTTCATACGAATTCGACAGTATTTTTTTCCTTGTCTGTTTTTGTGTGTAAGATGTGAGCAGTGATAACTGCTAGGTCGAATATGTGAAGGAAAAAATTCTTCCACCAACTGATGTTTCTTCTTTGGCACGAACACTATACCACAACTTGATCTGATCTCCCCACACCAGTCTTATCTCTGTTCTGGTCCAACACTACTGTGATTTTATTTGCTGACGTGCCCCTGTTCAACGCGTTGCCTCCACCACTTCACCATCCACTTGATGGCGAACAAGCTATCAAGTTCGAGTGACATTTTTCACCCTTTTCCAATTTTTCCGAAAATTTTCGTTGAAGCATTTCTTTCCTGTTTCATATCACTGTGTCTACAGCCCCCTTTTAAAAGACTATACTGGCTGAGCATTTTGGGGCCGGGAAACCAGCTTTCAATGTACACTTTGTGGTCCTTTCCCCTTATTTTATCGGACAATACTGACGGTCGTGTTACGTTCCGGGTGTGTGGCACCGTGCCCCCAGAATCTGCACGATACGCACCCTTCAAAAGCACGTAGGCTCACCGTTCCATTGACAGTAAGCTGTTACGCTATTCTTTCGGTTAGATTGCTTAGAACTCGCCATATGTTCAATACTGGCTCCTGGACTTGCTGGCCCCTAGCCGCCTGTGTGCCGTCGTTGTTTAGATGCGACATCGCCAGCATCAAAACGAACCTGTCTCTAGTCGCACCAGCTACAGTGAATTTGGGGTCTGAAATATCGGACGCAAGTTCCGGTAATCTCACAGGAATTATCAGCATAGCAATTGAGAAGAATCTACAACGCGCCCTGCATTTTCACTCCACTGCACAAACACAGATTTTTGTTTCAGAAGGCCCTCTTGCTGTTTTTAGTCTCTTTTGCTGTGTTGCCGATCATTTCTCTTCTTTCTGTATAAGTCTGAATAATCTGGTGCCAAAACTATTTTAAAAGTGTTAAATGGGGACTTGCCTTCAGTTTAGGAAGTTTGTACGTATATTGACCCACGGGAAGTCCGGAAAACGCATGCTTCTGTACGTTTTCTAGTTTTCCTCTAACCGTGCTCACAATTTCCATCTGCACGCCTAGGAATGCTGCTGTCTGTTCTTTTCCTCTCTCCGTGTGGTTCAGACTAACAAATGTTTTCCTCCCCCCCTCCCCCCCCCCCCCCGCCCTTTCGCTGCTGCTGCAGGGTGTATTTACTCCAAAACATAGACATAACTGGTGGGTGCAAGGGGCGACAAATGCCCTCCAATATTTTTTCTACCTGAGAATAGTTTTTTGGCTACTGAGTTGTAGAGGGGCAAATACAAAGTAAAAATATTTAAAGCGTTAAATGTGAACAAATACGCTGTTTGAGGCCTCAGGACTCTTACGAACTTACCGAACCTTAAAGGGCCGTGCGTGGAGCCCCGCCGCCGTATAATCACCACGCTGTAAGACCATAGTGAAATGGCATGTTCTAACACGGGCCACGTTACTGCCAACAAATGTACGCATGCGTCGTAACATTAACCCTTTAAAGACGAAGCGTATCTGTTTTATATAAGGACTCAGTGCGTACCGCGCTGTAAACACTCTCCACTTCGGTTATAAAAACCAATCTCTTAATGTTTTATAAGGCAAAAGTTGCTGTTTGTTCTGAGATCCGTACAAAACACATAAACGCAATGTGGGCACCACGTAGAATTTTTTAATGTTAAACCTGGTCGTATGTAAAGTTACCGCTAGGCTTTAAAAGGTTAACCATTGTTGTCAGCGACTTGTCAGCCCTGGGCTGGCGTAGCTTACCGTGTGCCCCCACCAAAATCACAGGCCCGCATCGCACAGTATAATGTGAACTGGCGGTGAAGGAGGCACACTGTTAGCCCAGCCCGCCCAGAACTCCCTGGTCGCTGAACGACCTCCACACGGGTGTCAAGTTGCCCGACAGTATCGGCAACCGCGCCAAGCGGCCAGTATACACACTTACGTCATCCAGTTCACTGCGGACCATATCATGTGACTGCAGGAGCTGCTGAATGTGTCTGAGCAGGGGGTGGTGAGGATCCGACAGGCGAAGGGCCATGGTTGTCAGGCAATAGCGTCCCTTGATGACTCCACCCTGCCAGGGTGACCTGACTTGCAGGCATTGGTCAATGTCGCCGTACTGGTTCACATTTCCATTCAGCAGTCCGGGGGGTAACTTGGCAGACGCATCGTGCACTGTGGACAGTTCAAACACACACACACACAATGCCATAAAAACAATGCATTACGTTCAAACACTGCAATACTTTCACGGCTTCAACCCCTCTGCGATGTTCACTAGCTGCTTCGATACGTGTGACATCTAGCTGAAAAAAAGCGAAACTGATGTTACAGTTGCGCCTCATCGTTCTCATACGCTTATTACAAACTGTTTGAAAACAAAACTGTTACACAAAATCAAACAGATCTCGGCCACGCCAATTTATTTCACTCTCGTACACGTTTTGGGTGTCCTGGGCCATCTGCAGGGCGAATATTTACTGAAATTATTAAGTTACAAAGCAGCTATATCCCTAAGACTTCTTACACGCGACCAAAGACACTATTCAACATCCATGTATTTACACCCTAATGGGAACGTCCCTGTGCCAGTCACACCACAAACAGGTATACCTAGGCACAACAGAATGCACATTCTTTTTTAATGCAAGACATACCCATTGGCAATACATTACAAGAGTAAATTTATTCTTATTAATTCTACAGTTAGATCCGACACTTCTTAAAAAAAATACGTTTTTAGCTACATGTTTCGGCTCATAAGAGCCTGACGATGGCTCTTATGAGCCGAAACATGTAGCTAAAAACGTATTTTTCAAACGAAGTGTTGGATCTGACTGTAGAATTAATAAGAATAAATTTACTGTTAGAATGTACAACCGTTAATAGAAGTAACACTGCCCCAGTCCGTTAAAAATGGTGCGCAATATATTAACCCTTTAAAGGCCAAGCGTATCTGTTTTATATAAGGACTCAGTGCGTACCGCGCTGTAAACACTCTCCACTTCGGTTATAAAAACCAATCTCTTAATGTTTTATAAGGCAAAAGTTGCTGTTTGTTCTGAGATCCGTACAAAACACATTAACGCAATGTGGGCACCACGTAGAATTTTTTAATGTTAAACCTGTTGGTATGTAAAGTTACCGCTAGGCTTTAAAAGGTCAAATAATGTTTTCACACACAGTGCGTAACAGGTCGGCCAACTCACACATATAACTCTTTTACACATTCAGCAGTTTCCGTCAATATTAATTACTCTCCCTGAAGATGGTCCCGCACAGCCGAAACATGTAGGTGAACGAAGTAAACCGCTTAGCCCCAAATTAATTTTATTGTGTTCTCTGTTGGCGTTTAACCTGTTGTAGCTTACATGGTTTGTTTGTTGGCAGACATGCTAGTCTACCCCGGCAGTCGGACCAGGACAGTCAGTAGACTGGCTAGGATACAGACTGGACAGCTGAACAACTGTGGTTCGACTGCAGGCACGAGAAAGAAATATTTCTCTATTCCGAAACGTCCACACCTGACCTGGAACTCAGTCTCCTAGTGGAACATTGCCAGGTGCGCTTTCTCCGGTGATAAGGCGGCCAGGGCGTGAAGCTGGCCACTCACCTACTCTAGAGCTGAGGTTAGGAAAGCGTGGAGCTACACCTCCAATCTCCTGTGTGACTTCACGGCATGCACAGGGACAACTTCACGTGCTCCACACTAAGGTACGTTTCTTTTATCGCTACCCTGAGGACGGCTGTTGTCACGTGATGTCACGGCAGATGCAGGCTTTCTGTGCGATACATCTGCCGTGCTCGGTGTGATTATAAAAGAAACACTGCATATATCACTGTACAGAGAAATTTGTAATATATTGTGACATTTATTTTTAAATATATTTAAAAATATGTATTCATAGTTATTTTATATATCTGAAGATACAAGATGAAACACAGTCGAACCCGGTTACAATGACATCGGTTTATACGACAGCTTTTCTACAGCGTCACATATTCTGTGGTACCAATTAATTCCTCACTGTTAACCATAATATTATACTCGTCGGTTGTAACGACACTCGTTTGTAAGGACACAAAATATTCTGTCCCTTCCATGACGTTATAACCGGGTTCTACTCTGTATGTCTGTGGGTTTAATTAACCTTTTAAAGCCTAGCGGTAACTTTACATACGACCAGGTTTAACATTAAAAAATTCTACGTGGTGCCCACATTGCGTATATGTGTTTTGTACGGATCTCAGAACAAACAGCAACTTTTGCCTTATAAAACATTAAGAGACTGGTTTTTTATAACCGAAGTGGGGAGTGTTTACTGCGCGGTACGCACTGAGTCCTTATATAAAACAGATACGCTTCGTCTTTAAAGGGTTAATAAATCTGATGACAAAGATAATTCAAAATTATGGTCCATGGGGAAGGAGGTACAACAGTCTGGTAGACAAACAATAATGTTTCGAGCAATCTTCTGCTTCCATCTTCAAAATTCGTGTAGGCCCACTTTTTGTCCTGCAGACAGAAGCACATGTCTTCTCCGAAACATATGCATCTACTTTTCACACCAACAGCGCCGGAAACCAGAAGACTCTACACTGCTGACACAACGGAACGTGTAGGCCAAGGTCAGTATTGCCAGTTTCGAAACGTCGTGACATCTTTTGCCTTAAGAAGGAAGAAGAATAAACAGCAGACAGCTGTGGCTGTAATCTACAGAAATATCCTCCCAATTCTGGGACAAATACTTCTGGTATTTACTTCAGACATTAACACATTGTTGGTCAAATTGAGCTTTGTGTGAGAGCTTCACAAAATACAACGTTCAAAGTGTGCAATTAGCACACAGTCGCAAATCAACAGCGCACATAAGCACCGTATCATGCACCTGCCGTGGCACAACCTTTAGACTTACAGTCTCGTATCTTCACTGCGTAACACACAAACGGTTGGCACTAACGCAGCAACTAATTACGTGTTCTCACCAATACGGTTGGTTCCCTGTCTAATGGTCTGCTCATCCTCTGCGCCAATAATGTCTGCCTTATCATCATACTGCATTGTAATTTGATGACTGTCTTATCATCATACTGCATTGTAATTTGATGACTGTCTTATCACCATACTGCATTGTAATTTGATGACTGTCTTATCACCATACTGCATT